>JASEVX010000010.1:15090244-15479386 GCA_031761405.1 Serripes groenlandicus
TGGTCGAATTATTTCGATCTAATATTTCAAACATGACCACGAGGGGCATTGCTCATTTTGGTCAACGAGCTTGTGACAAGATTTGAATATTTAAAACCCCATTAATTCATTCATTTATTCTATTAGGTGAACATTTGAATGTGAGATAATATGATTGGTTTTCGTTTAACATCATGTTGTGTATTTAAAACAAGAGGGCCATAATGGCCCTGGATCGCTCACCTGATTATTTGTTTCACTTTAGCCATATAAACCCCGCCCCTTGGCGGCCATAGTTTTTGACCAATCAACATTGCTTGAAGGAATCTGTTAAGAGGATCACCCTAGCAATATTTCTACAACAAATATTTGAGTTTCGGCCAAACACTTTCGGAGGAGAAGATTTTTTAAGGTTTTCACTAAAGCCATATGAGGCAAAATAGCCCCGCCCTGTGGTGGCCATGTTTTTCGCCTAATCAACATGGCTTTAAGGAATCTGATAGAGGGTCACCTAAGGAACATTTCTACACAATTTTTTGAAAATCGGTCTGACACTTTCAGAGAAGAAGATTTGTTAACTTTTCACTATAGTCATATAAGGCAAAATAGCCCCGCCATGTTTTTCGACCAATCAACATGGCTTTAAGGAATCTGATAGAGGGTCACCTAAGGATCATTTCTACAAACAATTTTGAAAATCGGCACTTTCAGAGGAGAAGATTTTTTAAGTTTTCACTATAGCCATATAAGGCAAAATAGCCGCGCCCCCTGGTGGCCATGTTTTTCGACCAATCAATATGGCTTGAAGGAATCGGATAGAGGGTCATCCAATGTTTTGATGAACAGGGACAGATAATTTTGGCCAATATATACCTAAAAGTAGCTTCTTAGGGAAATTGTTCCATAGGAGTAAGTTGTCAAGTACCACTCTGGGTGTTTTTAGCTCACCTGAGCTTTGCTCAAGGTGAGTTATTGTGATCGCCTTTTGTTCGGCGTCCATCGTGCGTCGTGCGTCAACTTCTTCTCCTCAGTAACCAGTGGGTCAATTGGGATGAAACTTCACAGAAAGCATCCTCTCAATGACCTTACCAGATTTCCTTCAAATTTTTGGGATCCATGCTGAATTCTGGTTTCCATGGCAAGGAAATGAATAAAACATGAATTCTTCTTCTCCCAAACTGGTTGGCAGATTTTCAAATAATTTTGTAGAAATGTTCCTTGGATGACCCTCTATAAGATTCCTTCAAGCCATGTTGATTGGTCAAAAACATTTTTTGCCTTATAAGACTATAGTGAAAACTTAAAAAAATCTTCTCCTCCGAAAGTGTCAGACCGATTTTCAAATAATTTTGTAGAAATGTTCCTTGGATGACCCTCTATCAGATTCCCTCAAGCCATGTTGATTGGTTGAAAAACATGGCCGCCAGGGGGGGGGGGGCTATTTTGCCTTATATGGCTATAGTGAAAACTTAAAAAATCTTCTTCTCCGAAAGTGTCAGGCCAATTTTCAAATAATTTTGTAGAAATGTTCCTTAAGTGACCCACTTTCAGATTCCTTCAAGCCATGTTGATTGGTAAAAAACATGGCCACCAGGGGGGGGGGGGGGGGGGGGGGGGGGGGCAGGGCTATTTTGCTTTATATGGCTATAGTGAAAACTTAAAAAATCTTCTTCTCCGAAAGTGTCAGGCCGATTTTAAAATAATTTTGTAGAAATGTTCCTAGGGTGACCCTCTATCAGATTCCTTCAAGCCAAGTTGATTGGTCGGAAACTATGGCCGCCAGGGGGGCGGGGCTTATATAGTTAAATTGAAAAAAAAATCAGGTGAGCGATCCAGGGCCATCATGGCCGTCTTGTTTTAAAAGTACATTAAGCTTTAAAGGGTGCAATCTCATCTTTAATAATGTACATAACGATGATGAACTTACAAAAGACTGACTTACATCTTGCTGCTGTTGTGGTTGCCTCCAAGAGTGCACACCTTCAACGCTTGTTCTAGCTATAGGAACAATTGTCTCGGGAACTAGTGTCATCTGAAATATAATCATGTATGTAAGGGCACATTAACAATATGTTGTATGGATGATAATAAATTAACTACATATGAAAACAAAAAAGTTTATACTCGCATGTTGTGGTGGTTGCTGTTGCCTCCAAAATATGCAAACCTTCAAAACTTGTTCCAGCTATAGGAAGACATTTGTCAGGAACTTGCGTCATCTGAAATATAATCATGTTTATAATAGCACAATATCTCTGTATAATCGCTTTAAAGGCGACAGTTTTCATGATATTTTTTTCAAACTTACAACGAACAAAAGGCGACTCAAGATATGGATCGTCTATTTCAGCACATTGGGCATCCAAATAAATGTCTATTAGAAAAACATCAGGAGAGATACATACTGTCTGGATAATTAATAGTACTTTCGAGATGTACTTCTGGAAGACCATCAGAAGTGATATCTGGTAGATCAATCTTACTTGCCAGAGGCACACTTGTCACATGTGCAGCCTTTGGTCCTCCTTTTCCTCCCTTCCAAAGTATTTTTTGTGTACGTTTTTTCCTATGCTATTTAAGAGTTTTTCTTCAAGGCAGTCCTCAATCTTGGCATTTTCTCCTGCAGCCTACCATTTGCCTTTTAGCTCGCCTAAGCACGAAGTGCAAGGTGAGCTTTTGTGATCACTCACCGTCCGTCGTCGTCGGCGTCTGTTAACAATTTCCTACAAATGACTTCTCCTACTAAACAAATGGACAGATTTCAAAATAACTTCACATGAATGGTCCTTAGGTAGTCCTCTTTCAAAGTTGTTCAAAGAAATTAATTCCAAGTAGAACTGTGGTTGCTGCGGCATCAGAAAAGGGGAAAATTGCCAAATCTTAAAAAATCTTCTTGTCCAAAAGTACTGGCCCGATTTGAAAATTATTTTGCACAAATGTTCCTTGGGGTACCCTCTACCAAGATTGTTCAAATATTTCCGATCCGTTAAAAAACATGGCCGCCAGGGGGCGGAGCTTATTTTTCTTATATGTGCATTGTTGAAAGTTTAAAAATCTTCTTGTCCAAAAGTACTGGCCCGATTTGAAAATTATTTTGCACAAATGTTCCTTGGGACACTCTTTACCAAGATTGTTCAAATATTTCCAATCCGTTGAAAAACATGGCCGCCAGGGGGCGGAGCCTGTTTTCCTTATATGTGCATTGTTTAAACTTTGAAAAATCTTCTTGTCCAAAAGTACTGGGCCGATTTGAAAATAATTTTGCACAAATGTTCCATGGTGCACCCTTTACGAAGATTGTTCAAATATATTTGATCCGTTGAAAAACATGGCCGCCAGGGGGCGGAGCTTGTTTTCCTTATATGTGCATTGTTAAAACTTTAAAAATCTTCTTGTCCAAAAGTATTGGCCTAAAAAGTGTAAAAACTTTGAAAACTATTGAAGTTCTATTTAATCAGGTGAGCGATATAGGGCCATTATGGCCCTCTTGTTTAGAATGTCTTTCACTTCAAGAAGAATGACACTGTCCTCTATGCAATACGCTCCTGTCTGAATGTTTTATATGATCATGAAACATGAGTTTCTCAGTTTCTTTACACTCATTACAAATTCTTCCTTGTGTACTCGTTATATTTGCATTGGCCTAAATGTTTTGGGTTTTTAGCTCACCTATGCACAAAGTGCAAGGTAAGCTTTTGTGATCGCTCACCGTCCGTCGTCGTCGTCCATCCGTTCACATTTTCCTACAAACGACTTGTCCTAAACCAATTAACCAAATTCAAAATAATTTTACAGGAATGTTTCTTGGGTTGATCTCTTTCAAACTTGTTCCAAGAATTATATTCCATGCAGAACTTTGGCTGCCACGGCAACAAAAAAGGGGAAATTAACCAAAACTTAAAAAATCTTCTAGTCCAAAAGTACTGGCCCGATTTGAAAATTAATTTGCACAAATGTTCCTTGGGGTACCTTCTACCAAGATTGTTAAAATATTTCCAATCCGTTGAAAAACATGGCCGCCAGGGGGCGGAACTTATTTCCCTTATATGTGCATTGTTAAAACTTTAAAAATCTTCTTGTCCAAAAGTACTGGCCCGATTTAAAAAATATTTTGAACAACTGTTCCTTGGGGCACCCTTTACCAAGATTGTTCAACTATTTCCAATCCGTTGAAAAACATGGCTGCCAGGGGGCGGAGCTTGTTTTCCTTATACATGTATGTGCATTGTTAAAACTTTAAAAACCTTCTTGTCCAAAAGTACCGGCCCGATTTGAAAATTATTTTGCACAAATGTTCCTTGGGGTACCCTTTACCAAGATTGTTCAAATATTTCCGATCCGTTGAAAAACATGGCCACCAGAGGGCGGAGCTTGTTTTAGAAGATTTTTTAAATTTTTCCCCTATACAAGTATGTGAAACAAGTGACCCCCAGGGGGGGGGGGTCATTTTTGACCCCATGGCTAGGCTATAATTTGAACAATCTTGGTAGAGGTCCACTAGACTAAATTCCTTAATGTCATTATGAAAAGTATTTTTAATACACTCATCCTGATATAACGTACCGTTTTTAACCGTTTATCATTTACCCGATACAATATTATCTTATTCCTTTTGAGAGTCGTCTGCCTTGCAAAAATCTGGGTTTCATTTTGATAGTTTTGCACAATGTTTTCAAATTCGTCTGCTGTAGTCGATACGTCTCCAAATAGAAGTATATACCAGAGTTAAGTTAAACAGTTCTAAATTATCATAAATTTCATATAACAATTTTATATAATATTTTCGAATATAAATTGCAATACATTTTCACATCACCATCAATTTCTATCATCAACATTTACTGATAATGGACTGGCTTATTTTTTATAGGTTGCTTTAATACTTTTCATAATGACATTAAGGAATTTAGTAAGATTTAACATTTCAGTTTTATTGTTAGTATTAAATATTTGATAAAACTTAATGGTATTCGGGTGATTATAGCAACACTTTGTTATAAACTCTTTTCTTTGATTTTCAAAGTGTTTGCATTCAAGGGTATAGTGGAATTCATCCCCAATGGTTTTATTGCATAATTGGCATGTTCTTTGTGGAACCGGGGTGCTATGCCATCTGCCTACTTTTATGGGCAATCTATGGATGCCAGTTCTGAAAGCTGTCATAATTTTGTAGTAATAGTTTGATAAATATTTAAAGTAGCTGTTCATTTCATATGTATCTTTGATTAATTTATAGTTGTTACCACTTGAAGATTTTGACAGATTGTGTGTCCATTGTTACATGTCTTAGTCTTTCATTTTCTACTTGAAAGATAATGAGATCAATTTTGGATTAACGTCAAATTGATTATTCTATACATAACCATAGCCATTGTTCATTAATATTTTTTTTACATTTTCTTGTCATTTATAGTTGACTCTACTTTGGTTGCTGTATAAGTTTAGATATAAACAGTTGGATAATTTATCAGTGGTTAGATTATGTAATTTACTCCAAAAGCTTATAGCTCTACTTTTAATATCTATTTGAAGGTGTAGATTTTTTCAAATGTAAAATTTGTTTAAAAAATTTAAGTTTTACTTTGTAGTATATCAACATTGCTCAATCCCCCACAGCTCACAACCGTATAAAAGGATTGGTTTAATTGTTATGTTAAATATTTCAATTTGCAAATCATATGGTATTTCTTAAAAAGAGAAAACATAGCTTTATTTGCGTGTTTTGCTTTCTGTTTTTAGCTCACCTATGCACGAAGTGCAATGTGGGCTTTTGTGATCGCTCACCGTCCGTTCACATTTTCCTACAAACGACTTCTCCTAAACCAATTAACCAAATTCAAAATAACTTTACAGGAATGTTCCTTGGGTGAATCTCTTTCAAACTTGTTCAAAGAATTCTATTCCATACAGAACTTTGGTTAAAATTATGGCCATGAGGTCAAAAAGGACCCCATCCCGGGGGTCACTTGTTCTCACTAGACCCATAGAGAATTCTTTTAAAAAATCTTCTTGTCTAAAAGTAGAGGCCCCTGGACTGATATTTGGTATGTAGCACCATCTAGTGGACCTCTACCAAGTGTGTTCAAACTATAGCCGTGGGGTCGAAAATTCTATTCCATGCAGAACTTTGGTTGCCACGGCAACAAAAAAGGGGAAATTAACCAAAACTTATAGAATCTTCTTGTCTGAAAGTAGAAGGCCCATGCCTTTGATATGTAAAAAGAGAAAACGGCTTTATTTGCTTGTTTTACTTTTTGTTTTTAGCTCACCTATGCACGAAGTGCAATGTGAGCTTTTGTGATCAGGCAAATTTAGAGAGCAGACACTGTTAGTACAGTTTTGGCTATTTCGAGGGGCATAAGTGTGTAGTGACTAAGATAACGTGGTGAGTTATCAAACTTGTCCAAGATATTATGCCAATACACATTATGACCAAATTTAATGATGATTGGACAAAGGCTTCTAAAGTTATTGAGCTGACAAGACCAGTTTTAGGTAATTTCTATAATTAAAGAGCGATAACTCTCTATTGACTAAAGCGATATGGCTAGTTATCGAACTTGTCCGAGATATAATGTCAATTCACATTCTGACTAAATTTGGTGATGATTCGACAAAGGCTTCTCAAGTTATTGAGCTGACAAGACCAATTTTAAGTAATTTCTTTAATAAAAGGGCGATAACTCTTGATTGACTAAAGCGATATGGCTAGTTATCGAACTTGTCCCATATATTATGCCAATACACATTCTGACCAAATTGGGTGATGATTGAACAAAAGCTTCTAAAGTTATTGAGCTGACAACATACTGAAGGCAGGCCAAACGCCCGCCCGCCCGTACGCCGCAGGTAAAACTATAATACGATCCGTTTTTAGCTCACCTGTGCACGAAGTGCTCAGGGTGAGTTATTGTGATCGCCCTATGTCCGGGGCTATTTTGCCAATATGGCTATAGTGCAAACTTAAAAAATCTTCTCCTCCAAAAGTGTCAGGCCGATTTTCAAATAATTTTGTAGAAATGTTCCTTGGGTGACCCTCTATCAGATTCCTCCAAGCCATGTTGATTGGTCGAAAAACATGGCCGCGGGGCTATTTTGCCGTATTAGGCTATAGTGCAAACTTAAAAAATATTCTCCTCCAAAAGTGTCAGGCCGATTTTCAAATAATTCTGTAGAAATGTTCCTTGGGTGATCCTCTATCAGATTCCTTCAAGCCATGTTGATTGGTCAAAAAGCATGGCCGCCAGGGGGCGGGGCTATTTTGCCTTTTATGGCTATAGTGAAAACTTAAAAAATCTTCTTCTCCATAAGTGTCGTGCCGATTTTCAAATAATTTTCTAGAAATGTTCCTTGGGTGACCCTCTATCAGATTCCTTCAAGCCATGTTGATTGGTCGAAAAACATGGCAGCCAGGGGGCGGGGCTTTTTTGCCTTATATGGCCAAAGTGAAAACTTAAAAAATCTTCTCCTCCGAAAGTGTCAGGCTGATTTTTAGCTCCACTGGCTGAAAGCCAGTCGAGCTTATGTCATGGCGAATTGTGCGTGCGTGCGTGCGTAAACTTTTTCCTTTAAACGACTTCTTCTCCCTAACCACTTGGCCAATTTGGTTGAAACTTCATGGGAAGCATCCTCTCAATGTCCTCTAATAAATTCCTTCAATTTTTTTTGATCCATTCGAAATTCTGGTTTCCATGGCAACCGAAAGAAAAAAATATTGAGAACTTAAAAAATCTTCTTCTCCAAAAGTGTCAGGCCGATTTTCAAATAATTTTGTAGAAATGTTCCTTGGGTGACTCTTTATTAGATTCCTTCAAGAAATGTCGATTGGTTGAAAAAGATGGCCGCCAGGGGGGCGGGGCTATTTTGCCTTATATTGCAATAGTGAAAACTTAAAAAATCTTCTTCTCCGAAAGTGTTCAGCTGATTTTCAAATAATTTTGTAGAAATGTTCCTTGGGTGACCCTTTATCAGATTCCTTCAAGAAATGTTGATTCGCCGAAAAACATGGCCGCCAGGGGGGCGGGGCTATTTTGCCTTACATAGCTATAGTGAAAACTTAAAAAATCTTCTTCTCTGAAAGTGTTCAGCCGATTTTCAAATAATTTTGTAGAAATGTTCATTGTGTGACCCTCTATCAGATTCCTTAAAGCCATGTTGATTGGTCGAAAAACATGGCCGCCAGAGGGCGGGGCTATTTTGCCTTATATGACCATAGTGAAAACTTAAAAAATCTTCTTCTCCGAAAGTGTTCAGCCGATTTTCAAATAATTTTGTAGAAATGTTCATTGGGTGACCCTCTATCAGATTCCTTCAAGCCATGTTGATTGGTCGAAAAACATGGCAGCCAGAGGGCGGGGCTATTTTGCCTTATATGACCATAGTGAAAACTTAAAAAATCTTCTCCTCCGAAAGTGTTTGGCTGATATTCAAATAATTTTGTAGAAATGTTCCTAGGCTTACCCCTCTATCAGATTCCTTCAAGCCATGTTGATTGGTTGAAAAATATGGCTGCCAGGAGGTGGGGCTATTTTGCCTTATATGGTTATAGTGAAAACTTAAAATATCCTCTCCTCCGAAAGTGTCAGGCCGATTTTCAAATAATTTTGCAGAAACATTCCTTGCGTGACACTCTACAAGATTCCTTTAAGCCATGGTGGTTGGTAAAAAAATAGCCACCAGGGGGCAGGGCTGTTTGGAGATTTTATTTTTGCCTTATGGCCGTGGAGCGATACTAGCCCTCTTGGGTTTCTTGTTAAATAATTTTGTAGAAATGTTCCTAGGGTGACCCTTTATCAGATTCCTTCAAGCCAAGTTGATTGGTCGGAAACTATGGCTGCCAGGGGGCGGGGCTTATATAGCTAAAGTGAAAAAAAACAACAGGTGAGCGATTCCAGGGCCATCATGGCCCTCTTGTTTCAAAACGGCGTGGGCGTATAAAAAAGGGGAAATTAACCAAAACTTGTCTGAAAGTAGAAGGCCCATGCCTTTGATATTTGGTATGTAGCATCATCTAGTGAACATCTACCAAGATTGTTCAAATTATAGCCCTGGGGTCAAAACTGACCCTTTCCTGGTGGTCACTTGTTTTTCATTGACTCGTATAGAGAAAAAACACTTTAAAAATCTTCTTGTCTAAAAGTAGAGGGCTCAGGCCTTTGATATTTGGTATGTAGCATCATTGTGGACCTCTACCAAGATTGTTCAAATTATAGCCCTGGGAGGAAAAAATGACCCCTCCCCGGGGGTCACTTGTTCTCCATAGACTCATAGAGAATTCTTTTAAAAAATCTTCTTGTCGAAAAGAAGAGGGCACAGGCCTTGTATATTAAGTATGTAGCATCATCTAGTGGACCTCTACCAAATTTTTTTCAAATTATAGCCATGGGGTCAAACATGACCCCATCCAGGGTCATTTGTTCTCCATAGACTCATAGAGAATTCTTTTAACAAATCTTGTCTAAAAGAAGAGGGCCCTGGACTTTGATATTTGGTATGTAGCACCATCTAGTGGACCTCGACCAAGATTGTTCAAACTATAGCCATGGGGTCGAAAATGACCCCATCCTGGGGTCCCTTCTTTCACATAGACTTATTTAGGAGAACAACTTTAAAAATCTTCTTGTCTGAAAGCCCTGGTGTCAAAAATGGTTCCACCCGGGTCACTTGTTTTACATATACTCGTATAGGGAAAAACTTTAAAAATCTTGTCTAAAAATTAAATATTTGAAATCTAACTTCATCTAGTAGACTTCTACCAAGATTGGTCAAATTATTATAGCCGTGGTGTCAAACATGGCTCCACCCTTTGGATCACTTGTTTTACATATACTTGTTAAGGTAAACACTTTAAAAATATTCTTGTCCATTTGTCATGAATGATTTTTGTGTGCCCCTCTACTAAGACTTCAAATTATTTTGATAATATGATAAACATGACCACCAGGGGGTGTTGCTTGTTTTCCGTATATATGTATAGACAAAGAACAATGAAAACTTTTTAAGTTTGATTAAATCAGATGAGCGATATAGGATCATGGTCCAATTGTTTAGCGTAAAGGTACGTTCCGGTTCTAGGCACGAATATTCCGAGATATTGCTATCACTGGTTAGCACTGTATCATCTGCGTATAGGATAATGTATACTTTTAGATAAAGAAACAATTCATCAGTATGTGCCTCAGTTTGGCATTATGTGCAATTAAACAATCTTCCAAATCATTTAAATATAATGAGAATAACAGAGGTGATAGGTGTTTACCTTGCCTAACACCAGACGTGCACGGAAATAAACTGGTTACACCGGTAGTAGTGACTATTCTTGACTTGATATCTTCATACATTTTCCATTAATATCATATTTTAATAATTTTGACCATAATCCTTGTCGCCATACCGTATCAAATTTTTGCTCAAAATCAATAAATGCACAGTAAAGCATATCGACAAGGCACTGTATAACGGATAGATTATCAGTAGTAAAATGATTCTTTCTAAATCCCGCTTGACAGTTATTAATTATATTGTTAACTTCTACAAATGTGTTTAATCTTGTGTTTATAATGCTGGTAAATAATTTGCCCAAACAACTTAGTAGTGTTATAGGCCTGTCATTTTCTGGTTGGTTTTCGTCTCCCCTTTTGTCTATAAATCGGGATAATGTTTCCGCTGGTCCAACTTTGGGGGATAATAGCGAAATCAAAGATTACGTTGAATAACTGTTCATATATTGGCAGCATTTCCTCAACTGTATTGTCCATACCCATTGCCATGGCGTGGTGTGCGTGTGTCCGTAAACAATTGAACGCGATACAGTCTTCAGTTTTGATTGTATCTCAATCAAACTTATACAGTAGTTAGATATCCAGAAGAGCTCAGTTCCTTTCACAAACCAGCGAGATCCGCCCATGCAAGACTGGATTATGGCCCTTGAAATTGTCAAAATTGCTATAATAGAGCTTGTTAACACAACAAAGGCTCCATTTACTATCTGATCTTCACCAAACTTTCCTTGAACTCAAATTTAATTTTCCTTTTTTTTGTGTCACCTGCGTAGCATGGTAGGCACTTAGGGATTACTTTTTTAGCTCGACTATTCGAAGAATATGAGAGCTTTACTACTCACCCCGGCGTCGGCGTCTCCGTCGGCGTCCGGTTAAAGTTTTAGGGCAAGTTGGGATTTTCATTCATAAGTATTTGTGCTAGGGCTTTCATATGTGGAATATAGTTACATCTTATACCTTTCTTCACATTGAATGCTAAAGATGCTGAGTGTGACCTTCCTTTTTGGAAAAAAAACATGATTTTCGGGGGTTAAAGTTTTAGGGCAAGTTGGATTTTTTTTTTTTTTTTTTTTTCTCAATAAGTACTTGTGCTAGTAGGGCTTTCATATTTGGAATATAATTACATCTAATACCTTTCTTTATATTGTATGCTGAAGATTCAGAGTTTTACCTTCTTTTTGGGGTAAAAGACATCATTTTGGGTGGTTAAAGTTTTAGGGCAAGTTGGCATTTTCATTTAATTTTTTAATTTTTCTCTATAAGAATTTGTGCTAGGGCTTTAATATTTAGAATATAGTTACGTCTTATACCTTTCTTCACATTGAATGCTGAAGATGCTGAGTGCGACCTTTTTGGAGTAAAAAACATGATTTTCGGTGGTTAAAGTTTTGGGGCAAGTAGGATTTTATTTTATTTTTTTAACTTTTTCTGAATAAGTACTTGTGCTAGGGCTTTCATATTTGGAAAATAATTACATTTAATACATTTCTTCATATTATATGCTGAAGATGCTGAGTGTGACCTTCTGTTTGCGGTAAAACACATGCTTTTGGGTGGTTAAAGTTTTAGGGCAAGTTGGCTTTTTCATTTAATTTTCTGATTTTTCTAAATAAGTACTTGTGTTAGGGCTTCCATATTTGGAATATAATTACATGTAATACCTTTCTTCACATTGTATGTTGAAGATGCTGAGTGTGACTTTTAGGGGGTAAAGAACATGATTTTGAGAATTTTAGATAAATTCTTAAATTTTGGTTACATTTCTTTCTAATTGTGATCATTTATTTATCAAATATAATTCTTCAACATATCAAACGGGTTTTGCATGGTGTCAAACATTAGGAAAACCTTTTTTTAAGGTTTTGCTAATTTTGAACTCAGTTTTAACATTTGCGTTTAGCTCAACGTTAAAGTTACATAATTCAAATCACTTCATACTTCACATATTTGTTAAGGACCATCGTACAATTAGGTTAGATAACTCCATTGTATCCTAAGTATGGAGTAATGGCCCTTGATTGACTTAGGAAATTTTATTTTTAAATTATATTTAAATGTATGTATATCTATTCAGTTGCTTTTACATATAGTGTATATAATATGATTTAATAGTACTTAAGTGCAATATAATGAAATAGTGCTTTATGTGAATAAGCGGCATGTAGTCGAGCGCGCTGTCCTCCGACAGCTCTTGTTTTGTCCGGCGTCTGTCTGTCCGTCCTTCACACTTTTTCGTCACGTTTTCAAATAACTTTTTTTCTACTCAAAGGATTACATTGAAACTTCTGACAAATGTTTATATCAATGTGTGTGATTGGTTCACAAAAGGGGGATAATACATATATTTTTTATATCAGAGTTATTGCCCCTTTTCTGTCAAAAATTAAAAGTTTCAGACAAGGCCCCGGCAGGTGACCATCCATACAATTATTCAAGTCATATTTATTAATTCAAAAACAATGTTGCCCAGGTATCATCAGAGTTTGGAGTCTTCTTTCAGGATAATTTGGCTTAGAAAACCCATTATGTTGCCCTTTCCAGAGTGGTTTAAGATCAATGCTGCCAGGCGGTATCAAAAAGGGAGTAAATTAACAATTTTCCTCTTAAACTGCTTGTCTTATGTCAAGATAGTTTGGCAAAAAACGTTCTTTAATTAAAACCCTCTACATAAATTGTTCAAGGGATATTGATTAGTTCAAAGCAATGCTGAAATGTGGCATAAGAAAAATGGTAAAATGACAAATCTAAACGTTTTTCCTCTGCAACTGCTTGTCTGATTTCAAGTTCAGTTTGCAGAAATGTTTTTTTTTATTCAAAATGTTGATGCTTTTATCCAAAGACATATATACATATTTTATATGTTCATTAATGCATTTATTATGGCTATCAGGATATTCCCTCAAACTTCATGGTCATAATATAATCTATACTCCTTAAAGCTCTTAGGAAAATGTTCAATATTTACTTGTAAAAGTAGTCTTTGACATAGTAAATGCGTTAATGCACAACAGCTTAGTAGGTGATTAAATCTGTTGAGACTGAAAACACTTCCCGAAACTTTCGGAGAATTTGCCTTAATTCATATTAATTGATATGTCAAATCAATACTACTCTAACTACCTCTAAACCTTATAAATTTCAACATTAGAGGTTCAAATGATCAAACAAATAGTCCTAGGACTGAAATACTCTTGATCTTTTGGTGATTGTCTTGTCTGCATACAGGGCATTTTTTCACTTTCGATGCACATTGCTGGCAAGCTATATAATGGCCACATTCAGCAAACACCACTTGTCGTTTTTCATCCATGCAAATGGCACATTCTGAAATGGTAACAATACTTTTAACCCTTTCCCACATACAACAAATCTGCAGCAGACAACGTTGAACATATTTTGTCAAAAAATGGAAAATCTCTTTAATTGAATGGATGACCTATGACTAAAAGTGGCAAACATTGTGGCAAAGGGAGAAATTGCTTGTTTTGAGCAATATCTTCTTCTTTCCCAAAAATCTGTCTACTGCAGAGGTGTAAGAAGCGTCTAGATGATGGAAAGGGTTAATACAAATTTAAAACTGTCAATAATGGAAATAAATGTCTTCCTTTAAAGACATTATTTCCAAATATCTATCTTTTTTAGGTCTTTGATATTTTGCAAATAGCTTGGAAGTAAATCAGACACCTATTAATTTTGTTCCTGATCTGGATCAAAGCTGCTTTACACTTCTTTCTCTGACCTCATAGTAGTATTCTTTTAAAACATGCGGTATACCCTTGGACAACGTCAGTTATGGGTAAACATGTGTTTGTTCATCTCTTGTATATTGTGGCCTAAAATTTTGACTCGAAATTACTAAAAGTCTCTCTCTCTCTCTCTCTCTCTCTCTCTCTCTCTCTCTCTCTCTCTCTCTATATATATATATATATATATATATATATATATATATATACATATTGGCTTCACAAGTACAAAGTACAATGCGCTTGACACTCACAGCTCAAATGTCATGTTAGCAAACAGACACACCAGTAAAATAGTGTAAAGAAATATCGTTTTCAAAACAAACATTGAAATCGACACCAATAGCAATGTGTGTCTAGTTATGTTTGGTTATTACTTTAACTATTTGCATATAGGAAAAAGATGGTCTGTATGCTCTATATAAACAATGCACACCCTGATCAGAGGGCTCCTGGTTGAGCTTTCTTTATCAGGGCATGCACTGTTTGTCTTTTAAATAGTATTTTATATATTATCAATGTTATTTTGGGAATTAAGTTAGCATTCACTGGAGAGAAACAAAGGTAAACAAAAGCTTAACTGGCATACCAATTACCCCTCCAGAACGTACATGTTAATGAGCATTGCTTCTGTTTTTGGAAATGGCTGCTATTAAACTGCCCATAATATAAAGTCTCTCCTTGTGCATCTGTTCACGTCTTTCTCTTTCTATCTGATCGTCTAGATGTGTCCTGAAAAGGTCAACCAGTTCACCTGTATTTGAACGGGTTGGCCTTCTATTTGGTGGACCTGTTCTTTCATCTCCTTGATTGCTACTGTCATCAGCTGCTGGTCGTTTTGGTGTACATGAGCTAGATGACAAATAGATCTGTAGAAAAACGTGTTGGTGTTTTTCAAAGGTTCTACCGGGAGTATAACAAAGCGATATTGATATTTTCCGGAAGGTATAGATGTACATGTTTACCTAAACAAATCGCATAGAAATCCGTCTCTTACAGAAAAAGATATTAACGCTTCAAACTAGGAAAATTTTCCTTTATTTTATATAGGACGGTGAAAGTAAATCGGATATCTTCCAAAAGTATATGATTCATAAGGTTTATTGTTATTGTTTTATTGAAGACGTTTAACGTATTGAGTTTATCAATGATTGTGTTTGTAAACATGCAAATGAATCTATGTAATCGGCATTTAAAGCAATTTAAAATGTGTACATAACATTGTCTAATTAACAGTTTACTTAGCGTTAAGCACATATAATATGATCGTTCTGAATGCTCAATTTTAATAGTTTTTATTAAATGAATTAATCTGAAATCAATTGCTTCATATATCAACGTAATACATTTTAAATGTCAGCGTGTCAATTTAAAATGATTAGTGGATAATTTTATTTAAAGCAAGTACATCTACATAATATAGACTAATTAACAAATTATTTATCATTCAGTAGACATATAACCGGTCTTAATACTCTTTTAAAAACATGTGTGTGGTTTAATGAATCAGTAGAATGTAGAGCTTGAAAAAACTGATTTATTTTATCGGACTTGGCGAAAAGACAATTACAGCTTCCTCCCTGAAAACACAGTTAATACTGCATATCTTATTGATGCTATGGTATTAATTCAAGCTCTAAACGACTCAATGTTCAAGACATTTAATGACCTCGGGGACATTTTTGTAAAAAAGTTAGTAAAGTTTCTCAATAGTGAAATAGGAATAGAGTCGGTTGCGTTGGTTTTTGATAACTACCTTCCGAGTTCAGTCAAAGATTTTGAACGAGATAAACGGACTGCTAGAGAGTCTGCACCTTCATACATTGTTTCAGGTACTCGTGTTGTTCCAAACTACAGATGATTTTTAAGCAATACATCCAACAAGTCGGCCCTTATTGTGTTCGTTTCGTCTTACATTGCAAACAATATTCAAAACAATTTAGAGTCTACAAAAGCTGTTTATATTGTGGGTGTTGCCGTTAATACGGACATCGTCAAAGAAGTTAGATGCCCGGATATACAAGAATTGCCAATGTTATCATCTAACCAAGAAGAGGCTGATACTTGCTTGATTTTACATGCTATAGATCTAGCCAAAACACATCAACGTATTATCATGCGATGCGATGACACAGATGTATTGGTGTACTATCGGGCATCGGTGTATCTGACGGGAGAGATATTCATGCATGCTGGTCATGTTGTTAAGACCACAAATAGAGAAAGATACATACCAGAACAGAACAGAACATAAGTTTATTTACAACACAAGCATATAAGCTGATTGTACATAGCATACATAATTAACATACATGGTACCTGTACTTTGATGGTTGAAGTCATCGGAAATCAGTTTGTAGGTGCCTTCCTGCGTTCCATGCATTAACTGGTTGCGGAACAACAAGTTCTCTATTTCGTATTGGCAAAAAGTCACATTTAAAATTCTTGAATGTCATATTGAAGATCTCAGAGAATTGTCAATATTTGCCGTGTCTTCCACAATTAACGTAGAAAATGCCTATAAGTTAGCCATGTATTTGTATGTTAATAAGAAACCTGTTAAAGAGTGTAAAACGTTGGATGAAATGAGATACCTGAATGCGACAACATCGGACGAATCAGCATCCCTTCTTTAACCAACTGACGATGCATTTTATCAGCATGCGTTAAGAGCTTTTTATCAGGATTATATATGGTGCCATTTGCCTGTCACAGACCTACCTGATTTACGATTAAACGGTTGGACACAAAAAGAATATGGAACATATCGGCCCGTCTATTTCGAAAAAGACCAAGCTCCAAAAGAAGTAAGAAACTTGACTTATCTGTTTTGCACGGATAAAACGTGCGGATCAAGTCGGCAATGCCAGTGCCTTTCAGCAGGTTTACCCTGTCTTGGAAAGTGTAAATGTTTTGCTGAATGCAATAACAGACTCATCGAAATAGATGGTAATGAAGATGACCTTAAAGATTAAATAGGTTGAAAGCAGTACAAAGTTTGCTAACAAACTATATTTCAAATCTGAAAGCAATACTAACTCTTATTTTAGATATTTGTTCCGCTGAAGCCAAATGGGGCCGACAAATAAGCGGACTGACATATCTATGGGCGCAAAAATACGATACCTATATATAACCTAAAATACTTTTAGGCCAACAAATCTCACCATATGCTTGTTCTTATCGTTCAGTCATTTTCAATAAAAGGGAAATTACTATTGTTTGTGTTAATTATAATTACAGTCGACGTTCGTTGTGTCGAATTCGAAGGGCCCTTCAAATTTTCTTCGACACAAGCATACTTTGACTTATAAATAATTGTCAAATTTTCGGAAAAACAGAACCTTACCCCACCAATTATTTTAACATAGTAATTACGGTACGTCAATATAATCAAGTCATCAGTTTATGACCACCAGCAAAAAAAAGTTGTGAAGCGTGTAATGTTCTTACACATATGCATTGGTTTTTGCATACACACCTTTGTGTGAATACATTTTTAGATATGATTTGAGAGTTTATCATGTAATGGTAGTGAAAAGAATAAGAAACATGATTTTTTGTATATTCAATTTATCAATAAAACATACGTAATGCATAATAATAAAACAAAAACAAGTTGCATACATGTAGACATATTTAACATACAAATAGCACAACATAGTTAAACTATTTGTCAGGATTTACTCATTGATGATAATTTAAATTAAATTATGAATGATTTTCGTTTACGATGATTATTGTTTTTAAATGATCGAAAGTTATGCGAAACAAAATTTAATTAAAAGTTAATTGTAATTTACAGGCTTGTGTTTGGCTAATTAAACAAAGCGTGATTATAAATTTACCTGTCAAGTCACAAAAATTATCGCACCTCTCCGGGATCAGAGTATTTAACTGACAATGACCGACTTTGACTATTATCGTACACATACGCAGGTAAATTTCGAGTAGGGACCCAAAAAAACTTTGATACAGGCGATGTTGTAAATTCTCGAATATTGACTTATCCGTTGTAAAATCATATAGACAAAGTAGGAAAAAATTCGGCACCAGAAAACAACTTTGACACTACCCGAAATTTGATTTATCCGTGTTTGATACAACGAGCGTCGACTGTACTTCCCTTTTTGATTAGGGTCCACTATTACACGTTTAGACTGAACTATTAAAGAACTGAAGTAAATTTACAGATTAAAAGATTCGAAAATTTGGAACGATAATTAGTCACAAAGTTACGGTAAAAAAGCGTACATGAAAATTGTGTTATTGCTATCGAAATGTTAAATTAATGAACGGACAGATGGATGGGTGAAAAAGATGAAAGGCACAAGTAACCCCATAATGTACGTCTTGCTTCAGACAGGTACGTTGAAATGATTTTGTAAAGGTATAACTTGATATATGTTCTTCATATGGGGTTGTTTACCCTCGCCTATCGGCATAAAGCCATTTGGCGAGCAGCTATTGTTCTCTCTCCAATTTTTTTTTTTATTACTGGGGGTAAACTATATATGGTTTTTTTTTTCAATGTTTTTATTTTTCAATGTTTTTATTATAATATATATGACTTTTGACACTGTCTGCTTATATTTCATTGTTGCATATCCCGCTTTCTGTTTATAGGTACATTATTGTATGTACGTATATAGGTGTGTGTGTTTATAAGATATTTTGTCAAACAATTGATAAAAAAATTAATGTAAAAGAAAAAGTGCAAAAAAAAGCACTACCTAACAGACCTCCACAACGGCGCTCCTGATTGGCCGAATTTCAATCCGCTTTTCTGGTCAAGCTCGACTTTCACCCACAAATCTATGGTGACAGACGACTTGACCAGATTTAGCGTCCAGCCAATCACAGGCCCCGTTGTACAGGTAACTGTTTTACCCTTTAGCAGATGTAGATGGGCAAAGGGCGAATATATATATATATATTTTTAAAATTTCACATATTGTGTTTGTCTCATATATTAAGAAAACACTATGGGTTTTAAAAAAAAGATAACTTTTTAAAGAGAAAAATCTTTTTTTGCTATTATTTAAAAGTAGAGTATTAAGATGAAAAATATAAAACAAAAAATATATAGAAAGAAAATGTGCCAAAAAAGCACTCCCAAACCCTCCTCCACAACGGTGTCCCGAATTTCAATCCGCTTTTCTGGCCAAGCTCGACTTTCACTCATGATTCTATGTTGAAGGACGAGTCGACCAGATCTAGCGTGCAGCCAATCACAGGCCCCGTTGTGGGCAAAGGGCGAACTTGTTATATAAATAATCACTAAAAAATGAAGAACTAAGACTGATTTTTAAAAGACAAAATACATATGAAAAATAACATAAAACAAATGCTCGCCCCGTGATTCCGTGTGTTTTTTAATTTATATAGAATGCCCGAGTGCCAAGCCAGATCGAAAGCGGCCTCTAGGTCCAGAAAAATCGCTAGAACATGGTGCCCTCTATTTTTAGATTTGAGTACATCATGTTGAAGCCAAACGTCCCTTTCTGAAGCCAGATTGAAGGGGATTCATTATGTTTTTTGATTCTAAAAGTCGTACCAAACGTGCCTTGACCATCCCCTCTAGCAATTTCTCAGGGTGAGATGTCAGGCTTATCGGTCTGTATGATTTAGGTTCATTTTTATCTTTTCCTTTTTTGTGCAGGGGAATCACGCAAGCTAGCTTCCAATCCTCTGGAAATCTACCCTCACTCCATACTTTATTGAAAAAAGTTAACCATATTTTTAAGGCTGACTCGGACATATGTTTAAACATTGGGTATGCAATTTTGTCTAGTCCCGCGGCGGAGTTTTTTCTGCTACTAATACAGTCTTTTAGTTCCTGAATAGTGAAGTCGGTGTTAAGGGATAAGTTTTCATTTTCTAAAAGAGGAGAGTCTATGAACTCTTGGTAGGCTTGTTCAAATTGTTTTTGATGGGCCAAAACGGATGGGTCTAGGTTTTCATCACTAGTTACTTTTGCGTAGTGGGAGACAAGGGAATTTGCTTTGTCAAGGCGGGTAATCGAAACACCTGCTGTGTTATTATCCCCCGCCTATGAAATAGGGAGGGGGATATTGAAATGGCGTTGTCCGTCCGTCCTTCCTTCCGTCCGTCCTTCCTTCCGTCCGTCCGTCCGTCCTTCCTTCCGTCCGTCCGTCCGTCACCTGCATTTTCTCAGTAACTAGCTGGTAGAATTTCATGAAACTTAAAATAAATATGAACCACTATACTGGGATGATGCCCGTCCAATTTTTTAGCTCACCTATGCACGAAGTGCAAGGTGAGCTATTGGGATCACATTTTGTCCGGCGTCCGTCCGTCGTGCGTCGTGCGTCGTCAACATTTGAGCTTGTTAACACTCTACAGGCTACATTTTGCATCCAATCTTCATGAAAGTTTATCAGAACGTTCATCTCCATAAAATCTTGGACAAGTTCGAAACTGGGCCATATGAGGTCAAAAACGAGGTCACTAGGTCAAATTGAAGCGAAATCTTGTTAACACTCTAGAGGCCACATTTTCAACTTGAGCATGTTTAAACTTTATCAGAATGTTTGTCTTAATGATATGTAGGTCAAGTTCGAACATGGGTCACGTCGGGTCAAGAAGTAGGTCACTAGGCCAAATTGAAGGAAAATCTTGTTAACACTCCAGAGGCCGCAATTTTTGCTTAAGCAGTTTGAAATTTTGTCAGAATGTTTGTCTTAAAAATATCTAGGTCAAGTTCGAATATGCGTTATGCCGGGTCAAAAACTAGGTCACTAGATCAAATTGAAGGAAAATCTTGTTAACACTTTGGATGCCGCATTTTTTGCTTCAGCAACTTGAAATTTTGTCAGAATGTTTGTCTTAAAGATATCTAGGTCAAGTTCAAATATGGGTCATATTGGGTCAGATACTAGGTCACTAGGCCAAATTGAGGGAAAATCTTGTTAACTCTGTAGAAGCCGCATATTTTGCTTCAGCAACTTGAAATTTGTTCAGAATGTTGAGCTGAATGATATCTAGGCCAAGTTCGAATATGGGTCATGCCGGGTCAAAAACTAGATCACTAGGCCAAATTGAAGGAAAATCTTAACACTTTGGATGCCTCATTTTTTGCTTCAGCAGCTTGAAATTTTGTCAGAATGTTTGTCTTAAAGATATCTAGGTCAAGTTTAAATATGGGCCATATTGGATTAGAAACTAGGTCACAAGGCCAAATTAAGGGAAAATCTTGTTAACTCTGTAAAAGCCGCATGTTTTGCTTCAGCGGCTTGAAATTTGTTCAGAATGTTGAGCTGAATGATATTTAGGCCAAGTTCGAATATGGGTCATGCCGGGTCAAAAACTAGGTCACTAGATCAAATTGAAGGAAAATCTTGTGAACACTCTGGATACCACATTTTTTGCTTCAGCAGCTTGAAATTTGGTCAGAATGTTTGTCTGAATTATATCTAGGTCAAGTTCGAATATGGGTCATATTGGATCAGAAACTAGGTCAATAAAGGAAAATATTGTTCAAACTCCGGAGGCCGCATTTTTACTTTGAGCAAGTTGAAACTTTGTCAGTATGTTGTCTTAATGATATCTAGTCCATGTAGGAATATGGGTCATATCAGGTAAAAAAATATAGATCACTAGGCAAAATGAAGGAAAATATTGTTAACACTGTGGAGGATGCATTCAGAATAATTGTCTTGATGTGTTTTGCATTGCAGTACGTTGTATAATTAAGGTGAGCGATCCAGGGCCATCATGGCCCTCTTGTTTTTTGATTAGTCAATTTTCCTTGGAGTTATTGCCCTTGATTTTTTGAAAAATCTACGTTTTCAGCCATTTCTCAGTAACTAGCAGGTAGAATTTCATGAAACTTAAAATAAATATGAACCACTATACTGGGATGATGCCTGTTCATTTTTCATTTGGATTAGTCAATTTTTCTTAAGAGTTATTTCCCTTGATTTATTAAAAAATAATCGTTCGCAGCCGTTTCTCAGTAACTAGCGGCTAGAATTTGATGAAACTTGAATGTAATATTAACCAACTTCCTGCCATTATTCCCCTCCAACTCTTTTTTGGATTCGTTATTTTTGTTTAGAGTTACTGCCCATTTTTCATTTGGATTAGTCAATTTTTCTTAGAGTTATTTCCCTTGATTTATTAAAAAATAATCGTTCGCAGCCGTTTCTCAGTAACTAGCGGCTAGAATTTGATGAAACTTGAATGTAATATTAACCAACTTCCTGCCATTATTCCCCTCCAACTCTTTTTTGGATTCGTTATTTTTAGTTACTGCCCCTGATTTATTAAAAAATCCACGCCTACAGTTATTTCTCAGTAACTAGCTGCTAGAATTTGATGAAACTTGAATGTGATATGAACCAACATCCTGCAATGAACTTCTGAATAAATATGGTATCAAATCATTTACATTTATTATAACACTGTCTGATACATAATTATCCGGTTCGATACCCGGTTGCGGCGACATTCTTTCGGGGGATGTTTTCCATTGCCTCTCACCTCTGATCTATGTGAGAAAGTAGTCAGTGGCTTCGAAAGAATGTTGTGTAAGTACTGGTGTGGGAAAGCCAGGAAAACATGGGTAGGTGCACTGACCGCCGTGATATGACCAAAGCTGTTGAAAGCGGCGTTAAACTCCAAACAAACAAACAAACAAACATAATTATCCATGCATTTTAGCTCCACTTTAAGAAGAGTAAAGATATCTATTGTATTTGTGTCACTGTTGGTTTAAGAAGCAAAACCTAGTATTCACATTTTTCCTGTGTTATTTAAGAAATAACAAATGACACCCCTTTAGTTTTGTAATATTGATTATTAACCCTTTCACCGCATAAATACTCTGTTGAAAATAGTGCAGTTCCAGATAAGACGCCACTTTTAAAGGTGGCGTCTTATCTTGGACTGCACTATTTTGCAATAATTGATGTTCCCGAGTAAGCAGTTTCGGAAAATACAGTTTTATTTAATCGTCCCTCTGATTTATTTCGTTAAAATATTTTATCATAAAGTAATCCCAGTCGATATTTTATAATTTGGCGCGGAACGGGATAAACCAGTGTCATAACTTTATTCTTTCCCCTTGATCTTGTGCGAAGAAGTTGAAATTTAAAGGTCAATTGCACATTAAACATAAAGACCTTCATGCACAAACAAGCCATCGTTGGCGGGGGATATCTTTTCACTGAAAATGCTTGTTTAATACAGGGATTGGTGTGAATGAGGTACCTTTAATTCTGCGAATCTTATTCCAAAAATCCCTGGAATTTTTAGGGTTTACTATGCAGGATTCGCAGAAATCAGCCCAGTTTTGTTTTCTAAAATGACCTTTTTGCAGTGGGCTGTTGCTTCTTTCAATTTGACCAGATTGACTTCACTAGGCGATTTTTTTAAAGTATAAATTGCATGCTTTCTCTCATTGACTGCATTTTCACAAAATTCGTTCCACCACGGTACATTTTTTTTATTCTGTTTGCATGGTTTACCGACTGGGATTGAGTCTCTAGCTAGGGACAGGAATTTTTCTGTAATTGATTTATTGAATAAATTTATGTTTGGATGATAGACTTCTGTAAGGGAGATCTCTCCACTATTAGTTTTGTACATTTCCCAATCTGCTTTTTCGAACTTGAACCTATCTTCTGCGTTTTTGAAATTTTCGTTTGATCTTGTCATTGATATTAAGATTGGGAAATGGTCTGAACCCAAATTATCGTCAGTAACTTGCCAGCCTAGTTCTCTGGCAAGTTTCGGACTTGTGATGGTTAAATCTATGCACGTGAAACATCCACGGCCTAGATCAATGTGGTGGACGAGCCATCATTGTGCAGCACGAGTCCGTGCTTTGACACCCAGTCCTCGACTGCACGTCCATGGCTGTCAGTTTTTGAAGATTCCCAGATAAAGTTATGTGCGTTGAAATCACCAGTTATCACAAATTCCGTATTTAAGATATGATTGTCTAAATGTTCTAAAGTTTCTAGGTCGCACCCCCTTGAATATAAGTTAAAAAGAGTGAATGGAGATTTGCCAAAACAAATATTTCAAATTTTTGAAGTTCTAGAATGATAGCCCCATTTTCATTGTCTATTTCGATATTTTTGTAATTGACCCCGTTTTTGAAATAAGTAATTAACCCCCCAAAGCCTATATTATTCTGTGTGTCTAAGCATTTTGTCTGCTATGCAGGCACTTCAGAATGACAACATAGAGAACCCTATTATTGTTAATCTCCTTTCTAAGTTTTCTAAGTTATCGCGTAATATTGCGTATAATTGTGAGGATATAAATTAAATGTCCGTATGTTTCTATGCATAAATCCCCATTGTGTTTAAATTAAATAATGTTTACTTTTTTTGCTCAATTTTATTGAAAAAAAATGAAATCATATCTGTCGTTTTCGCCCATTTTTGGGATAAAAATAAGCCGAAAATTACGGAATAAATATATTTTAGTTAGGTTTCCCCAGTTTAAATTTTCTTAAAATTTGATATAATACTGCTGAACATCTGTACTATAAATTAACTTAAAAATATTCATATGGTCCCGAACCGGAATTCGAAGTTTTTGACGTCCGAAGTCAATGCACATTTCCCCTTCCCCAAAACTGTGAAAAACGACATTATCAATGGAAATGCACTTTACGAGAAAAATATGTGTGCGGAAAAATTAAAATGGTTACCAAAAAGCTGCTACGATATTTCAACATGGTTACCTATAGAAAAAAGTATGTAATTAATTAAAAACTAATGAAAAATGAACAAAAACGTATAACCTTCAATTGCTTTTCCGGAAAATTCATTTCCGGCTCCATTTTGGCGACGTTAGTTTTTCCCGCCAAAATTATGACGTCACTTCCGAAATTTCAATTTTGAACGTCAAATCCATTTGGCCTTATTATTGAACTATTCAAAATTGTACAACATTAGTGTCCACGTTATTTTCACATTTTTTCAAAATGGCGGATATCTGTCAGAAATCCCTCAGAAGGTTGGACCTACCTTAAAACACGTTTTGATTCCAACTCATCACCGGTTAAGGCCATATGTTGTTAAGAGTTACGCCCCTTGCAAAAATCGCTGCTTTTTACAAGAAAAATCAACAAAAGTTGTTTTAAATCATCAGAATATATAATTTCCTCGCCATATTTCTTTTATTCTGGTAGAATAATGTATCCATAAATATGTAGTGACTGCAAATACTAGTATATTCAATTACAATTGACTTTTTGTCATTTCTGTTACCCCCACCCCCCCGAAATTGAATATTGAAAAAAAGTATGAGATTTTTTTGTATATAAATTGAAATAAATAATTTGTTATTACTTTGGTATTTTTATACTTCAAAGTTTTCATAATGACTTATTATATCATTATTCTCTGATTTAGGAAGCAATTAGTTATGCCACTTTTCAGAAGTAGATAGAAACATAAATCACTAGGTATTTAAATCATTGGATAACGAAAGATATTTTCCTAATGGTTAGCATGAATTTTCATGAATATCTAATAAAGGTATTTTTTTCTTTGATAACACACGAATGAAATAAAACTTGGTAATGCTACTTGTGCAGACCTGTAGTGCAGCGGTTAACATGTCCTACTCGTAACCCATGGGTCCTGGGTTTGAGTCCCGTTGGGGGCAGTTGTCAGTTAATTGTTGTGACTCTAGACAACCCAATTTATTCTACGTTGATACGTTGTGGGCAGTGCTGGACATGGAGAATGACGCTGTATCGACTGCTCGGCTGTATGCTCCATGGTGAGTTGAGGAGGCTTTTGGCTAGGTGCAAATAACCCAATCACCATGGGTATTCAGGCCACAAATTGGCGACTATTTTAGTCGCCATGGCGACCTAATGTCTACATTGGCGACCTAAGTTCACTCGTAAGTCGCCTGATTAGTAACTTGGTTTAAATAGTGGGCGATCTTGTATTTTCCGCATTTAGGTCACCCGGTAACGGTTCCGGTTGTTAGTGTGTTCGTGTAACAGAATCGCTTGTGTGTTTGTTTTTATCATTTTGTTCAAAGCGCCTTATAGACGGCTTGTGATATGAAAAACCATGGCCGAGACCTCGCAGGGTAAAATCACTGGCTTGCATGCATATCTTTACAAAGAAACGGCCCGCAACAGTATCCGCCGGTGGCCATTGATGAAATTGATGAAATTGATGATGCATCGAAAACGGAAACAGCATGGCCTCCATTCATAAAACAAGAGGCCCTTCGGGCCTTAACGTCCATCTGGTTGAAATAGGCCAAAAACTAAATATTTGCATTTGAATACTTTTGACCACAGGCGCTAGGGCCATGCCTTAAACAAACTTGGTTCTCCATGCCCTTAAGTTATTACATAACAAAGCATTAAGCACTAGGCCTTCAAATTTACAAGCTTTTTGAAATTTTGTCAAATTTTCCCCCATTTGAACCCCCAAAATGGCGCCCCCTGGGGGCCAAGTCCCTTCATTGGAACAAATCTGAACCCCCTTCCCCTAGGGATGACTTCAACAAAATTTGGATGAAATTGGTTTAATATTTTTGGAATAGAAGTCAAAACTGTGAAAATTTAAGTTAACACATTTACTATAGTGTTGAACTTTGACCCCAAAACGCGTAACCCATTTTTGACCCCAGGGTCACACCTTGAACAAACTTGGTTCTCCATGCCCTAAAGTTACTACATACCAATGCATTTAGCTCTAGGCCTTCTAGTTTATCAGAAGATTTTTGAAATTTTGTCAAATTTTCCCCCTTTTGGCCCCCTAGTGAAGCCCCCTGGGGGCCAAGCCCCTTCATTTGAACAAATCTGACTCCCCTTCCCCTAGGGATATTTCCTACCAAGTTTGGATGAAATAGGTACAGTGGTTTAGGACAAGAAGTTGAAAATGTGAAGAGTTAACATATTTGCTGTATATATAGTGTTGAATTTTGACCCCAAAATGTGTAACTTTTTTTGACCCTAGGGTCAGGCCTTGAACAAGCTATGTTCTCCATGCCTTAAAGTTACTACATACCAAAGCATTAAGCTCTAGGCCATCTAGTTTATCAGAAGAAGATTTTTGAAATTTTGTTAAATGTTCCCAATTTGGTCCCCAATGAAAGCGCCCCCTGGGAGCAAAACCTAATCATCTTAACAAATCTGAAACCTCGTCCCCTAGGGATGCCTTCTAAAAAGTTGGGATGAAATTGGTCATGTAGTTTTGGACTAGAAGTCAAAAATGTGAAAAGTTAACACATTTGCTATAGTGTTGAACTTTAACCCCAAAACGTGCAACCCATTTTTGACCCCAGGGTCACGCCTTGAACAAACTTAGTTCTCCATGCCCTAAAGTTACTACATACCAAAACATTAAGCTCTAGGCCTTCTAGTTTATTAGAAGATTTTTTAAATTTTGTCAAATTTCCCCCACCTTTTTGCCCCCTAGTGGCGCCCCCTGGGGCCGAGCCCCTTCATTTGAACAAATCTGAATCCCCTTCACCTAGGGATACTTCCTACCAAGTTTGGATGAAATGGGTCCAGTGGTTTGGGAGAAGAAGTCGGAAATGTGAAAAGTTAACGACGACGACGGACGACGGACGGGATTTGTATGGGAAAGTCCACCTTGGACCTTCGGTCCAGATGGACTAAAAACGAAACGCCATAAAACATGTCCAACTGGGGCCACCAAACCATGTACTTTTCAACAGACGTGGCTTAAGGAATTATCGTGGCTCGTTTACGACGCAGAGAAAAATTTTATGTTTTGCAAATTTTGTGAAACTTAAAGTACCTCAGTGTGACACTCACGGTACAAAATAAGTGCAAATAAAATTTACAATGAATGTAAAATTAAAGTTTTATTGTTGTTTTTTTCAAAACACTATTCTGGGCCACCTGATTTTTTTGCCAGGCCACCTAATTTATGCTCTAGGCCACCTAAATTTAAGATTGGTGGCCAGATGGCCACCTGTTCCCAAAATGTACTTTGTGGCCTGGTATTAATCGTGACCATTGTAAACATTTCAATTGTGTGAACCACTTAGAGACGGTCCCACGATTGTTATGAGCGGTATAGAAAAGCCTCAGATGATTATTATTACTTCTACCATAATTTTCTGACTATTCCGCCTGTTCTAACTATAAGGATTTTCTAGCCAGAGCTAAGCTGTTGACTACTAGACTTTTTGACCAGGGTTTTGTGTTAAGCAGATTGCAATCTACGTTTTCTAAGACATTTTACGGTCGGCAAACTAATTTAGTTTCACGATATAATGTTTCTGTATCTAATATGGTAGATGACATTTTCACCCTGTCCAATACATGATTGGTTTGTCGTCAGAAGACATGATGACGGGTGCCACATATGGAGCACTCACTCATCCGGAACACCTGATCTCACCATCGATTTTTATAAAGTTTTATGGTGTGTGTTTTTGTTCATGTCTTTTATTTTCCCGTATCGTCCGGACTCTCATTTGTTTAGAGCTTGTGTTTTGTTCACGTGGTACGTGTGTATCTCTTTGTTCTCTTTAGACGATGTTTTATCTATTGAGTGTGCGTTACGGTGTCACTTTTTCAACACATGGCATATGTTTGGAGAATATATTTAAATTGGTTCTGGTATATTTGGCTGTACCTGAATTAATGTTGAAAATTACGGCAAAGTCAAAATTTGAGAAAAATCATATTTTTAATGAGTTTCCATTTATTTATGATGTTGATATTTATGATATATGCTTGAATTGTGACATCACAATTAAAACATTTAATTAAGTGTTGACATGCCATCATATGACATTTACATGCGATATGGATGACAGAGCTGTGCAGACACACACACACACACACACACACATCGTATTGCATGCTAGCAATATATGAAAAGTTGTTTGCAAAGATCTGGCATTCATATCGACTGTAAATGGAATATGGTTGAATACTTACATTTACATCCCATACACATTTTAACAAATTTCGCGCAATTAATCTGGTTTAAATTAAAACAAATCACCAACTATCGGAGGCATTCCCGAGGATGAAACAGCCTTCGTGATGGGCGGGGGATCAACGTCACCATCGGTGTTAATTCATGACGTCATAAATAAATAATCACTGTCAGAGACGGCTGGCCGTCAATGTTGCCATGGCATGGCATATATACTCCTTTGAATGACATAACTCTCAAGCTGGGCGTCAATGGGGCCATGCCAAATGTAAATATTACACACATGAACATAGATATATGTATTTAATGGATTTATGGTACTGCAAGGTAGTCATATGATAAATATCAATATAGTATTGTAATTGTTTATTTTTACATCAAACAAATGTATGCTAATTTCAGTAATTTGCGAAAATGAAATGAATTATGGAACAAAATTTCATAAATATAATTTTTGGTGGCGTACTTTCATACTATGTTTATCCTCCGCTTTAGCAAAAAGTGGGGTAACTAAATATAAATGTGGGTTTGTTTGTCTGTTAAAAGCAATACATTCATTTACTGACCAAAGTCACCCATCTGCCATGGGAATGCCAATGATTTTGCAATGTATGCATATCCCATAGCTCTCATGGATGTTTTAGGTCAAATGCGATTAATAATTAGTAAGGTCAGTTCTATTTACCAGCAAAAATTCCCCGAATGGGGCCCCGTACCCGTCCCCCAGGGCTACCACACCCTCATTTATTCTTTAGGATATACATATCCTCTCCCAGTGATGTTTCGTACAAAACTTGGTAAAATGCCATGAGCTAAATTGTATAAATGTATTGAAGGAAAAGTTTTTAGTGCCATCAGTACTTTGATTTTTCACTAAAAACATGGGGGTAGGCTATATCAGTTGGAAAAATCTTGGCATGTCCAATTACTGACATACCTAAGTTTTTTATTAATGATGAACAAATATTCAAAGATGTTTTTTAAGCAAGAAATTTTCTAGTACTCAAATATATAATTAGCTTTCTTCAACGTTGAACTCGAAACGTTAAAATTGAAAAAGCGCATTTTTGACAAAAACATGCCCAATATTTTTTTCGTTGTGTTTTCTAGATGTGTACTCCCCATATAAAATTGACATATAAACATATGGCTTTCATTTAATCCATGAACTGTTGTTAAAATATGTTGTTCTGTAAAGTTATTGTTATTAAATCTTTTTTCGATCTTGTAGTTTGATAAATTGACAAATTCCTCAAAATTGACAGGAAATAAAATATTTTTCGGAAAATAATTGCTGATAGGATATCCAGGAAATGATGCTTTTGATAAATAATGGAGAAAAATTCAAATCTGGCGTGGGCCGAAATGCCTATATACGTACACCATCTCCTTTCAATGAGCTCTCCGTTCAAAGCGATGCTGAAACTGAACTTGTGCCTAGTTTTATCATGGTTCATACAGATCAAAGAAAAAAAATTCAGACACTTTTCAAGCAGTTTCCCTGTTGTTTTTCAAGCACATTTCGGACATTTTTTCCATATTGCGGTGATGATCCGCATCCCGGCATCCCAACAGAAACGGTGTACGTACAGCTCTTTATTCCATAAAAAAAAAATATGCCCAACTTTGAGTATAATAATTAGCAATCTAAGAGTACTATATAGTTTATGTACAGTACATCTAACTAGCATATTTCCATTTACAACAGGAAAAAAATAGAAATATCAAAAGACATGTGATTGATTCTATTTTCTTTACTCTAACCAAATGAGTTAAATGTCATTAAATATCGTTTCGTTCAAGGGAAAAGAGTCCATCTGTGTCTTAAAGTAGACAAGTACTGCGGCATTTGTAAGGTAGCTGTGCCTTGTTTCACATCATATATTCTGTTGGACATCTTCTTTCCCGCATATTCCAGGATTTCATTTATTGTACATTTTTTACAAAGCTTAGTTAAATCGTCACAGAATTGGCGAGCAAAGAGTGACCCATAATTATCCATAACATGTGCTACATATCCTGGACAAGTGGAATGTGCGACAACCATGTCCGCTAATTCTGGGACAGGTTTCATCCCGCGTCTCTCACGATCGTGGAAGTCAATGGCCATTACCGGTCCCCGCATGCTCTCAAAATATGAAGGCATACCTGAGGCGTCCTGAGCCCCCGCTCCCTCACTTCCGTTGCGTTTAGTCTGGTCCGGGGCAACCACTGTCTGCTGCCCAATTAATCCAGACATGCCTTCACTGCCCCGGCACACATCCATAATGAACAGCTTAGGCTTATTAGCCAGAGTTGGGCACTTAAGAGAAGTAAAACAATGCAGTATGTCTTCCTGTAAGACACATTTGTTATCTGCTCCCACTACACTGTCTTTTGTTCCATGCGAAGCAATAAATACCACAAGGGCATCGTATTTACTGTGGTCGAGAGCAGCTATTTCATTTAATACCTCCATCATTCCTTTTGCCGTCAGATTTTCATAAAGATGGCATTGGAAATGAAATGGCTCGAAGGTATTGCGGATTATGTTGATGTCTTCCTTCGTTTCAAATTCTTTTTTACCTGAAAAAATCCCATTGAATATGGCAAGACACATGCCTCTTACTTCGGAGTTCATCCTATAGTACACTGGGATTCCCGGTGAATCCTCAGCCACCACTGACACCTGACATGAGGCAGTCACCTCCAGTTTCTCTAGGCCTTCTACGACGTCAATGAGCTCCGTCTTTGCTAAATGTGTGGGCTTCTCAAATTTCACTTCTTTGGGCCACCAGGCTGGCTTATTTTTTTCTATGTACCGAGTTTTTCCGGTATAGTCCTCTTTCTTCAAATGTTCAAAAACTTGTTTCCTCATTCTCTGGACATTCCTATCGGGTTCAGATAATACTTGTCTTCTCGGCAAATTTTTCTTTGGTTCTTTGGCACAAAGTGCATTCAGTTTGTCTAACGGAGCATTTTTCAGCACTAGCTTTAGTTCACATTTCTTCAGACTGTTGGGTTTCTGAAAAGTGATTTGTTGGGGCCACCACTTTGGGCACTGCTCCTCCCTGTATACAGGGATACCCCTCTCTTGTTCGATACGAATGAGCTCCGACAATTGGGATCTTAGCTCCGTCGCCGTAGAGACCTGAAGGGAAGACAAAGACTGGTCAATAACAAGTCACACATTGATACAAAACTTTGCGCAATCGTCTTATTGAAGGGATAGTACCATGAGCCACCTTTTGTTTGAATCTTTCTATCAACGATTGCCATTTAGTGGGGTGCATGGGTCACGAGAATGAGGGTTCACACAGATCTGTTGCTTACTGCAACCACAGGGCCCAGCTATACATACACTTGCATAAGGCCATGTAAAAAAAATAAGTTGGTTAGCATCCTTTCCTTCTCTATTTCTAGGGGCGGGCGGGAGGTTTTTTTTTATTTTTTATTTTTTTTCAAGTGATTAACTATGGGATTCATGCATGCTTTTGGGTAAACCATAATGATGTTGATGTAAATATACCTGGAACAGAAAGGGAACAAGCCTTGTGGCATTGAGGGTAAGCCGGCCTTTTAAGGGTTGAGAGCCTAGGGGTTGAGCCTGAGGTGGAGTCGAGTGCGGCGGCTTTTTTTGAGAGTAGAACGACCCACAAGGTCTCCTCTAAGCACTAATGCTTTGTGCTGGCTTCACCAGACCTGCCTACCCCATTTTTTCCAGAAGGAGGAAGATGCCCTTCCAAAAAGCGTATTTTGAGGGGCTAAATCGTACAATTCAAATAATTCATAAGAAGAATAGGTTGGCAAATCAGAAGACTTTTCAATGACCAGCCATTCGATTTTTTTAAAGTCCCACGGCACCGAAGGCGCCACCTCCCGGCGGTACAATCCGTCATGAACCAGGTTAGAATTTCCTCGCGATCGGCGGGTATTGTCTACATGCTCTTGGCCGTCTCCAGCGTCGAAGAGTGCTGTAACACTTATTTTTTTCTATGTACCGAGTTTTTCCGGTATAGTCCTCTTTCTTCAAATGTTCAAAAACTTGTTTCCTCATTCTCTGGACATTCCTATCGGGTTCAGATAATACTTGTCTTCTCGGCAAATTTTTCTTTGGTTCTTTGGCACAAAGTGCATTCAGTTTGTCTAACGGAGCATTTTTCAGCACTAGCTTTAGTTCACATTTCTTCAGACTGTTGGGTTTCTGAAAAGTGATTTGTTGGGGCCACCACTTTGGGCACTGCTCCTCCCTGTATACAGGGATACCCCTCTCTTGTTCGATACGAATGAGCTCCGACAATTGGGATCTTAGCTCCGTCGCCGTAGAGACCTGAAGGGAAGACAAAGACTGGTCAATAACAAGTCACACATTGATACAAAACTTTGCGCAATCGTCTTATTGAAGGGATAGTACCATGAGCCACCTTTTGTTTGAATCTTTCTATCAACGATTGCCATTTAGTGGGGTGCATGGGTCACGAGAATGAGGGTTCACACAGATCTGTTGCTTACTGCAACCACAGGGCCCAGCTATACATACACTTGCATAAGGCCATGTAAAAAAAATAAGTTGGTTAGCATCCTTTCCTTCTCTATTTCTAGGGGCGGGCGGGAGGTTTTTTTTTATTTTTTATTTTTTTTCAAGTGATTAACTATGGGATTCATGCATGCTTTTGGGTAAACCATAATGATGTTGATGTAAATATACCTGGAACAGAAAGGGAACAAGCCTTGTGGCATTGAGGGTAAGCCGGCCTTTTAAGGGTTGAGAGCCTAGGGGTTGAGCCTGAGGTGGAGTCGAGTGCGGCGGCTTTTTTTGAGAGTAGAACGACCCACAAGGTCTCCTCTAAGCACTAATGCTTTGTGCTGGCTTCACCAGACCTGCCTACCCCATTTTTTCCAGAAGGAGGAAGATGCCCTTCCAAAAAGCGTATTTTGAGGGGCTAAATCGTACAATTCGAATAATTCATAAGAAGAATAGGTTGGCAAATCAGAAGACTTTTCAATGACCAGCCATTCGATTTTTTTAAAGTCCCACGGCACCGAAGGCGCCACCTCCCGGCGGTACAATCCGTCATGAACCAGGTTAGAATTTCCTCGCGATCGGCGGGTATTGTCTACATGCTCTTGGCCGTCTCCAGCGTCGAAGAGTGCTGTAACACTTATTTTTGTCTATGTACCGAGTTTTTCCGGTATAGTCCTCTTTCTTCAAATGTTCAAAAACTTGTTTCCTCATTCTCTGGACATTCCTATCGGGTTCAGATAATACTTGTCTTCTCGGCAAATTTTTCTTTGGTTCTTTGGCACAAAGTGCATTCAGTTTGTCTAACGGAGCATTTTTCAGCACTAGCTTTAGTTCACATTTCTTCAGACTGTTGGGTTTCTGAAAAGTGATTTGTTGGGGCCACCACTTTGGGCACTGCTCCTCCCTGTATACAGGGATACCCCTCTCTTGTTCGATACGAATGAGCTCCGACAATTGGGATCTTAGCTCCGTCGCCGTAGAGACCTGAAGGGAAGACAAAGACTGGTCAATAACAAGTCACACATTGATACAAAACTTTGCGCAATCGTCTTATTGAAGGGATAGTACCATGAGCCACCTTTTGTTTGAATCTTTCTATCAACGATTGCCATTTAGTGGGGTGCATGGGTCACGAGAATGAGGGTTCACACAGATCTGTTGCTTACTGCAACCACAGGGCCCAGCTATACATACACTTGCATAAGGCCATGTAAAAAAAATAAGTTGGTTAGCATCCTTTCCTTCTCTATTTCTAGGGGCGGGCGGGAGGGTTTTTTTTATTTTTTATTGTTTTTCAAGTGATTAACTATGGGATTCATGCATGCTTTTGGGTAAACCATAATGATGTTGATGTAAATATACCTGGAACAGAAAGGGAACAAGCCTTGTGGCATTGAGGGTAAGCCGGCCTTTTAAGGGTTGAGAGCCTAGGGGTTGAGCCTGAGGTGGAGTCGAGTGCGGCGGCTTTTTTTGAGAGTAGAACGACCCACAAGGTCTCCTCTAAGCACTAATGCTTTGTGCTGGCTTCACCAGACCTGCCTACCCCATTTTTTCCAGAAGGAGGAAGATGCCCTTCCAAAAAGCGTATTTTGAGGGGCTAAATCGTACAATTCAAATAATTCATAAGAAGAATAGGTTGGCAAATCAGAAGACTTTTCAATGACCAGCCATTCGATTTTTTTAAAGTCCCACGGCACCGAAGGCGCCACCTCCCGGCGGTACAATCCGTCATGAACCAGGTTAGAATTTCCTCGCGATCGGCGGGTATTGTCTACATGCTCTTGGCCGTCTCCAGCGTCGAAGAGTGCTGTAACCCCCCCCCCCCCCCCCCCCCCCCCACTCCAATCGTCAAGGGGGCCGCAGGCGTGTTCCCAATTTTTCGGGAAAAGGGGGTCAATTTTCACTCTTGTTTCGGGAAAAATCCCCGAAAATATTCAGAAAAAGGGTGTCTGTCACAAAATGACCCTCTAGGTCTACGACTATAGATACTACCACACCAGGTGCTTGGACATTTAGTTCATCCAGAGGGGCCTAGGTGGTGCTTTTTACTGTGAGCTTGTGTGAATTGACATGGAATGTATAGATAATGAATACTAGTATACCACTATTGTTGATGGACAGATCCTACATGTATACTAATTAAACATGAAAAAACTTCCCTCAAATTCCCAATTGATTAAATTCCTTCTCAATCAATCATTTAATGATTTTAGGTGCTTAATCAACTGAAAGTGATCATAGACATATGAGACCCAGAGTGACAAAAAGGCAAAAATACGAGAGGCCTGGGACGAGAGGGAGAGAGAGAGAGGACAAGTTTCCAGTTGGGGCTGAAAATGCATGGGTCTTCTTTGATGAGTTACAATAAATGGCAATCTTATTGAAAAATTAAACTTTTGCAGCCCATAATATTCACAATCTCCTACATTCATCAAAACATTACCTGGTAGTTTCAGACATTTGGGGTTTAACCCTTTCACTGCCGTAGGCAAAATCTGTCGCCTCCATGGCAGAGCGCCATAGGCAAAATCTGTCGCCACCTTTCACTGATCAAGTACACCTCAGACACACCAGATGTCTCACCAATCGATCTTTACATTTTTCTGTTGCTCTACCGCCGTAGGCGAAATATTTTGCGTACATTAACACAGTGCTGTTGGCAAGATCTGCCACTAATGATAAAAAGTTTCTCAGTGGTCTCCCGATTTCCCAGGGAAATTCGGCGCTGGGAATGACAGAATTTGGGGAAATTTGGCAGTGAAAGGGTTAAAGTATTCTGGAAAATCAAATTCAGGGTAGCCCTCAGAAATTTCATACCTTGGTTGGCTCTGGAGCTGGTTCACTGGGTGGCTTGTCAAGAAAATCAGGAGCAGAACAGAATTCCATCAGCAAGATACACTGAAAAATTAATGAAAGTTGAAATACAAGTATTGATCACTATTGTCCTTGCCAAGGGCTAATTCATGAAACCACAGGTCCCACTTGCATCGAACCACTCCCGATGGACTTGCACCCGTATCACCTCCAATTAACGAACAATTACCATAATAGTACACATCAAAACTAATTAACAAATAAAAATTTATAATTAAGATTGCTAAGTGAGTGAAAGTCCATTGACCCTACATTAACCATGTCTTTAGTAACTGTATATCCATTGACCCTACATTAAACATGTCTTCAGTATAACTGTATGTCCATTGACCCTACATTAACCATGTCTTTAGTAACTGTATGTCCATTGACCCTAAATTAACCATGTCTTTAGTTACTGTATGTCCATTGACCCTACATTAACCATGTCTTTAGTAACTGTATGTCCATTGACCCTACATTAACCATGTCTTTAGTAACTGTATGTCCATTGACCCTACATTAACCATGTCTTTAGTAACTGTATGTCCATTGACCCTACATTAACCATGTCTTTAGTATAACTGTATGTCCATTGACCCTACATTAACCATGTCTTTAGTAACTGTATGTCCATTGACCCTACATTAACCATGTCTTTAGTATAACTGTATGTCCATTGACTCTACATTAACCATGTCTTTAGTAACTGTATGTCCATTGACCCTACATTAACCATGTCTTCAGTAACTGTATGTCCATTTACCCTACATTAACCATGTCTTTATTAACTGTATGTCCATTGACCCTACATTAACCATGTCTTTAGTAACTGTATGTCCATTGACCCTACATTAACCATGTCTTTAGTAACTGTATGTCCAATGTACCTACATTAATCAAGTCTTTAGTAACTGTATGTCCATTGACCCTACATTAACTATGTCTTTAGTAACTGTATGTCCATTGACCCTACATTAACCATGTCTTTAGTAACTGTATGTCCATTGACCCTACATTAACCATGTCTTCAGTATAACTGTATGTCTATTGAACCTACATTAACTATGTCTTTAGTATAACTGTATGTCCATTGACCCTACATTAGCCATGTCTTTAGTAACTGTATGTCCATTGACCCTACATTAACCATGTCTTTAGTAACTGAATGTCCATTGACCCTACATTAACCATGTCTTTAGTAACTGTATATCCATTGACCCTACATTAACCATGTCTTTAGTATAACTGTATGTCAATTGACCCTACATTAACAATGTCTTTAGTATAACTGTATGTCCATTGACCCTACATTAACCATGACTTTAGTAACTGTATGTCCATTGACCCTAAATTAACCATGTCTTTAGTAACTGTATGTCCATTGACCCTACATTAACCATGTCTTTAGTAACTGTATGTCCATTGACCCTACATTAACCATGTCTTTAGTTACTGTATGTCCATTGACCCTACATTAACCATGTCTTTAGTAACTGTATGTCCATTGACCCTACATTAACTATGTCTTTAGTATAACTGTATGTCCATTGACCCTACATTAACCATGTCTTTAGTATAACTGTATGTCCATTGACCCTACATTAACCATGTCTTTAGTAACTGTATGTCCATTGACCCTACATTAACCATGTCTTTAGTAACTGTATGTCCATTGACCCTACATTAAACATGTCTTTAGTACAACTGTATGTCCATTGACCTTACATTAACCATGTCTTTAGTAACTGTATGTCCATTGACCCTACATTAACCATGTCTTAGTAACTGTATGTCCATTGACCCTACATTAACCATGTCTTTAGTATAACTGTATGTCCATTGACCCTATATTAACCATGTCGTTAGTAACTGTATGTCCATTGACCCTACATTAACCATGTCTTTAGTAACTGTATGTCCATTGACCCTACATTAACCATGTCTTTAGTATAACTGTATGTCCATTGACCCTACATTAACCATGTCTTTAGTAACTGTATGTCCATTGACCCTACATTAACCATGTCTTTAGTATAACTGTATGTCCATTGACCCTACATTAACCATGTCTTTAGTAACTGTATGTCCATTGACCCTACATTAATCATGTCTTTAGTAACTGTATGTCCATTGACCCTACATTAACCATGTCTTTAGTAACTGTATGTCCATTGACCCTACATTAACCATGTCTTTAGTAACTGTATGTCCATTGACCCTACATTAACCATGTCTTTTGTAACTGTATGTCCATTGACCCTACATTAACCATGTCTTTAGTAAATGTATGTCCATTGACCCTACATTAACCATGTCGTTAGTAACTGTATGTCCATTGACCCTACATTAACCATGTCTTTAGTATAACTGTATGTCCATTGAACCTACACTAACCATGTCTTTAGTAACTGCATGTCCATTGACCCTACATTAACCATGTCTTTAGTATAACTGTATGTCCATTGACCCTACATTAACCATGTCTTTAGTAACTGTATGTCCATTGACCCTACATTAACCATGTCTTTAGTAACTGTCTGTCCATTGACCCTACATTAACCATGTCTTTAGTAACTGTATGTCCATTGACCCTACATTAACCATGTCTTTAGTAACTGTATGTTTATTGACCCTACATTAACCATGTCTTTAGTAACTGTATGTCCATTGACCCTACAATAACCATGTCTTTAGTAACTGTATGTCCATTGACCCTACATTAACCATGTCTTTAGTATAACTTTATGTCCATTGACCCTACATTAATCATGTCTTTAGTAACTGTATGTCCATTGACCCTACATTAAACATGTCTTTAGTAACTGTATGTCCATTGACCCTACATTAACCATGTCTTTAGTAAATGTATGTCCATTGACCCTACATTAACCATGTCTTTAGTAACTGTATGTCCATTGACCCTACATTAACCATGTCTTTAGTATAACTTGTATGTCCATTGATCCTACATTAACCATGTCTTTAGTATAACTGTATGTCCAATGACCCTACATTAACCATGTCTTTAGTATAACTGTATGTCCATTGACCCTACATTAACCATGTCTTTAGTAACTGTATGTCCATTGACCCTACATTAACCATGTCTTTAGTAACTGTATGTCCATTGACCCTACATTAACCATGTCTTTAGTAACTGTATGTCCATTGACCCTACATTAACCATGTCTTTAGTATAACTGTATGTCCATTGACCCTACATTAACCATGTCTTTAGTAACTGTATGTCCATTGACCCTACATTAACCATGTCTTTAGTAACTGTATGTCCCTTGACCCTACATTAGCCATGTCTTTAGTAACTGTATGTCCATTGACCCTACATTAACCATGTCTTTAGTAACTGTATGTCCATTGACCCTACATTAACTATGTCTTTAGTAACTGTATGTCCATTGACCCTACATTAACCATGTCTTTAGTAACTGTATGTCCATTGACCCTACATTAACCATGTCTTTAGTATAACTGTATGTCCATTGACCCTACATTAACCATGTCTTTAGTAACTGTATGTCCATTGACCCTACATTAACCATGTCTTTAGTAACTGTATGTCCATTGACCCTACATTAACCATGTCTTGAGTAACTGTATGTCCATTGACCCTACATTAACTATGTCTTTAGTAACTGTATGTCCATTGACCCTACATTAACCATGTCTTTAGTAACTGTATGTCCATTGACCCTACATTAACCATGTCTTTAGTAACTGTATGTCCATTGACCCTACATTAACTATGTCTTTTTTTACTGTATGTCCATTGACCCTACATTAACCATGTCTTTAGTAACTGTATGTCCATTGACCCTACATTAACCATGTCTTTAGTAACTGTGTGTCCATTGACCCTACATTAACCATGTCTTTAGTAACTGTATGTCCTTTGACCCTATATTAACCATGTCTTTAGTATAACTGTATGTCCATTGACCCTACATTAACCATGTCTTTAGTAACTGTATGTCCTTTGACCCTACATTAACCATGTCTTTAGTATAACTGTATGTCCATTGACCCTACATTAACCATGTCTTTAATATAACTGTATGTCCATTGACCCTACATTAACCATGTCTTTAGTAACTGTATGTCCATTGACCCTACATTAACCATGTCTTTAGTAACTGTATGTCCATTGACCCTACATTAACCATGTCTTTAGTAATTGTATGTCCATTGACCCTACATTAACCATGTCTTTAGTATAACTTGTATGCCCATTGATCCTACATTAACCATGTCTTTAGTATAACTGTATGTCCAATGACCCTACATTAACCATGTCTTTAGTATAACTGTATGTCCATTGACCCTACATTAACCATGTCTTTAGTAACTGTATGTCCTTTGACCCTACATTAACCATGTCTTTAGTATAACTGTATGTCCATTGACCCTACATTAACCATGTCTTTAGTATAACTGTATGTCCATTGACCCTACATTAACCATGTCTTTAGTAACTGTATGTCCTTTGACCCTACATTAACCATGTCTTTAGTATAACTGTATGTCCATTGACCCTACATTAACCATGTCTTTTATATAACTGTATGTCCATTGACCCTACATTAACCATGTCTTTAGTAACTGTATGTCCTTTGACCCTACATTAACCATGTCTTTAGTATAACTGTATGTCCATTGACCCTACATTACCCATGTCTTTAGTAACTGTATGTCCTTTGACCCTACATTAACCATGTCTTTAGTATAACTGTATGTCCATTGACCCTACATTAACCATGTCTTTAGTATAACTGTATGTCCATTGACCCTACATTAACCATGTCTTTAGTAACTGTATGTCCTTTGACCCTACATTAACCATGTCTTTAGTATAACTGTATGTCCATTGACCCTACATTAACCATGTCTTTTATATAACTGTATGTCCATTGACCCTACATTAACCATGTCTTTAGTATAACTGTTTGTCCATTGACACTACATTAACCATGTCTTTAGAATAACTGTATGTCCATTGACCCTATATTAACCATGTCTTTAGTAACTGTATGTCCATTGACCCTACTTTAACCATGTCTTTAGTAACTGTATGTCCATTGACCCTACATTAACCATGTCTTTAGTATAACTGTATTTTCATTGACCCTACATTAACCATGTCTTTAGTAACTGTATGTCCATTGACCCTACATTAACCATGTCTTTAGTAACTGTATGTCCATTGACCCTACATTAACCATGTCTTTAGTAACTGTATGTCCATTGACCCTACATTAACCATGTCTTTAGTATAACTGTATGTCCATTGACCCTACATTAACCATGTCTTTAGTAACTGTATGTCCATTGACCCTACATTAACCATGTCTTTAGTAACTGTATGTCCCTTGACCCTACATTAACCATGTCTTTAGTAACTGTATGTCCATTGACCCTACATTAACTATGTCTTTAGTAACTGTATGTCCATTGACCCTACATTAACCATGTCTTTAGTAACTGTATGTCCATTGACCCTACATTAACCATGTCTTTAGTATAACTGTATGTCCATTGACCCTACATTAACCATGTCTTTAGTAACTGTATGTCCATTGACCCTACATTAACCATGTCTTTAGTAACTGTATGTCCATTGACCCTACATTAACCATGTCTTGAGTAACTGTATGTCCATTGACCCTACATTAACTATGTCTTTAGTAACTGTATGTCCATTGACCCTACATTAACCATGTCTTTAGTAACTGTATGTCCATTGACCCTACATTAACCATGTCTTTAGTAACTGTATGTCCATTGACCCTACATTAACTATGTCTTTAGTAACTGTATGTCCATTGACCCTAACATGGTTTAATTATACTATGTATCCTGGATCCACTCCGGCATTCATCCCCTCAGCCCCATGTCTTCTGGCATCAGCTGGGGCTCTTCTGTATTTAATAGTCCTGTCTCCAAAGGGTCAGAGGTGGGGGTGGGATCTAGTACCCCTTCCGACAGTAGCAGGGAGGGAAGTGGGGACTTCTCGCTCACGGATGTGTCCCAAGAAGACTCATCCTCGAGTGAGGATACCCCGCCCCCTTTACAGCATAGACCATCTACAAGGGATATGGGATGTCAAACTGATCCAATTTCAAAGTCCCATGAGTCAACATCACAGACCTCTCCTTTCAAAGTGAACATAGAATTCAAAAAAGAGATCAGAACTTTTACCCTGGAACAGTTATCTCGGGCTATAGCCGAGGTGGCTGAAGAAAGGGCACTAAACGGCATTATTAATATAAGCAACATCAAATCAAAAGTCGTTCATATTTGCTCAGAAAGAAACCTCTTCATTGCAACAAAAAAGTCTGAGCCATCTCCATCCCGTATCCCATTAGCATTACCTCCAGCACAGCGGGCAGCACCCTCGCCGGTTGCAACACTGGTCACCGATAACAATTTGCAATCATCAAATAGTGCCCCAAAGGCTGCGGAGTCCCGGCTAAAGACGCTTAACTCCCCATTCAAATTGAAGGGCGGCGTAAAGAGGCAAATCTTCAGACTATAATTTCAATATGGACAGGAATCTAAAAATCCTTGCCTTTAATGTTGGTGGGCACAAACATACTGAAATTAAACACTTTTTGGACTCAAATCAAATTGATATACTCTGTATTCAGGAATCTAAACTCAAGAGTAATACCTTGAAAAATATGCCTGGGTACAGATCAGAATACAAATACTTAGACCGAATGAATGAATGAATGGTGTTTTAAGGCCCGTCGACAACTAAGGTCATTTTGGGCGCTTAATAATTTACTTAATGAAATAATCAAACATGATGTATGCGATACCTAACATATATATAAAATAACATGTAAGCCAATGTAAAATAAGATATAGGCAAACAAGCCCAACATTACTATGTAATACTTAACATGAAGATAAATAATATCTAAGGAAATGTGGAACATGATCTGTAAAAGTAATGTATGTGCAAAAGCACGATTTAAGAAATAGTCATATCTTATTAAAAATATTAATTTCCCTAAGGAAATCAAATAAAAGTTCAGGTTTGACAGACTCAAAGAGCTGACGCATACTTTGAGCCTTGAAAAATCTATCACGTATTGGAGCGAAATCAGCACATTCCAGAAGAATGTGCTGTACTGAAAGTTGTGTAAAACATAGAATACATTGAGGTGCTTCCTCACCTTTCAGTAAGTATGCATGGGTTAACCATGTGTGACCAATGCGTAAACGAGCAAGGACAATTTCTTCTCGGCGACAGGATCTAAAAGCTGGCAGCCATTCACCAAGTACTGACTTGATTAAGTGCAGTGTATTATTTATTTGCTCATTCCAATCACTTTGCCACTTATCGTAAAGTAAAACATTTATTAAAGGTTTAAAATCGGAATAAGGTATTTTAAAAGGTAAAATATCTTGTGAAAGAGCAGACTTTGCTGCCAAGTCAGCATGTTCGTTACCGTGAATGCCCATATGACTGGGGATCCAGCAAAATACTACTTGTGCTGTTGCACAAATTAATCCGTTTTCACCCCTGGGGCTTATTTCTACACCGGGATTCGAACCATGCTCGGTCTCCCTTTCCTGCCTATTTCTTAACCTTCTTGGCAAATTAGGTTGTTCATGGGTGTTTGTTACCTGGGGAGGGGTCTTGACCATTTGAGAGTAAGTAGGCCGGGTGTAATCTTTGTCTATATTAAGTGCTGACATAGCAGCTGGACGTTGATTTTGGGTCAGAGGATGTGTTTTTTTACTCTTAGAGTCAATAACCGCAGACTCAGCCCGTGTCCAAGAACAACCGTGGTTGTTCTTATATTGCTGAATTTGTGAAACCGTACCCTTGCTGTTTGAACTTTTAACTAATTTAGTCTCACATTGGTGTTTTCCTGGTTTTTCCACTGACGACAGCCTTAATATTCACTCTGTATGATTGAATTAATAGTGAAGTTTGATTTCTATTCCATGTTATACCTTTTTCCACCTGGAGGTTTGTGGAGACAGACCTGCTGCACGGGTGCTGATTAAATGTGTTCATATCGTCGAAAAAACTCTTACACTCCTCACATTGAAACATTGTTTTAGAGTTTTGGTCTGGAACACATGTGCGAAATTCTGTTTGACCTGAAGAGAAAAGGAGAGCAAATTTGCAAGAGGATGCCAGACCTAATTTGACCTTTTCTGTATGTTGCAAGGACCATAACTCTTTCAGAGTTCTGGGTCAGATTGTTACTTTCATGATAGTTACCAAATATGTGTCAAGTTTAATAGAGCTTCAACAGTAAATTATTTTGACCGTAAAGTAGGTGATATTTACACCCACACATTGCTTATCTGCATTAATGAAAAGATTTAAAAAAACAACTGAAACACATCTTACTTATTTCGTTGACATATAAACACAGTGTATTTATATGTCTCTGAGGTTGTTAAACTGCTTCGAATAATGTGAGTGCAAAAACAAACACAAAACATGCTCAAAAAGCACAATTTCACTATTTGCCAAACTGTTCAATTTATAAAAATATAGGCATATATTATAATGCTCGATCTCCAATCTAAATTAGGTTACACTTTCAGCATTGATTGCTAATTGACTCTAGAACGTGCAGACGTGTATACATAACTTGTGTACACACTGACATCGTGTGTCCTTTAAACCTTTGTAAACCAGTCTTATCATCTAGACGCTTTCATATATTTAAACAACTACACACTAAAGCGTTTATAATATTGAGATAACCAGTCTCGCGAGCTATTTATAGAACCTTTTGGAATTTCCAGATTTGAGTATCATCAGAGTTATTTGCAAGGCAGATAGAACGCGCAATGATATTTATTATCTGCCCAATCACGACGAAGATAATATTTACATATTTTAACTATATGTAGATAATGTCTCGATAAAACTAAAATATTAGTAACAATCCGGTACCAAAGTAGCACTGACATTATTATTATTATTGATCACGTCTCTGCATCAATGATGGAACTAATAACGGACGTGAGTAAATTAATTTGCAGTAAGGAAAACAAATACCAACCGATTGTTCAAAACCGACTATGTAAATATTGTTCGTTGTTGTTGTTTCTGTTAGCGTTGTGGCGATTGTCAAATCAATCGCCACAAAAATGGATTTCACAATAAATTAAATAAAAAACAGAAAATATATACATTTCAGTTATATCAGAGGACAGAACACTTATGTGAGGTTAAAAATGCAGTATGAAGTGTTTACAAGATTACCCTTCAACTTGGCCTAGTTTTTAACCCGGCATGACCAATATTCGAACTTGGCCTAGATATCATATAACAATATTTTGCCTAAATTTAGCCTAGTGACTTAGTTTCTGACCCAATATGACCCAAAATTTCAACATGCTCACGTTAAAAATGTGGCCTCTACAGTGTTAACAAGATTACCCTTCAAAATGGCCTAGTTTCTGACCCAATATGACCCATATTCGAACTTGACCTAGATATTTTTAAGACAAACATTCCGACACAATTTCAAACTGCTGAAGCAGAAATTGCGGCCTCTGGAGTGTTAACAAGATTTTCCTTCAATTTGACATAGTGACCTACTTTTTGACCCGACATGACCCATGTTCGAACTTGACCTACATATCATCAAGAAAAACATTCTGATAGTTTCAACATGCTCTAGTTGAAAATGTGGCCTCCAGAGTGTTAACAAGATTTCGCTTCAATTTGACCTAGTGACCTCGTGTTTGACCTCATACGGCCCAGTTTCGAACTTTCATGAAGATTGGATGCAAAATGTAGCCTGTAGAGTGTTAACAAGCTGAAATGTTGACGACGCACGACGGACGGACGCCGGACAAAATGTGATCACAATAGCTCACCTTGCACTTCGTGCATAGGTGAGCTAACAATATGTGTTTGTGAAACACTGATGCCCCCGAATGGCAACATCTAGGTCAAAGGTCAAGGTCTCCAGGTCAAAAATGTTGGTACTGACAGAAAGGTCATGTCACAAGGAATACACATGTGAAATACGGTAGCCTTACCTGTTATGGTTCAAAAGTAATATGGTAGCCGTACCTGTTATGGTTCAAAAGTAATATGGTAGCCGTACCTGTTATGGTTCAAAAGTAATATGGTAGCCGTACCTGTTATGGTTCAAAAGTAGTCGTCAAGGTTAAAGTTTTTATCGAGAATGGCAACATCTAGGTCAAAGTCGCAAAGTCAAAAATGTTGGTACTGACAGAAATGTCATGTCACAAGGTATACACATGTGAAATATGGTAGCCTTACCTGTTATGGTTCAAAAGTAGTGGTGAAGGTTAAAAAAAATTTTGAGAATGGCAACATCTAGGTCAAAGTCGCAATGTCAAAAATGTTGGTACTGACAGAAAGGTCATGTCAGAAGGAATACACATGTGAAATATGGTAGCCGTACCTGTTATGGTTCAAAAGTAATGGCCAAGGTTAAAGTTTTTTTCGAGAATGGCAACATATAGGTCAAAGGTCAAAAATGTTGGTACTGACAGAAAGGTCATGTCACAAGGAATACACATATGAAATATGGTAGCCGTACCTGTTATGGTTCAAAAGTAATGACCAAGGTTAAAGTTTTTTCGAGAATGGCAACATCTAGGTCAAAGGTCATGTCACAAAGAATACACATGTGAACTATGGTAGCCGTACCTGTTATGGTTCAAAAGTAGTGGTCAATGTTAAAGTTGTTTACGTGCAGACAGGCCAAAGCTACATCTAGGTCAAAGGTCAAGGTCGCAAGGTCAAAAATTGTTGGTACTCACAGAAAGGTCATGTCACAAGGAATACACATGTGAAATATGGTAGCCGTACCTGTTATGGTTCAAAAGTAGTGGTCAAGGTTAAAGTTTTTTTCGTGCTGACAGACCAAAAACTAGATGCCCACCGAATCGGAGATTCCGGGGGCATAAAAAAGGTTCACATTTGTGGCAGTTATTGCACGGAAACAGTAAGAAACAACATTTTTTGTTAAATAAGGGGCCATAACTTAACTGAATAAGGTCCGCCGAAAATGACGATCGAACTTGGCCTAGCCCAAAAGGCATTTAACCTTGTTACCAAGTTTGAAAGAAAACGGTTCACATTTGTGGCAGTTATTGCACGGAAACAGCAATAAACGACATTTTTTGTTAAATAAGGGGCCATAACTCCACCAAATAAAGTCCGCCGAAAGTGAGTATCGAACTTGGTGTAGCCCTTAAGGCATTTAACCTTGTTACCAAGTTTGAAAAAAAAAAATCACATTTGTGGCAGTTATTGTACGAAAACAGCAAGAAACGACGTTTTGTTAAATAAGGGGACATAACTCCACCAAATAAAGTTCGCCGAAAGTGACGATTGAACTTGGCCTAGCCCTTAAGGCATTTAACCTTGTTACCAAGTTTTAAAAAAACGTTAACATTTGTGGCAGTTATTGCACGGAAACAGCAAGAAATTACATTTTTTGTAAAATAAGGGGGGCCATAACTCAACCAAATAAAGTTCGCCGAAAATGACGATTGGACTTGGCCTAGCCCTTAAGGCATTTAAACTTGTTACCAAGTTTGAAAAAAAACCAATTCACATTTGTGGCAGTTATTGCACGGAAAGAACATTTTTTGTTAAATAAGGGGCCATAACTCCACCAAATAAAGTCCGCCAAATGTGACGATCGAACTTGGCCTAGCTCTTTGGGCATTTAACCTTTTTACCAAGTTTGAAAGAAAACAGTTTACATTTGTGGCAGTTATTGCACGGAAACGAAGTGTGACAGACAGACATACAGACGAAGTGTATTTGTGGGGTTATTTCCTTTGATGTTTTCTCATTCCGTAATAACTTCCCTTTTACGGAATGAATAACATTAATATGCAAATGAGATACCCGTTATAAAAAATATAAAAAAAACCGTTATAAAAAAAAAAAAAAAACCTATTTATCTAAGTGTCTTTATAAGGGTGGTGAGTGGGCTTTATTTAGTCTAAGTGTCTTTATAAGGGTCTTTATAAGGGTCTTTATAAGGGTCTTTATAAGGGTGGTGGGTGGGCTTTAGGATAAGGGTCTTTATAAGGGTGGTGGGTGGGCTTTAGGATAAGGGTCTTTATAAGGGTGGTGGGTGGGCTTTAGGACAAGGGTCTTTATAAGGGTGGTGGGTGGACTTTAGGACAAGTGTCTTTATAAGGGTGGTGGGTGGGCTTTAGGACAAAGTGTCTTTAGAAGGGTGTTGGGTGGGCTTTAGGACAAAGTGTCTTTATAAGGGTGGTGGGTGGGCTTTAGGATATAATTTCTTTAAAACAATCATGACTCATTTGATTTTGGTCAATAAACAAATATTGGTTAACAAAAAGATGAATCTATTAGAAATGCAGCCTGTTGAAAGAAAAGTAATGTGTTTGACTGATAGTCCACATATGGCATCATTTCTCCCCGGAGCACGTGTCACCTGGGCTTTGTCAGAAATTTTTAATTTTTGACAGAAAAGGGGCAATAACTCATAAAATATTTGGATTATCCCCCTTTTGTGAACCCATCACAAAGATTGATATAATCATTTGTCAGAAGTTTCAATGTTATCCTTTGTGTAGAAAAAAACTTATTTGAAAACGTGACGAAAAAGTGTGACGACGGACAGACCCAAAACCAGGATGAACTGATTCTGGTCATACTTTTATGATTTGACAAAGACTAGGTCATAGACATAAACTGTTAAACTGTACGATGTAAACAAATAATGTAAATTGAAGGCAAATAATTTGAAATTGACTGTAGTTTTGTTTGTTTGCTACATTTACTGCAATATATAGATAAACGTCAATACAACTAGACAGTCGTATATATGATAGTTTAGCCATTTTCTTGAGTGGAGTCAACATTTGACAAGACAGATACAGACAAAAACGATACACACGATGTGACGAAAGCATCGTGGTACAGATAAAAATAATACACACGATGTGACGTCACGCGATGTGACGAAACCATCGTGGAACGGTTCCCAACAGATACTAACAAATAATTTAGAAATTAATTTATATTTTTAAGCAAATTATTGATGTAATAAATAGCTTACCTTGAAATGAAGCTTTGTCGATACAGAAACAGAATTGTTCGTCCTTTTCAGTTAAAATAATATCCGAGGCCAGTGTAACGAACGATAACTTCCGTTGAAATATTTACAATCATTTTCAAGTGTTTATTGCTTCTCTATATTGCCAAGATATAACATCCATAATGATGACAGGTACAAAAGAATAGTCGACTTACCCTTCATTAAGTCCTTCCAGTGAATGAAATCCATTTGTGACCAGTCAAACTATCTTTTCCTACCATTCCTGTCGTTTTCCTTTTGTTATTTATGTATTACTTGCCTTACAATGACGTTACTTTCGTTGCAATGACGTCACATTTGGATGTGTTTACTTTCGGTTGAGAAAATATTATTTTAAAAACAAATTATCACATATCGGCTTCCTTGTTTTCATTCCTTTATCGAGAAGTAATTTAATTTAATTATTCCCTCTAGTTATAAAGTATCTTTTGATTTGTCAAAACATACGAATATCGCGTCTGCGGGTTTTACCGGTTACGAAATTAATAGGTTACGATAATTTGTCCGTCCAGTAAGACCGGAAGCAAAATGGCCGAACACAAGTGCTATGGGGTTGAGATTTGATATGTGAAACACAGTAAGATTGTACTGAATTTTCGTGTTTTTGATCTCGTATGTGTTCGTACGGGTAACATATAGGCGTGTTTCGCTGGAGCTTTCACACGTAATATTCCTATAAAGAACCCATTTTCTTGAAATAATAAGCAAAGCCTAGGTCGTGTGAAAGCAAGAACAATTAATCAAACAGTGCTGGAAATAAAAGACGAACTAAGAAAAATATGGTAAAAGAGTATTTAATAGAAAAATAAACATACACTTGTTTTACCATAATCGATGTATGTGCCAGGTACAGTGCTGCTTAGCATAACATGTATTGTAGTAGTATACATTGATTTGACCTTCCCTATCATCTAACATTGAAATTGAAAGCTAGTTCAAGAATCGCAACAAACATTGTCTCAGTAATACTGATACCAGGTAATATCTTAAAACCAAGAGAACATGTTGAACTAAATTATTTTAACTTTTCAATTGAAAACAATTAATAAAGCACTTACTAAGTAAATTATACGGTTTGAAATAGCTAAAAATAGAAAAAGAGGTACGATGTGTTTATCATCACACCAAATCAAGTGTTTAAAGATTAAACAGTACCGTTTCACATATAAGATTTAAATACAATGTATATAATGTATATTTATAGATGACCATCATTTCACAAGACACATCTAAATATTGAATATTGACTTATGAAATAAAGCCTATATAAACAAGTTGTCTTAAATTTAAGGTTTTATAAAAGCCAGGTCGGAATTTGTCCTACAATGCATGAAGAGAAATGGCTAAAAACAGTTTTCATAAAAAAAACCAGTTAAGATAAATAAGTATTTACGTACATGCATTTCCGACTTTCCTAATATGATAAACAAAACCTGTCATATAACAACATGACATGATTCAAATATTTGATAATATTTGATGAAATAAGCACAAAAAACACATATTTCAGCGTCTTATGTTTTATGAAAAGCATTAAGTGCAGACATCTAGCTAGAAGTCTGAACTGTGTTTTAAGTCTAAAATTGCCTGTTTATGTGCAGGCAAATCAATGTGTCTTTCAAGCGTCGAAGTGCGGTAATTTCTATTCCCAGTTGTAAAATAATTGTTTTTATCACATAACTCGCACTCCAGGAGTGACATCAGGAGTGACATAAATATCATATGTAACTAGTTACATAAATAGCCGACTCACAGCACGTATGTGACGTCACTTTAAATGACATCATATTGTTTACAATTGTTCTGAATTTCGGCATTTATTAAAAATATTGTTTAAAGAGAATACATCTAGATAAATGAAATGTTATAAGTGCCTTGTTGCTAATTTTGTATGAAATCAAAAGGTTATTAATAGGGACTACATTTTTCAGTGGAAGTATGCATTTGAATTTCGGGGTGAACTTCGGTCACTGTTTATATGAGGACGAAGAAAGATCGATTTAAAGATTGAAAACAATCCTATTATGGTGTTATGTGATAAATAGAATCTTACATTCGTGCTTATTTGATATTGTTTTTATGAAACTCGTCGACTGTTAAAAACAATAACAAATAAGCACTCATGGAAGATCCTCTATTTCCCCATATCAATGCACCATTTACACTTTACATAAACACATTAGTTTTCTTCTTCTTTGATGCTCTATGCGTTTCAGCGGTCTGTGCATTGTCAGCCTCACTGTCACATACATTGTCCTCAGACTTGTTCACCTCCGTAACTTCCATTAATTCTGATGAATGTTCTCCTCATGAGAAATCATGATTTCGTGGAGTTAAATTCGTTAAGTTAAATTCGTGAAACCGTGAAATATTTAACTCGAAATGTCCGCACCGGTTTTTCGTATAATACTCCATTATTTTTTGTCTATGTCAAAGGTGACACTCAAAACGTAGATTTCAGATACTCCACATTGGACTCTAAATAGACCATAATTTATTTATGATCTGGCGACTGATAAAAAGGCCTTCACAGATCCTATTGTGTTTAAGTCCAAGTACAAGGAAATTAAAAATACATATTTTAACTTTGAGCGTATTTATACAGATTGTTCTAATGATGGCAAAAGGGCAGCTGGCGATGTGATAACATTTCGGCTACCAGATCATTCTTCTGTTATCTTCGCCGAATTAAAGGCAATACATTTAGCTTTGGACTTCATTAAATCAGAAGGTTATTGGCGGTATATTATTTTTACCGACTCATTGTCTGCTATGTAGGTACTTCAGAATGAGAAAATAAAAAATCCTCTTGTTGTTAATCTCCTGTCTGAACTATCATAAATTGTTTAAAATATACTATTACCCAAATCACGTTTTCATGAAGCTTTAAGGGTTCTCAATTTATATAAACAAAATTTAAATATAACCCTTTATCTCAACGACCTTGACCTTTGACTCACTCTGACCTCAGTCAAAACTGTCCAGTCTTCTTTTGAATGTGGCCTAACATTCTGCCAAGTATATGTTACAGTCAATCTGTGAAATCAGCCATTTCATGAAATGGCTAAAACATTTAGCCTTTTCGTGAAATGACCAATTCACTCAGTCTTTTCATGAAATGGCTAAATATTTCAGGCTTTTTATAAAATTACTAAACAAATTGCTCCGGCCATTTCATGAAAGGGCTAAAATCAAACGTCTTTGGTCAATTGGGACAAAATATAAAAGCCTGAAATATTTAGCTATCACATGCATCTGCTGTGAACAATTCTTCTGTTGTTGTGTAAACTTAAGGCCAACTGTCCAGTCATTGGTTTTGTTGTCACTCATCCAGGCTACGAGAATGTCCTTAATGTCGCCGTTCGCTCTCTCCACTGAGCCCTGGCTTTGGGGATGTCTTGGTTTTCCGTGAACCATAACGAGCTGTGGTCATAGCTCTTTAAGCTCAGTGATGATTGATTGATAGATTGGGGTTTAACGCCGTTTTTAACAATTTCTCAGTTATATCACGGCGGCCAGTTCACCTACTCATGCATTTCCTGGTTTTCTCACATCAGTACTCCACAGTCCACACAACAATCTTCCCAAGCAAATGGCTGCTTTTCCACATAGCACATTGGTGGAAGACGAATGACGCGTGTCACAATGACTTTGCTCAGTGATGACCTGGGCGGTGAATTCGGACCTCTGCAGGATTGCAGTTGCACCGAAGAGAAGGAAGATGTCTAGTAGTTGATAGGCGGCTCTTTTTGATGTTAGTGGCCGTAGAATCACAAATTTCATAAGATTACACTGGTACACCATAATCCATTTACATTGTCCTTGAGGTAGAGACTGCATGTCGATGAGGTCAACCTGGGCTCGGGAGTTAAACTCACTGGATAGGATAGGTTTAACAACGACGCCTTTGGTCTTCGGACGTTTTCTCTTCTCTTGACAGACGAGACAGTATGACTTGAACAATTCGAGCGAGTCTTTCGTTATGATGGCATACTTTTCTTTGAGGTGTTTCATCATTCTGTCACGGCCACCATGTCCAGTAGATATGTGAGCCTTCTGGAATATATTGGAGGTATCTTTTATTGTAGCATAATAAACCGGACGATCTTCTGGTGATTGTCTTTCCTTGATCAGCTTTTCAACATCGCCGCACTGTAGTAGTTCATATTTAGACAGTAGATAGTACTGGTGTTTCGATTTCTTCGTTTGAAGGTCAGCTGCTAACCTCAGGTCGGTGATTGTCTGATAGTAAACGTATCTTGGAAGAATATTAAAGATGTACATGCTTTTATATTCATTTTATCAAACAAACTATACTTTTCATGATATAAAACATTTTATACACAGATTGGCTGAAATTGCACCAGCCAATCTGTGTAACATTGGTATTGAAATTTCAGCCATTTCATGAAAAGCCTGAAATATTTAGCTATTTCATGAAATGACTGAATAAATTGGTCATTTCACGATAAGGCTATTTTTTTTAGCCATTTCATGAAATGGCTGATTTCACAGATTGACTGTAACATATACACACAATGTGCAGTTTTAGGAAATTGACTAGTGATGAAAATTATATTCAACAGATGCAATATATTCCTTCCCATAGTCATTACAGAAGAAAACATTGGAAACGCAATAACCTCTTCGCTTCCCTTGATTACAACAACAGAGCCCCAACAGTACGGTACCTTAAATATTTTTCATAGGTCAAACTTTTACGATTTTTAGATCACCTACAGCCAAAGGCTCAAGGTGAGCTATTCTGATCACTTTTTGTCCGTCGTCCGTCGTTAACTTTTAGCTTTTAAACATCATCTCCTCCTAAACCACAGGACCAATTTCATCCAAACTTCACAGGAATGTTCCTTTGGTGGCCCTCCTCTTTCAAAATTGTTCAAAGATTCAAATTCCATTGAGAACTTTGGTTGCTGCGGCATCAGAAATGGGGCAATATGTCCAAACTTTAAAAATCTTCCTCTGAATCTGCATGTCAGATTCCAATATAGTTTGGTAGAAATGTTCCTTGGGTGACCTACAAAGATTGTTCAAGGCATACTGTTTGGTTGAAAAACATGGCATTCAGGAGGCATCATAAAAGGGGCAAAATTTAGAAATTCCATTTTTAGCTCTACAGAAGGGCCGTGTGTGCGTCCGTCCATAAACAATTTCTTGTTAACACGATACAGTCTTCACTTTTGATTGTATCTCAACCAAACTTATACAGTAGTTAGATATCCACGAGAGCTCGATTCCTTTCGAAAACAAGCCAGATCCGCCCCATGCATGACTGGAATATGGCCCTTGAAATGGTCAAAATTGCTATAAAAGAGCTTGTTAACACGATAGTCTTTATTTTTTATTGTATCTCAACCAAGTAGTAGTTAGATATCCATGATAGCTTGATTCCTTTCGAAAACAAGCCAGATCCGCCCCATGCATGACTGAATTATGGCCCTTGAAATTGTCAAAATTGCTATAATAGGGCTTGTCAACATGATACAGTTCTTATTTTTATTGTATCTCAATCAAACTTATACAGTAGTTAGATATCCATGAGAGTTTGGTTCATTTCTAAAAAACGGCCAGATCTACCCATGCATGGCTGGATTTAGGCCCTTGAAATTGTCAAAATTGATTTAATATAGCTTGTGAACACAATAGAGCTTCCATTTACTATCTGATCTTCACCAAACTTAGATGGTATTTGAATATTGATGACATATTGGTTCCTTTTGAAACAAGCCAGATCAATGCCAGTAGAGCATAGGCCCTCATGGGCCTCTTGTTTTAAGTTCTTGTCTGATATTAAGAAAATTAAATAGGAATCTTACTTCAGTGATCCTCTACTTAATTTGTTTAAGCCGTATTGATTGGTTACAAAATCATAGCAACCTCGTGTCATCACAAAAGGGGTAAATTGAACTTTTAGCTACAAATTACCACTCCTACCATTCCACTTGACCAATTTCAACGTTACTTCACAGGAATGTTCCTTTGATGGTCCTCTTTCAAAATTGTTCAAAGACTTACATTCTGTGTAGAACTTTTGTTGCTGCGGCATCAGAAACTGAGAAAAATACCAAAACTTTAAAAATCTCCATCTCCACAATCCATTTGTCAGATTCCAAGATAATTTGGCAGAAATGTTTTTTGGGTGACTCTCTACAAAAACTGTTCAAGCCATATATATTTCGTTGACAAACAGGGCAGCAAAGTGGCATCAGGAAAGGTGCAAAATAACACCACTTTATAATTCCATTCTTATTAAAGGGCTTTTACTGTTTACTGATAAACTATTTCTTTAACTGAGTGTCCACTCCTTGCAGTTTCATTTGAACTACTGATCAAATTTTCACAGATATTTGCAGTTAAATATTTGCTTCTAATTAACTATCATGCAGGTGATCGATTTAAAATATATTATCTAAAAGTTGATTTTTGAAATCTAACATCATCTAGTGGACCTCTACCAAGATTAGTCAAAAATGGCACCACCCTTGGGATAACTTGTTTTACATAGACTCGTAATCCAAACTGTTAACATAACAAACAGGTAAAGATAACACGAACTACTATGCCGTTTTAAAGCTACAAATTTAGCAAAAAAATGTTACAATCATGCTTAATTTCTCACCTGTCATCATATTACTAAACAAATTTGAGCCTTTATGTTTTATAAAATGCTTCTGATTTTTTTTTAAGTTGTACCATTGAATTAGAGAAGATTGTATGAAGATTGATGCCCACAAGTATTTACCACTTTGTTGTCAGGTGAGATAAGCAATGACAACCACAAGAACTGACAGCTGGTACACTGACAATGACTTAAAACTCACAGATCTTTAATTGTTTTAACTTTTACAAAGCTGCAGGCAATGCAGATTGTAAAAAAAAATGATTTACAGCATGTTATGCTTCAAGCAACTTTTGTTTATGAATGGCATATAATTAAAATAACTTGAAACAATATGACTTAGAAATATCAAACCTAGGGTCTAAATCTCTGCTACTGCTTGAAGCCTGTCATATTAAATTAACAACTTAACTTTTACGATAAATTAAAGACTTCAGTCATTGAAATATACAGAGCCATTTGTTTTCACTTGCATGAAATAAAATTCATAAAAAAAAATCAACATATCAATTAAAAAAGTACAGGTATAGATTTGAAACAACTACTGGCAATTAAACAACAATACAAAACACTGTACAATATAACAATGTTTAAGCGAATTATAAACCATGCTTTAGCATAAAATCAATCAGAAGGAAACTTTTAAATCATTAAAAGCTAGATATATAAATTTACTGTAATAGTATTTAATTCAAAATATACTTACACAGGTAAATTGGCAAACTGGTGACTGTTTCATTCTTTTTTCAGGTGGTTCCATATTATCATAAAAACAAGCATTTTCAGTGAAAAGATATCCCCCGCCAACGATTGCTTGTTTGTAATTGATGGCTTGTTTGTGCATGAAGGTCTTTATGTTTAATGTGCAATTGACCTTTAAATTTCAACTTCTTCGAACAAGATCAAGGGGAAAGAATAAAGTTATGACACTGGTTTATCCCGTTCCGCGCCAAATTATAAAATATCGACTGGGATTACTTTATGATAAAATATTTTAACGAAATAAATCAGAGGGACGATTAAATAAAACTGTATTTTCCGAAACTGCTTACTCGGGAACATCAATTATTGCAAAATAGTGCAGTCCAAGATAAGACGCCACCTTTAAAAGCGGCGTCTTATCTGGAACGACACTATTTTCAACAGAGTATTTATGCGGTGAAAGGGTTAATAATCAATATTACAAAACTAAAGGGGTGTCATTTGTTATTTCTTAAATAACACATGAAAAATGTGAATACTAGGTTTTGCTTCTTAAACCAACAGTGACACAAATACAATAGATATCTTTACTCTTCTTAAAGTGGAGCTAAAATGCATGGATAATTATGTATCAGACAGTGTTATAATAAATGTAAATGATTTTATACCATATGTATTCAGAAGTTCATTGCAGGATGTTGGTTCATATCACATTCAAGTTTCATCAAATTCTAGCAGCTAGTTACTGAGAAATAACTGTAGGCGTGGATTTGTTAATAAATCAGGGGCAGTAACTCTAAAAAAAATTAAGGAATCCAAAAAAGAGTTGGAGGGGAATAATGGCAGGAAGTTGGTTAATATTACATTCAAGTTTCATCAAATTCTAGCCGCTAGTTACTGAGAAACGGCTGCGAACGATTATTTTTTAATAAATCAAGGGAAATAACTCAAGAAACATTGACTAATCCAAATGAAAATTGGACGGGCATCATCCCAGTATAGTGGTTCATATTTATTTTAAGTTTCATGAAATTCTACCCGCTAGTTACGGAGAAATGGCTGAAAACGTAGATTTTTTCAAAAAATCAAGGGCAATAACTCCAAGGAAAATTGGATAATTTGTATTTCAAATTAGAGTTTTATGAATAAAACATACTTACCTGTCATTACACTATGGATTTCTCAAATCCGATCCGCATATTACTTTAGCGCTCCGCAAAGTAAACTTTCATAACGGAAGTGAGCAGATTACCCCTAACCCTGCGCCCACTTCCGCTATGTATGAACCACATGGTTCAGTTACCCTTTTCTTGCGAAAGTGTTCGCCGTAGGACAACTGTATAGAAAAAACCTGTGGGGAAGGAGGGGGGGTTCCTGTAATGACAGGTAAGTATGTTTTATTCATAAAACTCTAATTTGAAATACAAATTATCCAATTTTATTTCATAAAAAGACTTACCTGTCATTACACTATGGATTTCAACAGATTCCACAGCAGTACCATTGGTGGTGGGTTTTTTTCTTTCTAGTACCACCAGTTCTCCCATGAATTCTTCCACATAGAAATTAATGGCACTCACATTCCAAATTTTTTTTTTTTTTTTTTTTTGAAGATTCCCTATCTCCTATGTACAAAGTACTATCCTGGTACTTTATACAAACTATGTATAATAAGCCCTCACTTTGAGCTATCCAAAAAAGATAAACGTTATAAAGAATTCTGTCCAATTATCTACATAACATCTTATAGTGTTGCCTACACTTTCAGTACATCTTATAGTAAGTGTTGCCTACACTTTCAGGAAATCTGTATTAACAGACTTTAAATAATATCGAGTGAAAGTGGTCTCCCTAGACCAATCAGCTGTTTCCATGACCTGTTGTAGAGAGGCGCCCCTAAAAAGAGCCCAAGATGGACCAATGCTCCGAGTTGAATGTCCTTTCACTTTACCTGGAACTTTATTTTCCTGCTTATAACAGAATTGTATCAATTCAACCAACCACCTAGATATTGTCTGTGACGTAACCGGTTTATGTGGTTTTTTTCTTGCCAGAAATAATTTGACAGTGTCTTCACCTTTATCATTTCGTCTAAAAACCTCTGTCTTTTTCAAGTAATATGTTAAAGCACGTTTCGGGTCCAGAAGCTTGTTGTGTGGCAGCGCTGGGACAAAAATGTTTTTACTGAAATGATTCGGGCGATCTTGCTTCGAAAGACCAATTCTTCTAAAAGTTACCCCTTGTTTCGTGACATTAGCAGATCCCTCTCCAAGTTGTAAGGACTGCAAATCACTGCATCTTCGAAAAGTTGTAATCGCCACTAAGAAACAGGTCTTCCATGTCAGTAGTTTTAGGGACGTCTCACTCAGCGGTTCAAATGGAGCCTTTTTCAAACATCCTAAAACGAGAAGCAAATCCCATTCGGGTACTAAACTTTTTAAAGGAGGTCTTTCATTGAACACAGCCCTAAGAAGACGAATAACATAAGGATGTTGACCAATGGGTATTTTTTCAACAGGATCCAGCACTGATGACAGCATTGATCTGTAACCATTGATAGTCCTGTATTTTAGCCCTGCATGAAATAACGAGGTCAAAAAATCAACGCAATTTGCTAGAGTGGCAAGATAGGGATCAATATCCCTTTCACGACACCAGCTAGCGAATCGTCTGAATTTGCTTCTGTAATCTTTTTGCGTGCCGCTCCTCCAGGACTTAGCCAGTAATTTTCTAGTTCTTTTAGAAAAACCTTTTGACGAGTAACATTGGTCGATAACAGCCATGCAGTCAGATGTAGCGTTTCCGGATGTGGATGGGATATTTTCCCCTTGCACTGAGTCAACAGATCCAGACTGCATGGAAGTTTCCGTGGACATGCTACCAACAGATCTAACAACTGAGTGTACCAGTATTGTCTTGGCCACTGTGGAGCAACAAGAATCATTGTGCATTGAGACAGTTTTACATGAGTCAGTACTCTCGGAATTAGCTGTAATGGTGGGTATGCATACACAAACATGTTCTGCCAAACAATGGACAGGGCATCCATCGTATAAGCTTGAGGATGAGGAGTCCATGAACAAAACAGTGGGGTTTTCTTGTTCTGAAATGTGGCAAAAAGATCCAATATTGGTTGGCCCCAAAGATTGAATATTTTCCACGCCACTGCATTGTTCAAGCACCACTCTGTCTGTCTTATTTTCTGTCGACTTAGAGCATCTGCTAGCACATTGTTGATTCCCCTGATATGGACTGCCTTTAACTGAATTTGGTTTTCTATAGCCCATTTCCAAAGATTCAAAGTCAGACCACATAACTGGACTGACCGAGTGCCCCCTTGACGGTTTATGTACTGGCATACAGTTGTGTTGTCTGACCGTATGAGAACATTGCCACCTTTCAAGTGAGACCGGAATTGCTGTATAGTGTTGATCACTGCTAGTAATTCCAGACAATTGATGTGCATTAATTTTTGTATTTTGCTCCACTGACCTTGACAAGTTAGATTGTTCATGTGACCACCCCAGCCCCATTTGCCACTTGCATCTGTGGTGACTACTATCAGATATTGTTCTTTCAGAAGGGATCTGCCCTTTGCTATGTTCCGATCCTGTAACCACCAATTCAGAGATGGAATTAACTGAGGAGTAACTGACACAACCTTGGTAAGTTCCATTCTGGATGGGCTCCAATTTTGAATGAATGAATGAATGAATGAATGGTGTTTTAAGGCCCGTCGACAACTAAGGTCATTTTGGGCGCTTAATGATTTACTTACTGTAAATTATGAAATGATTGAAATATAACTAACCAGTTTATTAGACAAAACAATTAAACATGATGTACGCGATATTTAACATTAATATAAAACGACATGTAAAACAATGTAAAACAGAATTTAGGCAAACAAGCCAAACACTGCTATGAAATACTTAACATAAAGATAAACAATATCTGAGAAAATGCGGAACAGGATCTGTAAAAGTAATACATGTGCAAAAGCACGATTTAAGAAATAATCATATCTTATTAAAAATATTAATTTCCCTAAGGAAATCAAATACAAGTTCAGGTTTGACAGACTCAAAGAGCTGACGCATACTTTGAGCCTTGAAAAATCTATCACGTATTGGAGCGAAATCAGCACATTCCAGAAGAATGTGCTGTACTGAAAGTTGTGTAAAACATGGAATACACTGAGGTGCTTCCTCACCCTTCAGTAAGTACGCATGAGTTAACCATGTGTGCCCAATGCGTAAACGAGCAAGGACAATTTCTTCTCGGCGACAGGATCTAAAAGCTGGCAGGTACTCACCAAGTACTGACTTGATTGAGTGCAGTTTATTATTTACTTGCTCAATCCAATCACTTTGCCACTTATCGTGAAGTAAAACATTTATTAAAGGTTTAAAATCGGTATAAGGTATTTTAAAAGGTAAAATATCTTGTAAAAGAGCAGACTTTGCTGCCAAGTCAGCATGTTCATTACCGTGAATGCCCATATGACTGGGGATCCAGCAAAATACTACATGTGCTGTTGCACAAATACGCGATAACTTAGAAAGGAGGTCAACAATAATAGGGTTATCTATTTTGTCATTCTGAAGTGCCTGCATAGCAGACAATGAGTCAGTAAAAATAATATATCGCCAATAACCGTCGGATTCAATATGGTCCAAAGCCAAATGAATTGCCTTTAACTCGGCAGAAAATATAGAAGCATTATTTGGCAACCGAAATGTTATCACATCGCCATCATGAACTGCAGCGGCAGCAGCCTTTTTTCCGTCCTTAGAACCATCTGTATAAATATGCTCAAAGTTATAATATGTATTTTTAATTTCCATATACTTGGACTTAAAAACAATAGGATCTGTGCAGGCCTTTTTATCAGTCGCAAGATCATAAATGAATGATGGACTATTTCGAGTCCAAGGTGGAGAATCTGAAATCTCCTGCCTCGCGATGTCCTCAAGATCAACATCAAGCTTAGCGACTTCGGGACCGTAACGGATACCAAAAGGCGGTATTACCCGTTCCTTCTTCAAAAATAATTCCTTGTATAAAGGTTTAAAAACAACTCTATGAGTGGGATTTGAAGGGTTAGACTTGAGTTTTAAAAGATACTGCATAGCTAGTTTTTGTCGACGTAAATATAAGGGTGGTTCATTGGCTTCTACATAGAGACTTTTGACGGGCGAAGTTCGAAAAGCGCCGAGGGCTAGCCGTAAACCCTGATGGTGAATGGAATCAAGTGTTGCAATGTATGATTTTCGTGCCGAGCCATAAACAATACATGCGTAGTCTAATTTAGATCGTATTAATGACCTGTAAAGTCTCAAGAGGACTTTACGGTCAGCACCCCAATCCATGTGGGATACAACGCGTAAAAGATTTAATGCTTTCTGGCATTTATTTCTAAGATATTTAATGTGAAGAACAAAAGTCAGTTTTGGGTCAAACAATAGACCAAGGAATTTAAATTCAGGCACAACTTCAATACGAGTGCCATCTAGTGTTAAATCTGGATCTAGGTGGTGTTTACGAAGTTGACAAAAGTGCATACATTTGGTCTTGCTTTTAGAGAATTTAAAGCCATTTTCGTTTGACCATTTTTGCAAATTATTCAAAACTTGTTGCAGTTGTCTTTCAATTGTATGCATATGCTTTGATCTGTAGCAAATACAGAAATCATCAACATATAGAAAACATTCAACTCCTGGGTTAACAGATTTGATAATGTTATTAATCTTCACACTAAAAAGTGTTACAGAAAGAATGCATCCCTGAGGAACACCCATTTCCTGTTCATGTGGATCAGACAAAGTATCACCAACACGAACTTTAAACTGACGTTCATTTAAAAAGGCAGAAATGAAAAAAGCAAGGCGACCTCTTATGCCATAATCATAGAGGTCATTCATAATACCATATTTCCAGGTAGTGTCATATGCACTTTCTAAGTCAAAGAAGACGGAGACAACGTGTTCCTTTTTAATGAATGCTTCTCTGATAAAAGTTTCAAAACGGATCAAATGATCCACTGTGCTTCTATGTTTACGAAAACCAGACTGGAAAGTAGTAATAAGTTTGTTCTTTTCGAGAAACCAAACAAGTCTGTCGTTCACCATTCTTTCCATGGTTTTACATATACAGCTAGTTAAGGCTATAGGACGATAATTCCCAGGATTAGTTGTATCTTTACCAGGCTTGGGAATTGGAATAACGATGGCCTCTTTCCAAGACCTCGGGAGATTTCCCGTTCGCCAAACCTGATTATAGACGTCAAGTAAACAAGAAAGGGATCGGAAAGGTAAATGCTTAATCAGTTGATAGTGTATATCATCTGAACCCGCAGCGGTATCATGGCACTTCTTGAGAGCCGATTTTAATTCTTTTAACGTAAATGCTTTATTGTAGGCCTCTTCATTTTTCGATTTAAAGTTAATTTTCCGTTTCTCCCTCTGCTGTTGAAATTTTTGAAACTTTGGAGAATAGTTTGAAGAGGACGATTTTTGTGCAAAGGAATCTGCCAACGTATCGGCAATATCCTTCTTTGAAGTAGCAACACCGTCTGAGGTGTTCAGATGATTAACACTAAGCGAACTGCTCTTTCCTTTTATTTTCCTTATCATGTCCCATGTCTTTTTGACAGATGATCTAGAATTTAATCTAGATACATACTGTCTCCAAGACGCACGTTTACTGTGCTTAATTGTTTTACGAGCTTTTGCTCTAGCTATTTTAAAGTATACATGATTTTGATGGGTTGGCCTCAGGTTAAACTGCCTTAAAGCCGATTTGCGTGTTCCTATAGCCTTTTTGCAATCCTCATCAAACCAAGGTTTGCGAGGGTGCTTTGGATTTGTCGAAGTTTGGGGAATTGCCTCTTTAGCAGCCTGATACATTAAAGATGTAAATAGTTGTGTAGGGTCATCACATTCCAAGAAAGCATCCGGATTAATGGAACGTTCACATCGCATCTGGAATAAATTCCAGTTCGCTTTGTGGAGCCTCCATCGCTTCGGACGCCCCTGGACAGATGGCCCAGTTTCAGTGATAATTATAGGGAAATGATCACTTCCATGAAGGTCGTCTTCCACCTTCCTCTTAAAGTCAACAAATATATCAGGACTACAAATAGAAAGATCAAGAGATGAGTAAGAACCAGTAGCAGGATGCAGATAGGTGTGAGATTTATTATTCAAAATACAAAGGTCATGTTTAAAAATAAAATCTTCTAATAGTTGGCCTTTGTTATTGGTGTCACTACATCCCCACAACTTATTGTGTGAATTGAAGTCACCAACTATCATAAAAGGTGTTGGAAGCTGACTGACAAGCTCAACGAGCTTGTCTGTATCAAGAGGTTGACTTGGCGGAAGATACAAAGAACATAGGGTAATTGTTTTGCTCAATGAAATTCTTACCGCAGTCGCCTGCAGAGTTGTAGTAAGTGAGACTAAGCTATGGGGAACAGAGTTGTTAACAAATATTGCTACACCACCACAAGCTCGAGCACTTGCATCGCAAGTTTTATGATAACATGAATGATATTTAAGAGAAAGACTATCAATATCTTTTAAAAATGTTTCTTGTAAGCATATAGCTACTGGTTTCTTTTCATTAACTAGAAGAGACAATTCTTCAAAATTGGCTTTAAATCCACGACAGTTCCACTGGATTATGGAATTCATTTCGATATAGGTTCACAAATTTTGATCTCGGCTATCGCAGTATGCCAGGAATCAATATTTTGATTCCAGTCATCTGTTGTACCCGACCATGGATTAGGAGGCTCAGTTTCCTGTGTCTCCATGTCATCCAATGTCTGATAACGATTAGTGATTTTAGGTTTAGAGTCACTAGCTCTATCTAATTGGACCTTATTTTTTCTAGTTTTTTGTTTCTCGAAGCCTTCAGAATCGGGCTTTGAGTGTAATTTTAACTTTGGCTTGTTTTGTTGGTTTGGTTTAAGTGAAATAATTGAAGATTTTTTCGTATCAGGTGATTTACTTGTATGGTTTGAATTATTTTTTACAACTTTAGAAGATTCCTGTCCTTTTGAAGAATCAACTTCCTTGGAAGAGGACCCAACCCCTCCAGGAGAAGACTCAATCTCTCCAGAAGAAGATAATTTAATTTCTCTAGGAGAAGACTCAACTTCTCCAGGAGAAGGTGACCTAATTTCTTTAGAAGAAGACTCAATTTGTTTAGAAGAAGACTCATTTTCTTTCGAAGAAGATGCAGTATTGCTACAGGTGTCTTTGTTCATTGATGGTAATGAAGAAAGGATAGAAGTAGAGGGCTGTTCATTTGACATAATTGCTTTTAACTGTAAACTGATGTCAGGAAACTTTTGAGATAGAACCTTCAAAAGGCGATGGCATGTAGTACATTCTTGTGAGGGTGGCGGTGTATTGACAACAGGCCTGATAGTAGTTGGTCTGGAGTTGTTTTTGGTGACATTAGCATATGAAACAGTCAAATTGAATCGGGTTTCAACAATTTTCTTCGCCTCAGGAAAAGAAAGACCTTCTTTACACTTGACGGTAACAATCTCCTTCTCCCGTTTCCACACAAGGCAGGAGCGGGAGGTAGAATAATGCTCACCACCACAGTTTGAACATTTAAGTGTATTTTTACATTCATTTACATCTGCATCATGTTCTGAACATAATGCAGTGCAACGACGGCAAACCTTGTCTTCTGTAGTTTTTCGGCATTTTGATTCATGATGGCCATACTTATAACAGGTGTAACATTGCAATGGGTTAGGGATGTACATGTCAACAGGGACATTCAAGTATCCAACTTTAAGGGATCTTGGCAAAATAGCTGTATTGAATGTTAGCACCAAGGTGTTTGTTGGTCTCTTGATACTGTCCCTGTAGGAAGTCATCCTTCTGACATGGACGACCAGTTGGCCGGCCAGTTCAGAAGCAATTTCCTCCTCAGAAACTCCTGCAAGATCTGGGCATCTTATAATTCCTTTTGACGTATTAAGAGTATTATGGGCAGAGCATTTGGCAGAGATATTGAAAAAGGTTTTTAATTTTAAGAGGTTGTCTGCATGTGCTTTCTTCTCAACTTCAATGAGGAGAGCACCTGATTTCAATTTTTTAACAGACTTAGGTGAACCAGCAAGAGAAAGAAGGCATTTCTGTATAACGAAAGGTGAAAGGGAAGATATAGGCTGTTCGGGTAAATTTGATTCCATCAATAAGAATCGGGGGAATGAAGGGTTTGAAGTGTTGCCATTTGGTTTGTCGATATCGGAGTCCGAGTCCATTTCAGTACGTGTGCGTTTTTTGGTTTGAGGATCCATATCCAAGTTTTTATTTTTCATCAACCGCGGCCCCCACCCGCCACGGAGTCCAACAAGGGAACACGATATATGGAGCGGAAATCCAGCTCCTCGTGTCAGGGGTCCACAGATGGTATAACTAGATACCGCGAATAAGTTAGCGCGACAAGGAAGAACATGGATGTGTCCCCCATATCAGGGATCCGCCATGCAAGTCAGTGCCCCCGACCAAAACATCCGCGACACCCAATTAGCCCATTAGCCTATAAAAGACGAGGCACAATAAACTGTAAACTTTATGCAAATTAAATATGACACATATAATATAAAGTTGGTGTATATGAAATGAAAGAAACTATCGGATGGAATATTTTCAAGTGAAAAAAAAACTTATACGTAGATACATGCACAGATATTTATGACATTTTAACACCATTACAGTTAATATACATGTATTTGTAAGAAAAGAAAAAGTGTGCCTAAATCTTATATATGACCAGCCATTTGCACTAGACCGGGCCCATCTAGGCTCCCGTTTACACCGAAGCAGAGGCCAAAGCAGTGTGTTGGAAAGCCGGAGATCCCTGCGCTTCCCTCAACTGCCAGGATCCTCGTTTCCTGCTTACGAGTATCCACCCACGGCAAACAGGCGGGTCCATTAGGGGACTTCTACCCCTTGTAGGACGGACAGCCGGCGTATTCTAACCCCCACCGGCAGGGGGACTCCAATTTTGAAGTAAATGGAGCTGAATAGGTCTCATGAACAACCTTGCATTCGGGATTAATTCGAGACAAGAAGCTATCATGCCTAGAAGAATCATGTAATGTCTTGCCGTACTTTGACCTTTCAGAATAGTAACAACCGCCTGTTTTAAGTTTGACAATCTTTCTACTGTTGGGTAAACTAGACCGTTTCCTAGGTCGAATCTTCCCCCTATGTAGGTTATCATTTGAACAGGGACAAGTTGCGATTTTGTTTTGTTTACAATTAAACCTAGCCGGAAAAGCAGACTGAGAATGATTTTTCTGTTTTCTAACATTAACATTCTTGATTCGTTTACAGAGATCCAGTCGTCTAGGTAACTTGCAAGTCGAATGTTCTGTTTCCGTAAACAAGCCACAACCACCGACATTATCTTTACAAATACCTGGGTGCGCTTGTTGGACCGAAACAGAGAACTTTGAACTGGTAGACTATTCCCTTAAACATGAATCGCAGAAACTGACGATGACCTTTGAACATTTTTATATGGAAGTAGGCATCTTTTAAATCTATCGATATTGCCCAGTCTCCTTTTTCCACTAGATTCAGAACTTTCGACAAAGTGTCCATTTTGAATTTCTTTTTGCAGAGATACTCGTTTAGAGGTTTTAAATTTATGACTGGTCTCATTCCCCCATTCTTTTTGGGTACAAGGAACAATGCTGTAAAAACCTGAATAAATGTTCTTTGGGGGTACTATTTCTATGGCTCTTTTTTGTAAAAGACTGTTTATTTCTTCTTGAATAGAATGTTGATTTGCCATAGAAACATTTGTCTGTTTTAACCCTTGGAATTTTGGTTTCTTGATAAATTCCAATTTGTACCCCTGTTTTATTATTTCCAAAACCCATTTGTCGGTGGTTATTTTCTCCCACTCTACAAGGAAATGAGACAGTCTCCCTGCAACGGGTATCTCTACATGTTTTGCAATAATACTTACATAGTCATTTATCAACTGGCTTTCCCAGTCCTGTACTGGATGCCCCTCTGCCTGGTCCTTGGTTAAATGAACGTCTAGCGGCATTACCACCTCTGGATTTGTTATTGTAGCCATTTTTCCCCCGATTTGATAACTTGGGGATCCGAAAATTATTCCAATCTGACGAGGATTTTCCACCCTCTACTGTTGGTTTCTTATTTCCACCACTAGCATCTTGAGTATGTGAAGGGAATTTTCTTTTCACGTCTTTCCTTTTGAAATCTGGTAACAAATCTTCCATTTGCTTCTTTTTTTCCTTTCTTGACTTTAACAGAGTCTCTAATTGAGTTCCAAAAACGCCATCCCCAGACAAGGGTAAATTGGAGAACTCAATATTATCATGTTGTTCATATAATAATGAATCCGACATAGCTACTGTCCGTCGTATTATATGATGAAAAGCCCCTGCTCTCCCTATTTGATCAAGACATTTCGTTGACATAGCAAATATATCTTTAATTTGTTGAGAAGCTTTTGCTTTATCGAAATCCTCAGATTCCAGAAACTGCAGGAAATTACCGAGGGACTGCTGTATGTACATTTGTACAACCAGTCCTAGTCTGGACGCTTGTTGACCTTTGTATCCAATTTTTTCAACCATTTTGGCCGGCTGTCCAAATAACTGTTTCCCTTTACTTTTTATAAAGGAGGCTTTGACACCATATCGCTTAGTGAGACAACATTCCACAAGAGGGTATAACGAAGGGACTTCTAGCAGTCTTTCAGATTCTGAATCCACTGGAAAAAGTTCGAAATTTTCTTCAGCAAAAGCTGACAAGAAATTGGGCTGACTACATCTGTAGCTTGAATTAAGAACTTCTATTTGAGATTTGTCCAAAGAAAGACCTTCTTTTTTCTCCGTTTTTTTAACGAGAGCATCATCTCCGAACATGTCGAATAAGCATTTGTATTGTTCTGCTGATAATTCAGCCTTTTCAGGTGCCACATTTTCTTTTTGTGGTGACATTTGACCACACGCAAACAATGACACTCTGTCTGCATCATTGTCCGACTCAGAGTCGGAATCAACCATTCGTCTTTGTGACGTAGAGTTTTTCTGCATAATAGTTTGTAACATGTTTTCCATTGTTGAAAACCGTTTCGCTAAATCTTCATAATTTGAAGACCTTCTCTTCTTTTTGAAAGAGCTGGTAGCTGAAGTGCCCGATGTGCTCGGGTAAACATCTATTTCTTTAGGTGAAGGAGGGTTTGTCCCGTCCTCAGATACAAAGTAATCCTCACCATCCGGCGATAAATCCTGGTTAATAAATCCATCCATGATGATGAGATAACTAATAACTAATACTAAAAACCGCAAACAAAAAAAATGCGATCCCGAAATAACACGGACATGCGAACACTTTCGCAAGAAATGAGAAACTGAACCATGTGGTTCATACATAGCGGAAGTGGGCGCAGGGTTAGGGGTAATCTGCTCACTTCCGTTATGAAAGTTTACTTTGCGGAGCGCTAAAGTAATATGCGGATCGGATTTGAGAAATCCATAGTGTAATGACAGGTAAGTCTTTTTATGAAATAAAATTGACTAATCAAAAAAAAAATTAGACGGGCATCATCCCAGTATAGTGGTTCATATTTATTATAAGTTTCATGAAATTCTACCAGCTAGTTACTGAGAAAATGCAGGTGACGGACGGACGGACGGACGGACGGACGGACAACGCCATTTCAATATCCCCCTCCCTATTTCATAGGCGGGGGATAATAATAAAATTATGTTAGTGCTGTATTTTTTTAATATCTTTGAAACATGTATTAAATTGAGCATTTTCCAAAATTAAAAATCTTAATATATTACAAGAATCTTGTTTAATAACAAGAGCTTTCTATAGCAGTTATAATTATGATTGTATATGACCCCAAAAGAGACAACATTTGTAGAAGCTTAACACAGTCTTTTGTAGGTCATTTTTAACGAATTATTTTTTCTCAAAAAATAATACAGTTAACGCGATCGAGTTTGATTCCGGAAGTCACGGTTAAACTACACTTCCGCTTAGAATACACATTCGCTGCACCTGAATAGTCCTAGTATTTTTTCGATATTAAAATGACTTCTACGTGTTATTTCAATACAGTGAAGTCATAATTATACTATCGAATCATCATAGATAATCCATTTTCTAGAAAATATCAAATTAACAGTACGCGCATATATATTTCATTTGTCGGCAGGTACGTATAAGCCACGAGTATGAATTTTAGTCGTATGCCCATTCACTAGAAGTCGACCCCACGCTGTATAGAACAATGTTAATCTCACAAATATGCCACTACGCAGAGCTCAGTGAAATAGTCAGTGTGCATTTTAAACGCTCGCATCGCCGTTGTTTCTCCTTTTTCCAACATGATAACGATAATCAAAGGGGCTTTCTAATTAAAGATCATGGTTTACATACGCGCGCATTCAGTTAGCTTAATATATATACGAAAGTAACGCTCAAACGTTGTATCAAAGTACCGTGGTGCAATGGAGAGCGTGTAGAACTACTAATCATGGACTACTTATGGACGCGAGTTCGAGTCCTAATAGGAACTGTTTTTTTTTTTTTTTTTAATTCTTATTTTATGCGATTTGTTAAACATTATAGATTTATAATAATTAATTCACTCACATGAAACATAGTTATAATATAAGCCGAAATCCTGTGACGAAAACAAATCGAACTAACAATGTAAATCTCACAAATATGCCATGGGTGTTTTGACAGACTTTACGCAGAGCTCAGTGAAAGAGTTAGTGTGCATGTTAAACGCTCGCATCGCCGTTGAAATGCTACATTTACTAAAACTGTCAACTGATAAAAAAAAATCTCTGGACAAAAATATTAATAATAATAAAATAGACTAAATTGTGCCAATTGTGCAATAGCATGATCAATTGCATTCATAAATTAGATTTTACAAATGTTCAAAATAATTCGTTACCAGTACTTCAGTACTTTGATTCAAATTTCCCAAAGGAAAATTCAGATGCCTGAGGATAAACTATGGAACTATATTTAACATGACTTACTGCTCCAGTGTCTTGAAATGTTTCTGTATGCGTTCGCAAAAATCTCAAGGGAAATGTTTTTTGGCATGTCAAGCATAGTTCCTGTGGCCCAGTACCATCATGTTCTACCTAAGACGAAAATAACACAGATCTAAACCCTGGCCCAGTAGTGCAGTTGATATACCACATTTTTGTCAATAAAGTGGTGCGGGATCTCAACATATGTTTTGCAAAATTACACTAAAGTAAGTCACCAAACTATATTAATTCATTTAACCAGGTTTTTTCCATGTTTGGTTTCCGTGTGCATGACACCTCATTCTTGAAGAGGCTGTTTTGTTGATAATTTGTTATTGAATACACAACAATGTAAGTTAACTATAACATGATAGACCTATAAAGCCCTTAAAGGATCACTTTTTTAAAATAAATATTACTTTGTAGTATTTTTGCCATTTAACTAGAATTCTGTATATATGCCATCAGTGGAAGATCCTATTGAATTTGTGACATGATATTTTAGATAATTTGTAAAGCCAAGTGAACGAAATGGTTACTTTACAGACTTGACACATTTTGGCTTAATACTTATGTTAATCTCATTGGAGATGAAAATCATGTTAGTCTTCTATCATCAAATCTACAAGTTTGACGTCTACTCTTCTCCTTTTAGCAATTGGGTAATTACTGTAGTGATGGTAACGAATATTCGAAAAACGGACGAATATTCGAATACCGTTTTCGAATAAGAATATTCGTTTTCAGTGTACTAATTCTTTTCATTATTACTATTTTCTTAAAAAAGACCAAACATTATTAGTAAAATTCTCACATAGGTCGCGAGTTGGAGCTAATCATGATTACGGGTAAAGTGATAAAGAGAGTGTATGTGTCGTTTGTTGTGTTTTAACAACGTATGTCAAAACATAAGTAACAATAATAAAATCAATAATTGTCACGCGTACGTTTACCCGAGTTCTTATCGTGTGTAACTAGACGTGATATCACAACTTGACGACCAGTTTGTTCGATATTTTTGAATCAATAAACATGTATAAACGGTGACAGTCTGCAGTTCCGGAAAACCCTCCCAGCCTTACCAAAACGTAGTCGATGTTTACATCAAAGACAGCTGTTGCAACATTTGAATAAATCATATTTAACATCGCATTACGTCTCAAAAGTATGCAGCTTTCCTCTTTACCTCTTCAAAATTGAAATCAGATTAGCGAACAAATTGAGTAATAGGCCTTTTTGTTTTCTTCCGAACGAAATATCACCCAACTCCCTATGCTTTTTGTATGAATAAAATATATAATTATTTCGTTAATTATTTTATTCGAACCAATATTAAACTCGGTTAACATGCGACACCTGAATGAATATACGGCTCAAAAAACGTTGCGATTTAATTTATCGTTTGGAGTGGATTTTTTGTTCGTGATTTACTTTAAATTGAAACTCAAATACATCTGTTGAAAGAAAAATAGAGCGTAAGATCAATTGAAAACATGAAATATATACGTAAATAATAGCTCATGCTTATACTTGGAAAATTGCCTTTATTTGAAAAAGGAAATGGAAAAGTAATAGTATTCGGATTAACCTGAAATCGGATACCGATTTCTGATTCGAAAAACGAATATTTAAATAAGGAAAACGAATATCGTTTTCAATATTCGTTCCCATCCCTAGTAATTAGTCTTTGATATATTTTGGGGATTTTTTTGCTTCCTTCATTCCAGGAATATGTCAACCATGTGCATGCCACTGGCTCTGTCCCAAAGTTTTCTATATAATCAGTATTATATATATTGGTGTTCTCAGTTGGAATGTTCATTTACTTACCATCAAAGCAAACACTCCACAACTTTAGCCATCTGTTTGTTTATTTGTTGTTGGTGAAACTGGTTTCCAATGATGAAGACCAACTTTAACTCTCTGATCTTCCACACATGAACTGGCGGAACATTAATGAAGCTGTGAATATATTCAAACTCGGGCAAAACAGTTTGATTTGTCATCTATGTGTTGGTTGCTTAGATATTAGCATATTGGACATGACACAGAGGGTTCCTCCTTCAATCCCCAGAGCTTGGTTGGTGATTATTTTCATCTAGGATTGTTTATATCTTAACCACACATGTAAGTCTAACATTGACAATTGTACATAACTTTCTCCAAATACTTATATGGGCCCTTCTCAGCTATTTGGAAATAGAAATGTCCGTCACTTTTTAAATTGTATTTTCTATTACAAATTAGGTGAATAAAATAAAAATGTTTTAAAATTTGTTGTTTGTTAATTCCTCAGATATAAAAAACTATATCTTGACATACTTCTCAGAAAATGGACCAAATTTGTATTTGAAACTTGAAATGTCAAGGAATATCCGTCATCCATTTTGGCTGGGAAATGAGGGGACTTCAATCATGGCCAATTTTTCACCGTTTAATCCATTTGACAACAGTATGTAATTTGCTAATATTTAAATGAAATAATATTTGAAACTATTCATTATAACTATTAAGAATATGTTAGAAATTTATGCATACGCCTATTACGGCATCGTTAAAAACAAAGAGTTGTCGGCCATTAAACAAAATATTTTAATCGTGTTGTGATGATCAAAGAACATCCGCATGTTCGGAAAACATATTTCCATCGTAGATTTTAAAATAACACACCTTGCATATAACAATGACAAAGCTTTTAATTCAAATTTATGTTCGGCAATTGAAATGTCCGTCAATTTCGTAATTGGCGTATGCCGGGTCGCGAATCTACTACAACGATATACAGGGCTTTTTTATCGGGAGTTAAAATTTGCCTGAGACCGTTTTATGTGTACTACGTCATCATCGATACTAGTGCAGTTTTTACGGATTTTTTTTATGGAGGTTAGATCGCTCAGCCAAGTAATGGGCGTCACAGAAAAATTGAATCATTGTTTTATCATCCCAATACAATACAGTATCATTCGAAGTAACGATAGCAGTGTAAATGGATTAGAGAGAGGACACAAGGACACACGAGAGTATTCTCCTTACTTTTAAGTGTAATTTAGAGAAGTCGAGATCGGCAATTACAGGTTGACAGAACTTATTTGTACGGACATTATTATTGACACAAATTTATCGGAGAAGTAATTGACGTTCATGCTTTATTCATATTTTTTATTTAGGATGATGACTCGGTTGAACAGACTTTTTAATGACAATGACTTGGATGTAGCTGTTAGCTTCGTACATTTAAAGTGTGTGCAGAACAGCTAAGAGAAAGCATTGGGATTTTTTATTTGGAAATTATGCATTGACGGTGTATGCGTGATGGATTGATTGATTGGGGTTTAACGCCGATTTTAAAAATTTCTCAGTTATATCGGGGCGGCCATTTCCCCTACATGTACTCATGCATTTCCTGGTTTTCTCACACCAGTACTCCACACAACAATCTTCCCAAGCCACTGGCTGCTTTTCCACATAGACTTAGCCCATTGGTGGAAGACGAATGACGCATGTCGCATTGACTTTTGTCAATCGTCGGAAAGAAAGTTGGCCGAGCCGGGATTCGAACTCGCAACCCCTGGATTGACAGCCCGCGTCGCTACCGACTGAGCTACCAGGGCTTGGTGTATGCGTGATGGACTAAATCTGTCCAGAATAATTGGCATACAACAACTGAAATAAAATACACAAAGATGTCTTTGAGTAAAAACATTACTCCAAATTATACATTGTTTACATGCTGTTAATAAAATAGCAATTTATTTAGTTATTTAGTGAACTGTTTTATGAGAGATACATTTTTAAGTTGGCAATTATATTGACATCATTTTTTTTAGTATTTTGTCAAGAATAATGTCCGTCATAAAAAAATATGTCAATCATAATTTCCATCACATGCATGAATCTTTTTGTCCCCCGCTTTCGCGAAAGCGCGGGGACTATTATTTCTCATTCGTCAGTCCGTCAGTCCGTCAGTCCGTCACGCTGTCACACTTTCGTTTCCGGGCTATTTCTCTGCAACCGCTTTTTCGAATTTGATGAAATTTCATAGGAAGGATCACCACCAAGTGTAGATGCGCATATCGTGTTTGCGTTCCGGTTGGATTATTTTTCACGGAGTTATGGCCCTTTACCCCTATGTATGACTAAATTCATTTCCGGGCTATTTCTCTGCAACCGCTTTTTGGAATTTGATGAAACTTCATAGGAAGGATCACCACCAAGTGTAGATGCGCATATCGTGTTTGCGTTCCGGTTGAATTATTTTGCACGGAGTTATGGCCCTTTACCCCACCATCAGGCTATGTATGACTAAATTCATTTCCGGGCTATTTCTCTGCAACCGCTTTTTGGAATTTTATGAAACTTCATAGGAAGGATCACCACCAAGTGTAGATGCGCATATCGTGTTTGCGTTCCGGTTGGATTATTTTTCACGGAGTTATGGCCCTTTACTCCACCATCAGGCTATGTATGACTAAATTCATTTCCGGGCTATTTCTCTGCAACCGCTTTTTGGAATTTTATGAAACTTCATAGGAAGGATCACCACCGAGTGTAGATGCGCATATCGTGTTTGCGTTCCGGTTGGATTATTTTTCACGGAGTTATGGCCCTTTACTCCACCATCAGGCTATGTATGACTAAATTCATTTCCGGGCTATTTCTCTGCAACCGCTTTTTGGAATTTTATGAAACTTTATAGGAAGGATCACCACCAAGTGTAGATGCGCATATCGTGTTTGCATTCCGGTTGGATGATTTTTCACGGAGTTTTACCCCACCATCCGGCTATGTATGACTTAATTCATTTCCGGGCTATCTCTCTGCAACCGCTTTTTGGAATTTGATGAAACTTTATAGGAAGGATCACCACCAAGTGTAGATGCGCATATCGTGTTTGCGTTCCGGTTGGATTATTTTTCACGGAGTTATGGCCCTTTACTCCACCATCAGGCTATGTATGACTAAATTCATTTCCGGGCTATTTCTCTGCAACCGCTTTTTGGAATTTTATGAAACTTCATAGGAAGGATCACCACCAAGTGTAGATGCGCATATAATGTTTGCGTTCCGGTTGGATGATTTTTCACGGAGTTATGGCCCTTACTTCTGAACCATAATAGGTACTGCTTTCATATTTCACATGTGTATTCCTTGTGACAACCCCTTTCCATCAATACCAATTTTTGTGACCTTGACCCTGGCGGGGGACCATGATTCTCTGAATTTGCTTGTTATGTGTATTTTTCACTTAAAAATGAAAGTAGCCTTTAAAAACATTAAGAAAATATAAACTTTATTCATATTTCTTGGAGCAAGAGACTTACTTCCAACCGTCCAAAACTAAACTATCAAATGGTAGGTCGGAGTTATGTTGACAGACTGTCTTGTCAAAAGTAATTACCAAGTATAGAAATGTTGTCAAAAGTAATTTCCAAATACAAAAATGTAATTTCTGATTTGATTTTTAAAACAAGCATCAGTGTCATCTTCCAAGTTATTATTTTTTATTGAAATATTATTTGTTAATAGAGTTTACAATTCAAAATTGCCCCAGCCTAAATAACAAGTAACTGGATTGCAAGCAATACCATAGTCCCCTACTGGTTTGCTCTAAGTCCAAAAAGGGGCATAACTCATTAAACAAGAGGCCCAAGAGGGCCAGTATCGCTCCACGGCCATAAGGCAAAAATAAAATCTCCAAACAGCCCTGCCCCGTGGTGGCTATTTTTTTTACCAACCACCATGGCTTAAAGGAATCTTGTAGAGTGTCACCAAAGGAATGTTTCTGCAAAATTATTTGAAAATATGCCTGACACTTTCGGAGGATTTGTTTGTTTGTTTGGAGTTTAACGCCGCTTTCAACAGCTTTGGTCATATCACGGCGGTCAGTGCACCTACCCATGTTTTCCTGGCTTTCCAACACCAGTACTTACACAACATTCTTTCGAAGCCACTGACTACTTTCTCACATAGAACTTTCGGAGGAGAAGATTTTTTAAGTTTTCACTATGGTCATATAAGTCAAAATAGCCCCGCCCTCTGGCGGCCATGTTTTTCGACCAATCAACATGGCTTGAAGGAATCTGATAGAGGGTCACCCAATGAACATTTCTACAAAATTATTTGAAAATCGGCTGAACACTTTCGGAGAAGAAGATGTTTTAAGTTTTCACTATAGCTATATAACGCAAAAAAAAACCGCCCCCTGGCGGCCATGTTTTTCGCCCAATCAACATTTCTTGAAGGAATCTAATTAAGGTTCACACAAGGAACATTTCTACAAAATTATTTGAAAATCGGCCTGACACTTTTGGAGGAGAAGATTTTTTAAGTTTGCTCTTTAGCCATATAGGCAAAATAGCCCCGCCCTGTGACAGCCATGTTTTTTTACCAATCAACATGGCTTGAAGGAATCTGATAGAGGGTCACCCACGGAACATTTCTACATAATTATTTGAAAATCTGCTGAACACCTTTTGAGAAGAAGATTATTTAAGTTTTCACTATAGCTATATAAGGCAAAAAAGCCCCGCCCCCTGGCGGCCATGTTTTTCGCCCAATCAAAATTTCTTGAAGGAATCTAATAAAGGGTCACCCAAGGAACATTTCTACAAAATTATTTGAAAATCGGCCTGACACTTTCGGAGAAGAAGATTTTTTAAGTTCTCACTATTTTTTTCTTTCGGTTGCCATGGAAACCAGAATTTTGAATGGATCAAAAAAATTTGAAGGAATTTAGTAGAGGACATTGAGAGGATGCTTCCCATGAAGTTTCAACCAAATTGGCCAAGTGGTTAGGGAGAAGAAGTCGTTTAAAGGAAAAAGTTAACGCACGCACGCACGCACGCACGCACGCACGGCGGACAATTCGCCATGACATAAGCTCGACTGGCTTTCAGCCAGTGGAGCTAAAAATTGACGAAATCCCAGGAAACGCGAACTTGATCTGTGACACATGATTACAAAGGCATATACAAAATTTCAGCTCAATACCTCAAAGCATGTAGAAAAAAAGTGCGGAAAACGAATATTCTAAGTCCAAAAAGGGGCATAACTCATTAAAAAATTGACGAAATCCCAGGAAACGCGAACTTGATCTGTGACACATGATTACAAAGGCATATACAAAATTTCAGCTCAATACCTCAAAGCATGTAGAAAAAAAGTGCGGAAAACGAATATTCTAAGTCCAAAAAGGGGCATAACTCATTAAAAAATTGACGAAATCCCAGGAAACGCGAACTTGATCTGTGACACATGATTACAAAGGCATATACAAAATTTCAGCTCAATACCTCAAAGCATGTAGAAAAAAAGTGCGGAAAACGAATATTCTAAGTCCAAAAAGGGGCATAACTCATTAAAAAATTGACGAAATCCCAGGAAACGCGAACTTGATCTGTGACACATGATTACAAAGGCATATACAAAATTTCAGCTCAATACCTCAAAGCATGTAGAAAAAAAGTGCGGAAAACTGATTTGCCGGACTGACTGACTGACAGATGGACTGACGGACGGAGTGCAAACCTAATAGTCCCCTTCGGCAAGCCGGTAGGGGACTAATAACAATGTGTGTACTGTTTGTGGAAATTATGTTGACATGGTTTAATAATAGTGCATTATGTCCAACGCATCCAATATTGTTAGACTTGTTTGAATATAAACATGCATTTGATGTCAGCAGGTATCTCGAAGAAAGGGAGAATGATCCTGTCTTCAAAGAAATAGAAAGGTTGAGAAAGAAGATTGCTTGGCGCCAAAGAACGGAAAAGCAGAACGAGAGGGGTAAAGAACAAAATAGGAAGAATCAGGAAAGGTAAAATAATCATAACTGTGGTGTAATTGAATATATATTGTTACATATAAATCGAGCAGAAAGGGACATTGTAGCATAAACTTGTCATAAGAGTAGACCCATTCCGTTTTTAAAGGTTTCAAAAAGTTTCAGGCAAACAGCATAGATCCTGATCAAACTGCGAAGATGCACAGCTTGATCATGATCTACGCTGATCACATACATGATACCGTGAATGACAGAAAATTATGGGCGTTGAAGCTTATAGAAAACCATCTAAAGTTTTGACAAGGAGTGAAAAGGGAGTATTGGCGGAGAAAGCAAAAGCAGCACGAGTCAAGAGCAAACAAACACCCACCAAAAATAAAAAGAAATAAGGAAAAAGACAGAGAAAGAGGAAGCAGATGTTCATTGTTAAAGCAATGGAAAAGTAGGGTGGGGAGTGTACAAACGATAAAATAAACCTGAGACGAGCCATTTTTGAAAGCATTAAAGAGCATACCGTATCAAGGAAAAGACTGGCCCTTTTGAAAAGGTTTCGTTCAAACAAAATTGCAAGCACATACCTAGGTAAAAGTCAGTCTTACTTTTGCAAGCTGTCAAAGCAAGATGAAAACTAACCAAGGAAAACCAGAAAAGATAAAACTATCAGTTGAAACTCAAACAAAAATCGAAAATTTATTCAGACAAGGAGATATTTCAACAAACCTACCAAACTCTAAAAGGATTAAAGTAGATATGCATCTTGGAAAAACGTTAAGAAAAGCGGGGTTTGTTCAGGATATAATTTTTTTTGGGGGGGCAAAACTTTTCATTTATTTTTGTCATATTGTTTTAATGCTATGAAAATGTGCCTAATGGTGTTGTTGAATTGACCTACCTTTTTCTGTGCTGTCTAAGCGTCATCTTTATGTGAATTGACCTTCTCTTTTTCGGTGTTGTCTTAGCGTATTTTTGATGTTGAATTGACCTTCTTTTTTACAGTGCTGTCTTAGCGTATATATCTGTATATGGTTGATCCGAAAACTTTGAATGTTTCATCGTTTTAGCCTCAATTTAACAGAACGAAATAACAACATTAACTCAAGAAACAACAGTCGGAAGTGCAATACTCAGGAGGAACATTCATGCTACATTTTTTGTAATATTGCTAGTTCTGGTAGCGTGTTAATTACAAACTAAATGCGTTTAGGACAAAGGACGCGTTGGATTAAGCATGCACATTGAATAAAAATAAATGCGTAATATTCCATTTGTTTAACGACAAAAGGAAGATTTGATAAAACATATGTACAATTCACATGCTAATGAGACTGCGTGATATTATAGGATAGTTCATTTGAAATTATGAAACACTGGAGGTCAACAGGTCGATCAACAGATAAAGCGCGCCGATGCGCTACAATATATACCTGAGTGCAGTGTCATCTGTATAATTGTTTTGTGGTATCATATATACTACTTCCTCTAAAACAATGTCTCCACTACCAGTATCCTTCATGTCACTGAGTACAAGTTCAGTGTCGTCTTCATCATTGTGTTGTTGTATCCCATCGACTACATCCTCTAAAGCAGTGTCTCCACTACCAATACCCTTCATGTCATATGGCTCAGCTTGACCCTCATCACTGAAGTGCAAAATATATCAAGATATAGAATCACAAACAAACAAACATTTGGTCTTCAGGTAAAGTTTTTGTTAAGCACATTACACTAAAGATTAGGTTATGTTATGGGTGCTTAATGCCACTTTAAGGAGTATTTCAGTTATATTGGTTGAGGAGACTGGATTTCAGAATACCAAGAGAAAACCACTGACTTGTCACTTCGCAAGTCACTGCAAAAAATGTATTAAATAATGTTGGTTTGAGTCATAAAATATAAACCTGAATACAGTGTCGTCTTCATCATTGTTTTTTTGTATCCTCTAATACAGTGTCTCCACTACCAAAATCCTTCATGTCATATGACTCGGGTTTACCTTCATCACTGAAGTGCAAAATATAACAAGAATTGATGACCTAGAATTAATAAATGATTGCATGCAAAACAATGAAATATAGAATCACAAACTGAAACAAAAATAGGTTTTCAGGTAATTTTTTGTAAGGCACATGACATTATAGATTAATTTAGGTTATGGGTGATTGTGGCAGTTGTTCAAAGTAGTTTATCATCTGAATGTATTAAATTTGTAGGGAATGCTTAAATATATAGGAAACACTTTAATTCAATATCTTGAACTCGAAGGAGTGAATTCCTGTCCATGCATGTGTTCTTCAATTATCTGATCAGCTGCAGGATTATATATTGATGTCATATCTGGAGTGCTAAGTAATTCAGTATCCCCTGTTTCAGCGTGAAACAGTATATCATTAATCAACGTACTCATGTCCCCATATTGGTCTTCTGGTCTATCAATGTCATCATCAAATATAGCATCAGTTTTCAACATTTGTACACCTTTTGTAGCAGTCATTGGTCACAATGGAACAAAATGGTTTGGGATCCAATTTGATTCCGTCATGTCGACTGGTAGTTGTCCACATCAGGAATAGCTGTCTGTCTAATATATTTCCCGATTGAGGGATTACCCTATGCATTTACATATGTAAATACTTCCTCATCTGTGTTAAGCACAGTTCCAGCTTTCAAAGTTCTAGAGATGAAGGCATTCACTACTCCAGAACAACCATCAGATTGACCTTTAACGTGACCACTTCCAAAGAAATGCCGTTCAGTGTCAACGTCTTGATTTGACTACTACAGCAATCAGTGAATTGTATCAGTTTTCTTACTGTAGGTAGATGTTTTCTCAAATAAGAAATTAATTCTTTAACACAATGCTCTACTAAGTTTGGTAAAATATATATGACCTTAGTTGTCGACGGGCCTTAAACCACCATTCATTCATTCTACTAAGTTTGAATCATGATTGAGGTCATCAGATATATATACCATCTCGTGGGAAACCAGATATACACTGTCCTTGTTATCTGAACATAATGATGCCTGATCAAGGTAATAACAATATACTGGATGTATTGTACCCTGTTGTGAATACCAATGAGCAGACACACACTCCTCCTGATTCCTAATTAACAAATTTTCATCAAATCCATCACACACAGAACTTCTACTTCTTTCGGCGACTTTTTGGCTTTAGTGAATAGGTCATGTTGCCAAAATGCATGGAACAAAAGCATAGACAACATCTCTCAATTCTTAGTGAATTCCGCAATCAGAATTAGGTAAGACCCTTTGTGCAAGACGAAGATTTTCTTACTTGTCGTGAATTTCCTTCTTCTCATCAACAACCTTCTTCAACTCTCACTGGTACCATTCTGTCTGATGCTGCCCAACAAATCTTACCTAATCTGCTATATTTCTGGTTCCACATTTGTCACATTCTCTATTCAAGCACTCAGTGCTATACTGACCTGTATCATCTTTCTGCTGACACATAGTCATCTTATTTGCCACATACTTGTCCTTGATAAAATATAGTACAGATTTTTGTTGACTGCTTTCACTTGGAGTTCAACATTGGCACATGTTTTGGTTTCAACTTAATAAACTTACTTACGCTTATTTGCTTCTCTTGTAATGGCGAATTGTCCGTCGTGCGTCTGTGCGCACGCACGGACGACGGACACCTCGCCACGGCATAAGCTCTTCTGGCATTTGGCCAGTAGAGCTAAAAAAATAGTGTAAACTCAAAAAATCTTCTACTCCAAAAGTGTTAGACCGATTTTCAAATTATTTTGTAGAAATGTTCATTGTGTGACCCTCTATCAGATTATAATGTTGAAAGCGGCGTAAAACCTGAATAAATAAATAAATCGGATTCCTTCAAGCCAAGTTGATTGGTCGAAAAACATGGCCGCTAGGGGGCGGGGCTAGAGTGAAAACTTGAAAAATCTTCTCCTCCGAAAGTGTTTGGCCAATTTTCAAGTTTGTTTGTACAAATGTTCCCTGTGAGACCTTCAAGCCATGTTGTATAATTGTATATACATTTTACCTTATATGACAAGTGAAAACTTAAAAAATCTTCTCCGAAAGTGTCAGGCCGATTTTCAAATAATTTTGTAGAAATGTTCCTTGGGTGACCCTCTGTCAGATTACTTAAAGCCAAGTTGATTAGTCGAAAAACATGACCGCCAGGGGGCGGAGCTATTTTGCCTTATATGGCTATAGTGAAAACTTATAAAATCTTCTCCTCCGAAAGTGTTTGGCCAATTTTCAAATAATTTTGTAGAAATGTTCCTTGGGGGACCCTCAGATTCCTTCAAGTCATTTTACTTTGTTGAAAATCATGCGCATTGTCATTTTGCGCCTTTCCTGATGCCGCCTTGCTGCCCTGTTTGTCAATGAGTTATGGCTTAAAAGCTTTTTGTGATTCCTGTCAAATTATCTTGGAATCTGACAAGCGGATTATGGAGGAAAAGGATTTTAAGTTTGGGTATTTTTCTCAATTGTTGATGCCGCAGCAACCAATGCTTCACATAATGTAAGTCTTTGAACACTTTTGAAAGAGGACCAACAAAGGAACATTCCTGTGAATTTAAGTTGAAATTAATTGAATGGAATGGTAGGAGTTGTCATTTGTAGCTAAAGTTAAAGTTACCCCTTTTTTGATGATGCCTGGTTGCTAAACTTGAACAAATTAATTAGAGGATCACTTAATATAATAAACAAGGACTTTAAAAAAAAAAAGGAATTTCCAAATTGTGTCATTTTTCCCCTTTTTCTGATGCCTCCTGACTGCCATGTTTTCCAACCAATCAGTATGCCTTGAACAGTCTTTATAGAGGGTCACACAAGGAAAATTTCTACCAAATCATATTGGAATTTGATAAGCAGATTCCGAAGAGAAGATTTTTAAAGTTTTGACATTTTGCCACCTAATTAATGAAATTGGTCCTGTGGTTAAAGAGGAGATGATGTTTAAAGCTAAAAGTTAACGACAGAAAACGGACGGACGACGGACAGAGAGTGATCTAATAAAATGTATTACTGCAAGATACATCAAATGTTGTCTGCATGTGGGAAAGGATTACGGTAACATGCACAGGTCAAATAGATAATGCATGCAACATTCAATTGTAAAAGTTACATTAATAACCAGCCATGTCAAATTGTAATGGATAGACAGACCAAGACAATAAATTATAATCATCATAAAGATAAGAAAGCAAATATCATGTCTCTTTCCAAGGCAGGAAATTTATGACATAACACATCAGTGGCTGAAACAGGTACATTTTTAGCTCACCTGAGCTTTGCTCAAGGTGAGTTATTGTGATCGCCTCTTGTCCGTCGTGCGTCAACTTCTCCTCAGTAACCAGTGGGTCAATTGGGATGAAACTTCACAGAATGCATCCTCTCAATCACCTCACCAGATTTCCTTCAAATTTTTGGGATGCATGCAGAATTCTGGTTTCCATGGCAACGAAATGAAAACAACTTCAAAATTCTTCTTCTCCCAAACTGGTGGGCAGATTTTCAATAATTTTGTAGAAATGTTCCTTTGATGACCCGCTATCAGATTCCTTAAAGCCATGTTGATTGGTCAAAAAACATGGCCGCCAGGGGGCGGGGCTATTTTGCCTTATATGGCTATAGTGAAAAAGGTCAGGCTGATTTTCAAATAATTTTGTAGAAATGTTTCTAGGGTGACCCTCTATCAGATTCCTTCAAGCCAAGTTGATTGGTTGGAAACTATGGCCGCCAGGGGGCGGGGCTTATATAGTTAAATTGAAAAATGAAAATCAAGTGAGCGATCCAGGGCCATCATGGCCCTCTTGTTTGTATGAATAGCATACTTTCAAATCATACATTTGAATAGCAGGAGTATGCATACCAAATATTTTTAAGTTATTAATCCGCAGAACTATTCTCATTAATTCTCAAAATGCCTTACAAAACGTATTCACAGCTTGACATACGTTTGAAAGTTAAATGTTGTTATAATATATATTTTATAGTTCAAAATGTTGTCTGCTGCAAGACATGTCATCTGCATCGTTGGAAAGGGTTTAAGTGATTTGTTGGCTGCAGATCATCGGAGATGTTGCAATAAACATTTATTTATGTCATAACAAAACTTGGTTGAAACCTATTAATGGCTCCAGCGACAACAATATACAAGTACTCTTCATCTGGTAGTAACAAGTTATTTTCTTGAAGAAAAACAACAACGCAGTTGTTAGAAAGCTTGTACTTAAATTCTTAACACTCTTTACCATTTTCTCCCAAACAAAATCTTAGTGAGACGATTCTTTTATATACGCACCACATAGGTTTTAAGGAGTTTTAAGGAGTTTTAAGAGAGCTATCGCGAAGTAAAGAATGTTTATTCCTCTTTGTCTAGTCCTCTGCTACAATTTTGTTTAAGCCTTTGGTATGACCCAGCCAGGGATCCAACCCTTCACCATCCGCATGCTCTACCATTACATCGCTGAAGCGATATGTTATAGGTGTCAGTCACCAACCAAAAGTCTTGATAGATGAGCTTAATGACCGTGAATTTAAACAAGAGGGTCATGATGGCCAATATGCAGATTATTTAAAGGTAGTCTTTCCTATTCCGGTGTTGTTGTTTTCAACATTCTTCCACTCCATGTTAAATCTGCCAGTTCATTGGACGCATTTGTAAAGAAATGCACTGAATGGATAAAACGTTTACATATCTTCTTATTCATTTTAGCTAAGAGAGAGACACACACACACACACACACACACACACACACACACACTCACACACGTACACACAGTTTGTACAAGTTTTGTGTTAATCTGTGATAGTATACATGTATGCGTATAACTATCAACTTGTTGTTACTTTATTGTCCACATTGACATATATATTCATGTTTTACTACACATGTTAGTTTCAACCATTTTTCATCATAACCATTTCAATAAAGAATTGTTTTAATGAGGGCCCCAACGAAGAGTGGGTTACCCTCTATAAATAAAGAACTAGCTTACTTACTAGATCGCTAACCTTAATTATGCAATGTCATTTCTTATGCGAAACAAGTGAAGACAATTTTTCTGACAAAGCTTGAGTGTTAACAATATTTTCTTTCAATTTGGCCTAGTGAACTAGTGTTTAACCCAATATGACCCATATTAGATCTTGGCCAAGGTATCATTAAGACAAACTTTCAGATCAAAGATGAAGCTCCTAATGCCAAAAAAGCACTTATCCTTGTAACAGGAGTTTTGAAAAACTTTAAAATATATTTATAAATAAACAATACTTACCGGAAGAAGTAATATTATGTGTTTCTCAAATTCCCCTAAATTACGCTAAAGAAGATGGAGACTAATTATTCAAGGGAAGCAACTTTTGAAAATCTTAACAAAAGTATATTTTCTGCTCACAAAGATAACATCAAGTTCAACAATAAATCAGAGATGAAATACCGACTGACCGTATAACATGTCATGATACTCGCAATACCATATCGCTGGTCAAATGTCAATACAGCCTTACAAGTTACTTACTCGAACCGAGCCCAGTGGGAGAATAATTGACAGGCGTTTCCTTGTAAATTGTATCCATTTGAAATTCGCTACCAATAAGGTAATCACCACTTTAAATAACTTTGGCAATATACAGTAACGCTGTTCTTACATTTTATCTATAACAAATAACCACATCAGCACAATAAAAAATAAATGTCTAGGAGTTTCTCCAGTCCAAAAAGGAAATCGCGAGCACTGTTTTTTGGCTGATTGTATAAGGTCTTATCCTGAGCAGGGGACACAATGATCATCTGATAGTCCGTGTTGACATCTCTCACTTTCATCTGTTTTACAAGATATATATCATCATGAATGTACAAAAGCAATCCTCCATTCCTTCGTTGTCTTTGGCAATCGACATGATCTAGACGCAAGCTGTTGAAGTGTTGTATTTCTGGGTGATTGTCAGATGGTATAAGCCAGGTCTCTACTAAACTGGTGATATGGCTCTGCTGAACAACTGTATCCTTCATAAGAGAACAAGAGGGCCATGATGGCCCTGGATCGCTCACCTGATATTTTTTTTCACTTTAGCTATATAAGCCCCGCCCCCTGGCGGCCATAGTTTCCGTCCACTCAACTTGGCTTGAAGGAATCTGATAGAGGGTCACGCTAGGAACATTTCTACACAATTATTTGAAAATCGGCCTGACACTTTTGGAGAAGAAGAATTTTTAAGTTTTCACTATAGCCATATAATGCAAAATAGCCCTGCCCACTGGTGGCCATGTTTTTTGACCAATCAACATGGCTTGAAGGAATCTTGATAGAGGGTCATCCAAGGAACATTTCTACAAAATTATTTGAAAATCGGCCTAACACTTTTGGAGGAGAAGATTTTTTAAGATTTCACTATAGCCATATAAGGTAACATAGCCCCGCCCCCCTAGCGGCCATATTTTTCGATGAATCAACATTGCTTGAAGGAATCTAATAGAGGGTCATCCAAGTAACATTTCTGCAAAACTATTTGAAAATCTGCCAACCAGTTTGGGAGAAGAAGAATTTTGAAGCTTTTTTCATTTCGTTGCCATGGAAGCCAGAATTCTGCATGGATCCCGAATATTTGAAGGAAATCCGGTGTGGTCATTGAGAGGATGCTTTCTGTGAAGTTTCATCCCAATTGACCCACTGGTTAATGAGGAGAAGAAGTTGACGCACGCCGGACAAAAAGCGATCACAATAACTCACCTTGAGCAAAGCTTAGGTGAGCTAAAAATAATGTGGAATGAATGAATTGATGTTCAGGAAATGTAGTTTCAAATATACTGTAGATGATTTCTCCATTCACAGTGGAACTGATGGCGATAAAGGTGCAAATTCCTTCATCCTTTCTATTTCTTTCAGAGATTTAAGATTTACTTTAATTTTTGATTTCTCAATATGATCTAAAATGGTCCCTCTAGTGCTTTTGTTCTACTTATGGCTGTATAAAAGTGTCCAGCACGGAAACTTCCCTTCAAAGATAACACCAGTTGATCTTCAATTTTACCTTGTTCTTTGTGGATAGTCAACCCCCCAGGCTAGAATGAGTGGATACTGTCCGCTTTCCAGTAATCTTTGATGATTTGCCTTAAGCTACAGGTACTTCAATTTGTGAAATGGGAGTTAAATCCTTATGTGTTTGGGGAAGTAGAGCTCTGTGTTCCTCTCTTCGCCTTCTTCCAACACGTTCATCATCGAACTTCACTAAAATAAATCTTTGATGGAATTCATTATCGTCTTTAAAAAAGGAACTGGTAATACCGCCTTTCGGTATCCGTTACGGCCCAGAAGTCGCAAAGCTTGGTATTCATCTTGACGACATCGCGAAGCAAGAGATTTCAGATGCTCCACCTTGCGACCGATAAAAAGGCCTGCACAGATCCTATTGTTTTTAAATCCAAGTATATTGAAATTAAAAATACATATTATAACTTTTAGCGTATTTATACGGATGGTTCTAAGGATGACAAAAGGGCAGCTGCTGCCGCAGTTCCTGATGGCGATGTAATAACATTTCGACTACCAGATAATTCTTCTATTTTTTCAGCCGGGATTCAGCAAGACATGCTTCAGGAAGAGCTGAACTCTATTATCGAAATGTCTTGCTGCTGTAACAGGATTTGACCTAAGGTATTGACATCTTTCCTCCCATGTCATTAAAGCTATATCCTCAGTTGTCAAAGAGGTACCCTGTTGTTCAGCAAAACTTTCAATGTGTCTGGCCATTTCAGATCTGCAGCTGATAAAGTTATGAACCATGTTGTTGGCCCTAACTGTCTGATCATCCCAAGCAGGTCATAAAATAACTTCTGGAAATAAGCTGGTGATCCTCGTATCTTCTGCATAAACTGCACACCAAGATCATTGCGTATGAACTGAGCTAGATTTTCTCTTATCTGTCCTGCTGTTATCTCTTGTTCTTTTCCCTTTCGTAAAGCTATACTAAAACAATCTTGGATTTCTTTCACTTCACATCTGTACTGGGCATAGAATATATACTCAATATTGCTTGCAAACCTGTTGTCACAGTTCAATATCCTGGCTTGGAAATATTTCTTTATGGTCAGTTTCTTTGGTCTTGACATTGAGTAACCAGACTTTCCGGATGGAAACAGCTGAGGGAAGCTTAGCTCTTCAGCATGTTCATCCTCATGAAAACTGTTTTGGCTGTTTGTTTTCACCTGGTGCAAAATTTAGAATGACATTACTGTCTGTTGTAACATCCTTGGGCTGTATACAGCTATCAAAAGGAATAACACTTAGTCTACTTCGTTCATCTTCCTCCTCCTCTGACTTGTTTCCTTCGTCTTCTAGATCTGTTTAATTTTCAAGATTCGTGTCATCATTATCACCCAGTAAGATTCATCTGCATTCCGGGCATCTTGTCTCCAGTTCTCATTCAGAATTACATCCTGGTACAGGGGATTCTTCATGACATCTTTTAAAGTGATCAGTGCATTCTCTATCTTCTGAGGTATGATGTTCTGCATATAAAGATGACCCCTGTACTTGATCTTCCTTTTCAGTTTACAAGTTATGAAGGCATTTGATGATGGTACTCTTGGTAGTACTGGCAGTGATAGTTCTGGTTCTACATGTATATTCGCTACACACCCATGAACAGACTTCTGCTTTCCTCGTGAAAACCAATCAGCTACATGTATGGGATTCTCCTTGAACTGAACACAGTTTCTAAGTTGTTCAAGTCCTTCAACTCATGAGGAAGTTCATCAATTTTTAATCCATTCCCTACAGATATGGTTGGGATTTCTCCTTGAGTCCAAAATGGGGCACAATTCAGTCAAACTCCATTCCAGAGTTATGGGACTTGACATACAAGGTCATTTAATGACTCTGAATAAGTGTGTAAAGTTTCAAAGCAACAGCATACACAGAAAATGCCTTGCACGCAAAGGTTTGACCAAGCTGGCAACGCTGACGTGGACTTCGGGGTGACTACATAAGCTCCCCTATTTCTTCGAATAGGCGAGCTAAAAAATGTAGTAGTATGAAAAGTATGAGTGCATAATAAACATCCCTCCACAAACGCTATATACATGTGTTATGTACCGATCTACCTCGGATAAAGCTTCCTCTGTTTTCCTCTTTTGTGAATTCCATGAAGTGCTCTACAAGATTGTTTTCAGTGCCATGGTCTCCTTTTACTCTTGGAGGTAGTCCATATCTTTGCACAGCTTCTTGAAAAACTTGAAGTACTGTACCTATTATTATTTGAACACTTCAAAAATGTTATTACTCTGCTATGCCCACCAATGCCACCATGTGTAACCAGTTTCCACATGATGAGTACATCAATTGTGGCCATCAATGTGCCAAAGACTATTGGGTCCTGGAACACTATAGTTTCTTCTTTATGCTGTCATTCCGCAGCGATGAACTGAGTTGGAATCTATGTGCTAATCGTCCTCTTCTCTGCTGTAAAGTAGTTCCAATAGTGTAAATGTCCATAACCACTCCACAATGAGCATGATATATACGTTGTACTTCACTAATTAAATCATCATCACTTATATCTGAATACCTGTAGAGTTCCACATTGGTTTTTTAGCTCACCTATGCACGAAGTGCAAGGTGAGCTATTGGGATCACATTTTGTCCGGCGTCCGTCCGTCGTCCGTCGTGCGTCGTCAACATTTGAGCTTGTTAACACTCTACGGGCTACATTTTGCATCCAATCTTTATGAAAGTTTATCAGAACGTTCATCTCCATAAAATCTTGGACAAGTTCGAAACTGGGCCATATGAGGTCGAATTGAAGGGAAATCTTGTTAACACTCTGGAGGCCACATTTTCAACTTGAGCATGTTGAAACTTTATCAGAATGTTTGTCTTGATGATATGTAGGTCAAGTTCGAACATGGGTCACGTCGGGTCAAAAAGTAGGTCACTAGGTCAAATTGAAGGAAAATCTTGTTAACACTCCAGAGGCCGCAATTTTTGCTTCAGCAGTTTGGTCAGAATGTTTGTCTTAAAAATATCTAGATCAAGTTCGAATATGGGTTATGCCGGGTCAAAAAGTAGGTCACTAGGTCAAATTGAAGGAAAATCTTGTTAACACTTTGGATGCCGCATTTTTTGCTTCAGCAGCTTGATATTTGGTCAGAATGTTTGTCTTAAAGATATCTAGGTCAAGTTCAAATATGGGTCAGAAACTAGGTCACTAGGCCAAATTGAGGGAAAATCTTGTTAACTCTGTAGAAGCCGCATGTTTTGCTTCAGTGGCTTGAAATTTGTTCAGAATGTTGAGCTGAATGATATCTAGGCCAAGTTTGAATATAGGTCATGCCGGGTCAAAAACTAGGTCACTAGGCCAAATTGAAGAAAAATCTTGTTAACACTTTGGATGCCGCATTTTTTGCTTCAGCAGCTTGAAATTTTGTCAGAAAGTTTGTCTTAAAGATGTGTTCCCCAGGGATGCATTCTTTTTGTAACACTTTTTAGTGTGAAGATTAATAACATTATCAAATCTGTTAACCCTGGAGTTGAATGTTTTCTATATGTTGATGATTTCTGTATTTGCTACAGATCAAAACATATGCATACAACTGAAAGACAATTGCAACAAGTTTTGAATAATTTGCAAAAATGGTCAAACGAAAATGGCTTTAAATTCTCTAAAAGCAAGACTAAATGTATGCACTTTTGTCAACTTCGTAAACACCACCTAAATCCAGATTTAACACTAGATGGCACTCGTATTGAAGTTGTGCCTGAATTTAAATTCCTTGGTCTATTGTTTGACCCAAAACTGACATTTACTCCACACATTAAATATCTTAGAAATAAATGACAGAAAGCATTAAATCTTTTACGCGTTGTATCCCATATGGATTGGGGAGCTGACCGTAAAGTCCTCTTGAGACTTTACAGGTCATTAATACGATCTAAATTAAACTACGCATGTATTATTTATGGCTCCGCGCGAAAGTCATACATTGCAACACTTGATACCATTCACCACCAGGGTTTACGGCTAGCCCTGGGCGCTTTTCGAACATCGCCCGTGAAAAGTCTCTATGCAGAAGCCAATGAACCATCATTATATTTGCGCCGTCAAAAACTGGCTATGCAGTATTTTTTAAAACTTAAGTCTTATCCTTCAAATCCCACTCATAGAGTTGTTTTTAACCCTTTATACAAGGAATTATTTTTAAAGAAGGAACGGGTAATACCGCCTTTTGGTATCCATTACGGCCCAGAAGTCGCAAAGCTTGATGTTAATCTTGGGGACATCGCGAGGCAGCAGATTTCATATTCTCCACCTTGGACTCTAAATAGTCCATCATTCATTTATGATCTTGCGACCGATAAAAAGGCCTGCACAGATCCTATTATTTTTAAATCCAAGTATATTGAAATTAAAAATACATATTATAACTTTGAGCGTATTTATACGGATGGCGAAAAGGCTGCTGCCGCCGCAGTTGCTGATGGCGATGTGATAACATTTCTGCTGCCAAATAATGCTTCTGTATTTTCTGCCGAATTAAAGGCAATTCATTTGGCTTTGGATTATATTGAATCTGAAGGTTATTGGCGATATATTATTATGTCTCCCCCCTCCGGAGGAGACATATTGCTTTTGCCTGCGCCGTCTGTACGTCCACATTTCTTGTCCGGCCTTTATCTCACAACCCCTTGGCCACATTTCTATGAAACTTCACAGGAGTCATCGGTACAATGTCTTGTTGCGCATATTACGAGGGCGTTTAATTTGACCTACTTTTGGATGAGTTATTGCCCTTTTTAGCTCACCTATGCACGAAGTGCAAGGTGAGCTATTGTGATCACATTTTGTCCGGCGTCCGTCCGTCGTCCGTCGTCAACATTTCAGCTTGTTAACACTACAGGCTACATTTTGCATCCAATCTTCATGAAAGTGTATCAGAACATTCATCTCCATCAAATCTTGGACAAGTTCGAAACTGGGCCATATGAGGTCAAAAACGAGGTCACTAGGTCAAATTGAAGCGAAATCTTGTTAACACTCTGGAGGCCACATTTTCAACTTGAGCATGTTGAAACTTTATCAGAATGTTTGTCTTGATGATATGTAGGTCAAGTTCGAACATGGGTCATATTGGGTCAGAAACTAGGTCACTAGGCCAAATTGAAGGTAAATCTTGTTAACTCTGTAGAAGCCGCATGTTTTGCTTCAGCAGCTTGAAATTTGGTCAGAATGTTGAGCTAAATGATATCTAGGTCAAGTTTGAATATGGGTCATGCAGGGTCAAAAACTAGGTAACTAGGCTAAATTGAAGGAAAACCTTGTTAACACATTGGATGCCGCATTTTTTGCTTAAGCAGCTTGAAATTTGGTCAGACTGTTTGTCTAAATGATATCTAGGCCAAGTTCGAATATGCTGGGTTAAAAACTAGGTCACTAGGCCAAATTGAAGGGTAATCTTGTTAACACTCTGGATACTGCATTTTTAACTTTAGCATGATGAAACTTTTCTTGATGATATGTAAGTCAAGTTCGATCAAGGGTCATGTTGGGTCAAAAAATAGGTCACTATGTCAAATTGAAGGAAAATCTTGTTAACACTCTAGAGGCCGCAAGTTTTGCTTCAGCAGTTTGAAATTTTGTCAGAATGTTTGTCTTAAAGATATCTAGGTAAAGTTCGAATATGGGTCATATGGGGTCAGAAACTAGGTCACTAGGCTAAATTGAAGGAACATCTTGTTAACTCTGTAGAAGACGCATTTTTTGCTACAGCAGCTTGACATTTTATGAGAATGTTTATCTAAATGATATCTAAGCCAAGATCGAATATGGATCATGTAGGGTCAGAAACAAGGTCAATAAAGGAAAATATTGTTCAAACTCCGGAGGCCGCATTTTTACTTTGAGCAAGTTGAAAATTTGTCAGAATGTTGTCTTGATAATATCTAGTCCATGTTGGAATATGGGTCATATCAGGTAAAACAATATAGATCACTAGGCCAAATGAAGGAAAATCTTGTTAACACTGTGGAGGTTGCATTCAGAATAATTGTCCTGATGTATTTTGCATTGTAGTACATTGTATAATTAAGGTGAGCGATCCAGGGCCATCATGGCCCTCTTGTTTTAAATTGCCATTTCATTCTTGTCCGGCCTTCATCTCACAAACCCTTGGCCACATTTCTATGAAACTTCACAGGAGTCATCGGTACAACGTCTAGTTGCGCATATTACGAGGGCGTTTAATTTGACTTACGAAAGCATCCTCTCAGTGTCCTCACCAGAATTCCTTAAAATTTTCGGGATCCATGCAGAATTCTGGTTTCCATGGCAACGAAATGAAAAAACTTCAAAATTCTTAAAAAATCTTCTCCTCCGAAAGTGTCAGGCCGATTTTCAAATAATTTTGTAGAAATGTTCCTCGGGTGACCCTCTATCAGATTCCTTCAAGCCATGTTGATTGGTCGAAAAACATGGCCGCCAAGGGGGGCGGGGCTATTTTTCCTTATATGGCTATAGTGCAAACTTAAAAAATCTTCTTCTCCAAAAGTGTCAGGCCGATTTTTAAATAAATTTGTATAAATGTTCCTTGGGTGACCCTCTATCAGATTCCTTCAAGCCATGTTGATTGGTCAAAAACATGGCCGCCAGGGGGCGGGGCTATTTTGCCTTTTATGGTTATAGTGCAAACTTAAAAAATCTTCAACATCTTCTCCTCAGTAACCGGTGGGTCAATTGGGATGAAACTTCACAGAAAGCATCCTCTCAATGACCTCACCAGAATTCCTTCAAATTTTTGGGATCCATGCAGAATTCTGGTTTCCATGGCAACGAAACGAAAAAAACTTCAAAGTTCTACTTCTCCCTAACTGGTTGGCAGATTTTGAACTTATTTTGTAGAAATGTTCCTTGGGTGACTCCCTATCAGATTCCGTGAAGCCATGTTGATTGGTCGAAAAACATGGCCGCCAGGGGGCGGGGCTTTCTTGCCTTATATGGCTATAGTGAAAACTTAAAATATCTTCTCCTCTAAAAGTGTCAGGCCGATTTTCAAATAATTTTGTAGAAATATTCCTTGGATGACCCGCTATCAGATTCCTTTAAGCCATGTTGATTGGTCGAAAATCATGGCCGCCAGGGCGGGCGGGGCTTTTTTGCCTTATATAGCTATAGTGCAAACTTAAAAAATCTTCTCCTCCAAAAGTGTGTGGCCGATTTTCAAATAATTTTGTAGAAATGTTCCTTGGATGACCCTCTATCAGATTCCTTCAAGCCATGTTGATTGGTCAAAAGACATGGCCGCCAGGGGGCGGGGCTATTTTGCCTTTTATGGCTATAGTGAAAACTTAAAAAATCTTCTCCTTCAAAAGTGTCAGGCCGATTTTCGAACAATTTTGTAGAAATTTTCCTAGGGTTACCCTCTATCAGATTCCTTAAAGCCAAGTTGATTGGTTGGAAACTATGCCCGCCAGATGGCGGGGCTTATATAGCTAAAGTGAAAAAAAAAATCAGGGAGCGATTCCAGGGCCATCATGGCCCTCTTGTTTTAAATTGCCATTTCATTCTTGTCCGGCCTTCATCTCACAACCCCTTGGCCACATTTCTATGAAACTTCACAGGAGTCATCGGTACAACGTCTAGTTGCGCATATTACGAGGGCGTTTAATTTGACCTAATTTTGGTTGAGTTATTGCCCTTTTTTTAAAATTGCCATTTCATTCTTGTCCGGCCTTTATCTCACAACCCCTTGGCCACATTTCTATGAAACTTCACAGGAGTCATCGGTACAATGTGTTGTTGCGCATATTACGAGGGCGTTTAATTTGACCTATTATTGCCCTTTTTTTAAATTTGTTTGTCTGTCTGTCTGTCTGTCTGTCTGTACGTCCACATTTCTTGTCCGGCCTTTATCTCACAACCCCTTGGCCACATTTCTATGACACTTCACAGGAGTCATCGGTACAATGTCTTGTTGTGCATATTACGAGGGCGTTTAATTTGACCTACTTTTGGATGAGTTATTTGACCTACTTTTGGATGAGTTATTGCCCTTTTTTTAAATTGCCATTTCATTCTTGTCCGGCCTTCATCTCACAACCCCTTTACCACATTTCTATGAAACTTCACAGGAGTCATCGGTACAACGTCTAGTTGCGCATATTACGAGGGCGTTTAATTATACCCCCCGGCAAACAAAGTTTGGGGGGGTATATAGGAATCACCCTGTCTGTCCGTCTGTCCGTCCGTCTGTCTGTCTGTCTGTCCGTATGTCCACATTTCTTGTAAGCACTACTCCTCCTAAACGGCTCAATGGATTTGGTTCAAACTTTACATGAAGGTTACACATCATATGTAGATATGCATGAAGGAAGATCACACGCCTCGGACTCTTCCAAGGGGAGCGGGGGGTATTCTTCAGTGAGCTTTGCTCACAGTATTTCTAGTTTGACCTACTTTTGGATGAGTTATTGCCCTTTTTTTAAATTTGTTTGTCTGTCTGTACGTCCACATTTCTTGTCCGGCCTTTATCTCACAACCCCTTGGCCACATTTCTATGAGACTTCACAGGAGTCATCGGTACAATGTCTTGTTGCGCATATTACGAGGGCGTTTAATTTGACCTACTTTTGGATGAGTTATTGCCCTTTTTATCTTACCTGAGCTTTGCTCAAGGTGAGTTATTGTGATCGCCTTTTGTCCGGCGTCCATCGTGCGTCGTGCGTCAACTTCTTCTCCTCAGTAACCAGTGGGTCAATTGGGATGAAACTTCACAGAAAGCATCCTCTCTATGACCTCACTATATTTCCTTCAAATTTTTGGGATCCATGCATAATTCTGGTTTCCATGGCAACGAAATGAAAAAAACTTAAAAATTCTCTTCTCCCAAACTGGTTGGCAGATTTGCAAATAATTTTGTAGAAATGTTCCTTGGATGCTCCTCTGTCAGATTCCTTCAAGCCATGTTGATTTGTCGAAAACATGGCCGCAAGGGGGGGCGGGCTATTTTGCCTTATATGGCTTATAGCGAAAACTTAAAAAATCTTCTGCTCCCAAACTGGTTGGCAGATTTTCAAATAATTTTGTAGAAATGCTCATTGGATGACCCTCTATCAGATTCCTTCAAGCCATGTGATTGGTGAAAAAACATGGGCCGCCAGGGGGCGGGGCTATTTTGCCTTTTATGGTTATAGTGAAAACTTAAAAAATCTTCAACATCTTCTCCTCAGTAACCAGTGGGTTAATTGGGATGAAACTTCACAGAAAGCATCCTCTCAATGACCTCACCAGAATTCCTTCAAATTATTGGGATCCATGCAGAATTCTGGTTTCCATGGCAACGAAACGAAAAAAACTTCAAAATTCCGCCAGGGGGGCGGGGCTTTTTGCGTTATATGGCTATAGTGAAAACTTAAAAGATCTTCTCCTCCAAAAGTGTCAGGCCGATTTTCAAATAATTTTGTAGAAATGTTTCTTGGATGACCCTCTATCAGATTCCTTAAGCCATGTTGATTGGTCGAAAATCATGGCCGCCAGGGGGGGCGGGCTATTTTGCCTTATATAGCTATAGTGCAAACTTAAAAAATCTTCTCTCCAAAAGTGTGTGGCCGATTTTCAAATAATTTTGTAGAAATGTTCTTGGATGACCCTCTATCAGATTCCTTCAAGCCATGTTGATTGGTCAAAAAACATGGCCGCCAGGGGCGGGGCTATTTTGCCTTTTATGGCTAACGTGAAAACTTAAAAAATCTTCTCCTCCAAAGTGTCCGGCCGATTTTCAAATAATTTTGTAGAAATGTTCCTAGGGTGACCTCTATCAGATTCCTTCAAGCCAAGTCGATTGGTCGGAAACTATGCCCGCCAGATGGCGGGGCTTATATAGCTAAAGTGAAAAAAAAAATCAGGTGAGCAATTCCAGGGCCATCATGGCCCTCTTGTTTAAAATAAATCACTAACTGACAAAATACAGTCAGCCAGACAAATACCCCTTAGGGGAGACATACGTTTTAACCCAAAAACAACCTCTAGTTTCTACTGACTCATTGTCTGCTATGCAGGCACTTCAGAATGACAAAATAAATACCCTATTATTGTTACCTCCTTTCTAAGTTATCGCGTATTTGTGCAACAGCACATGTAGTATTTTGCTGATCCCCAGTCATATGGGCATTCACGGTAACGAACATGCTGACTTGGCAGCAAGTCTGCTCTTTCACAAGCTATTTTACCTTTTAAAATACCTTATTCCGATTTTAAACCTTAATAAATGTATTACTTTACGATAAGTGGCAAAGTGATTGGAATGAGCAAGGTAAATAATAAACTGCACTCAATCAAGTCAGTACTTCAAGTCAAATTCTGTTTTACATTGGCTTACATGTCATTTATATTAATGTTAAGTATCGCAAACATCATGGTTGATTGTTTGTCTCATAAACTGGTTAGTTATATTTCAATTTTAATTATTTAATCATTTACATTAAGTAAATTATTAAGCGCCCAAAATGACCTTAGTTGTCGACGGCCTTAAAACACCATTCATTCATTCATTTGTCTAAAGATATCTAGGTCAAGTTTAAATATGGGTCATATTGGATCAGAAACTAGGTCACTAGGCCAAATTGAGGGAAAATCTTGTTAACTCTGTAGGAGCCGCATGTTTTGCTTCAGCGGCTTGAAATTTGGTCAGAATGTTGAGCTGAATAATATGTAGGCCGGTAAAAAACTAGGTCACTAGGTCAAATTGAAGTAAATCTTGTTAACACTTTGGATGCCCTATTTTTGCTTTAGCAGCTTGAAATTTAGTCAGAATGTTTGCCTGAATGATATCTAGGCCAAGTTCGGATATGGGTCATGCCGGTTAAAAACTAGGTCACTAGGCCAAATTGAAGGGTAATCTTGTTAACACTCTGGATACTGCATTTTTAATTTCAGCATGATGAAACTTTATCAGAATGTTTTTCTTGATGATATGTAGCTAAGCTAGATATGGGTCATGCTTGGTCAAAACTAGGTGACTAGATCAAATTGAAGAAACATCTTGTGAATACTTTGGATGCCACCTTTTTGCTCAGCAGCTTGGAAATTTGGTCAGAATGTTTGTCTGATTATATCTAGGTCAAGTTCGAATAGGGGTCATATTGGATCCGAAACTAGGTCAATAAAGGAAAATATTGTTCAAACTCCGGAGCCGCATTTTTACTTTGAGCAAGTTGAAACTTTGTCAGAATGTTGTCTTGATGATATCTAGTCCATGTTGGAATATGGCTCATATCAGGTAAAAAAAAAATACAGATCACTAGGTCAAATGAAGGAAAATATTGTTAACACTGTGGAGGTTGCATTCAGAATAATTGTCTTGATGTGTTTTTGCATTGCAGTACATTGTATAATTAAGGTGAGCGATCCAGGGCCATCATGTTCTCATTTGCCTCCAAAGAGTGGGTCTATGAATAAGAAACATTTTGGCTATTTGTTTAATCCTACAAAATCAACATGGTACAGGTAAACTACCTGCTCCATATCTATGTTAAAATGCGGTCTTCCTGGCCCATGCCCTTGGCACACTTGTAGAACATATATAGAACAACTATAGGGACAGCTAAGCTACTTGGACTGGATACTTCGACAAATCATGTTAAGGAAGCCAAATGTGTCTAAAAGAACATGAATGTCTGGTAAAAGATTCAATAGAATCAATCCCATTTAAGTGTAACATAATATATACTAAGGAATGTACAGACATGCTTAATTTGTCATTGGTATATTCAATGTCTGATTGGCTGCTTCGCATAGACTTCTCTGTAATGAAAGTTAACAATTCTGACAAACTGTTGATAAATGCTTGACAGTCATTCTCAAGTGTATCCATACTTGTATCTCCATACCTGTAAATAAAGAGAAAACAAGGAGTCCACCAGAGAGAGAACTAATGTTACATTTTGTGATATGGACTAACCATGAATGGATTTTGGAGATACCACTAGACACACCAAAAAGGCTCAAACGCAATGTCACTGGTCAAATAGTTGAGCTTTTACGTTGTGATTTAAAAAAAAAATGACCTTTTGCTCATCATCGTTATGATGATAATATTTGACAATGGTATTTTAACATCACTTCCTGCATGGTCTTTAGAAGATCTGGACCGGACAGTAATGATGTCTGAAACATTGACCTTAAGTCAGGGCTCACGCTGTCATTCGCCATTTGAGTTATTGGCTCAGAAAAATATGGCATTGTCGAAAGTCCCATTTTTGCCCTTTTTCCCAATCGAAAATGAAAAATATAAAAGAAATCCCACAAGCATAGCTTTTATCTGTTTATCTATAACATATTACATTCAGTGTGTGTCGGTTTAAAATATCAATATTGACTGTGTGTATACAATTTAGAGTGGGGTACCTTCAACTTGATTGGTTTTATGCAAACGGTTTCACCCTTTCATAAATAATCAACCGACAGGTAATCAGTCAAACATGATACCGCTTTTGTTTATGACACTTGTGTGTTATAAACCATCCATTCACACCTATATAAACCGATACTGGGGTCTACTATTCTTAGGAAACTGGGATCTACCAAATGGTTGAGCTTTCATGCTGTGTCCGCTGGGTATCTCAAAAACATGAACCTTTGCTCGCTCATCATCTTTATGATGTATATATTTGACAATGGTAATACGTGTGAAAGCTCGAGCCGAAGCACGCTTATAGGTAACCCGTACGAACATATCATACGAGATCAAAACAACGAGAATTCAGTACAATCTTACTGTTTTTTACATATCAAATCTCAACCCCATAGCACTTTTTCCCGGCCATTTTGCTTCCGGTCTTACTGGACGAACAAATTATCGTAACCGGTAAAACCCGTAGACATGATATTCGTATGTTTTGACAAATAAAGAAATACTTAGAACTAGAGGGAATAATTAAATTAAATTCCTTCTCGATAAAGGAATGAAAACAAGGAATCTGATACGTGATAATATGCGTGAAATCTATATATTGCAGTAGATATAACAATATGTAACAATCAAACAAAACTAGTCAATTTCAAATTATTTGCCTTCAATTTACAATTTGTTTACATTGTACAGTTTATGTCTATGACCTAGTCTTTGTCAAATCATGAAAGTATGACCAGGATCAGTTCAACCTGGTTTTGGGGTATACATAGTCAATGTCTTAAGCCATATATCCTCCAACCTGAAAGAGAGGAAAACACTTTCATGCCTTCAAATGGGCTTTCCATAAAATACATAACTTTTCTTTCAACAGACTGAATTTCTAGTAGTTTCATCTTTTTTTATCCAAAATTTGTTTATTGATCAAACTCAAATGAGTCCAATGTTTTAAAGGAATGATGTCATATGTGAGCTATCAGTAAAACACATTTCTTTTGTTTCAACAGGCTGCATTTCTAGTAGATTCATCTTGTTTTTAACCAAAGTCTGTTTATTGATAAAACTCAAATGAGTCATGATTGTTTTAAAGAAATGATGTCATATGTGGGCTTTTTGTATCCAAAATTTGTTTATTGATCAGATTGGACAAACCTGGTACTAATAATTTTAACATTCTCTTCACTAGGTTATTTTTAGCTCACCTGAGCTTTGCTCAAGGTGAGTTATTGTGATCGCCTTTTGTCCGGCGTCCATCGTGCATCGTGTGTCGCCCGTCGTGCGTCTTAAAAAAAACTTAAAAAATCTTCAACTTCTTCTCCTCAGTAACCAGTGGGTCAATTGGGATGAAACTTCACAGAAAGCATCCTCTCAACGATCTCACCAGATTTCCTTCAAATTTTTGGGATCCATGCAGAATTCTGGTTTCCATGGCAACGAAATGAAAAAAACTTCAAAATTCTTCTTCTCCCAAACTGGTTTGCAGATTTTCAAATAATTTTGTAGAAATGTTACTTGGATGACCCTCTATCAGATTCCTTCAAGCCATGTTGATTGGTCAAAAAACATGGCCGCCAGGGGGGGCGGGGCTATTTTGCCTTATATGGCTATAGTGAAAACTTAAAAAATCTTCTTCTCCGAAAGTGTCTGGCCGATTTTCAAATGATTTTGTAGAAATGTTCCTTGGATGACCCTCTATCAGATTCCTTCAAGCCAAGTTGATTGGTAAAAAAACATGGCCATCAGGGGGGCGGGGCTATTTTGCCTTATATGGCTATAGTGAAAACTTAAAAAATCTTCTTCTCCGAAAGTGTCAGGCCAATTTTCAAATAATTTTGTAGAAATGTTCCTTAAGTGACCCACTTTCAGATTCCTTCAAGCCATGTTGATTGGTAAAAAAACATGGCCACCAGGGGGGCAGGGCTATTTTGCCTTATATGGCTATAGTGAAAACTTAAAAAATCTTCTCCCCGAAAGTGTCAGGCTGATTTTCAAATAATTTTGTAGAAATGTTCCTAGTGTGACCCTCTATCAGATTCTTTCAAGCCATGTTGATTGGTCGAAAAACATGGCCGCCAGGGGTGGGGGGGGGGGGGGGGGGAGGCGGGGCTATTTTGCCTTATATGGCTATGGTGAAAACTTAAAAATTCTTCTTCTCCGAAAGTGTCAGACGGATTTTCAAATAATTTTGTAGAAATGTTCCTTAAGTGACCCATTTTCAGATTCCTTCAAGCCATGTTAATTGGTCAAAAAACATGGCCGCCAGTGGACAGGGCTATTTTGCATTATATGGCTATAGTGAAAACTTAAAAAATCTTCTCCTCCAAAAGTGTCAGGCTGATTTTCAAATAATTTTGTAGAAATATTCCTAGGGCGACCCTCTATCAGATTCCTTCAAGCCAAGTTGATTGGTCGGAAACTATTGCCGCCAGGGGGCGGGGCTTATATAGTTAAATTGGAAAAAAAAATCAGGTGAGCGATCCAGGGCCATCATGGCCCTCTTGTTAAAAACTATGCATGTATGTATTCAAACCACATTTACAAAAGATTCAACATCTATTGACAGCAATTTTTTCATACTTGGGAGTACAACAACCAATGATGTCATAGAACTCTTAAAATTGAAGAGTAAGTGCAAAATAAAAAGCCTTTTACGGTCACCGATTTAAGTCCGTCTATGTAACAGGGCAACGTACACTAACTTTATCAAGCTAAAATAAGGTAAAAACAAACTGTTCATTGAAATCTGCAGATAAAGAGGATCAATCTTATTACGATTATAGCTGCAGCAAGTGACGATCAACGCGATACCATTTCAAACAGGTTACAATTAGAGTAGCGGGAAAAAGGATAGCAGACATGGTGGCATTGCGTGTTTAAGTCATGTAAATAAATAACGTGTAAAAAGAAGCCGTAGACAGCTCACCTTTTGGAATTAATGTACACGCCGGCGTCTGTGTTTAAAATGCAAGTCCCGTTGACGCGAAACGGTCGAAAACGATCGTACAACCGTTTCAAACCTGCTGCAGCGAGTGACGGTCAACGCGATACCATTTCAAACAGTTTACAATTAGAGTAGCGGACAAAAAGATAGCAGACATGGTGGCATTGCGTGTTTAAGACAAGTAAATAAATAACGTGTAAGAAGAAGCCGTAGACAGCTCACCTTTTGGAATTAACGTACACGCCGGCGTCTGTGTTTAAAATGCTAGTCCCGTTGACGCGACAAAGTCGAAAACGATCGTACAACCGTTTCAAACCTGCTGCAGCGAGTGAAGGTCTTCTATTCGATTATGTTCTGTTTCGACATTGATATTAGTCGGGTCAATATATGACAAAAGATACCTTTACCCCAAAAAAATTGCAACAAAAGGTTTTTCAATGGTTTTGACTACTATTGGGTATAGTTAATGACCAAAAAAAATTCTTTGAAAATACCACTTCCGGAAAGTGCTTTTTTTCAAGATGCCTGCCAGTGCCATAACATATTTTTAAGCGATTTAGTATTTACACCAGGGTAATACATTTTGTACCTATAATCCATTGTTCAGTTGTCCAGAACCTAGGTAAGGGATGCAAGAAAGTCCCTGAGTATGTAGGTAGTAAAAAATTTGAAATGGCTGCCAAAATGACATCCAAGATGGCCGCCAATACCCTAAAATGCCTATAAATCGTTTACTGTTTACAACAGACAAGAAATTTTGGTGCCTTTCCATAGGTTTTGCGGGTAAAGGAAATCCAATAAAGTATGTTAAACTATTCATGAGTAATCAGGTAATGACTGAGATGCTTAAATGATTTCCAAGATGTCCACTAAAATCTTAAAATGCCTGTAAGACACGTATTATTTATACATTTGACCAGCTGCTGTATTGGAATGCTGGTGAAATCATGCACCAGAGAATATCCATATACAACAAATTGTTCTGATGCTAGGTTGCTTTCACACCTTCAGTAATTTGCTCGTATCCATAATAACACAAATGGATGGCACAGGACTTACAAACATTATGGAAGTGGTTTGTTAATGCTGCACTACAATTGATGGCTGGGAAGTCAGTCCAAAGATCATTCTGCAGTCACCTGCTGGTAAACAACTGCCTTAACCACATCCTGAGTTTGCATCACTGGTTGATCAGTATAAGGATATAATACTTCCTTGTTGGCAGACGAGATGACGATAGAGAGTGTTGTTACATCGGATACAATTGCCGAAATGAAATATGAAATGGACAAAAAGAAGGCTGAACTTCGTGCTAGGTCAAAGACGAGTCAGTTAAGGCTGAATTATCAGGAGATGCTACAGATCGCACGAGCTCTGATCAAAGCAGATCACACTGGATCTTTGACAATGCACTTAAAGGCTGTCTCGGTTTGCCTACCCATATTTACAGCAGCTGGACATTAAAACTACTTGAAATCCGCACATTTCTATCTTGAAGAAATGAGTAAACTGGAATCCAAACATCCTGATGTATTCAAACAATTCTTCGATGGCTTCCATGTATTTCGTCGCAGCAATCAGTTCTGACCTGGCCTGAGCGCTGACCTTCTAATCGAACAGAAACTGCTAAAGTCACTGAAGAGTACTGGAGGCTTGACACGTGGTAGAGGGATGACCAAAGGACAACGCTCGCTATGGCCAATGCCAATACCCGTAACATCAGAGTACAACAATGCCATGCAAGAGTTCAAAAATCTCTCCTACACAACAAGGCAGCACAAGGAATATAATGAAGCGAGGATCAAGAGAGATTCATCTGATCTGGCAAACATCCAAAACTATTGACATGCACACCTTTCTTCGAAGATCCTCTCTCAGACACATTGTCAATGGTGTAGTGGTGTAGTGGCCTCGGAAGATGTAAATGTACACCAGTACAAGTCAGTTGGTAGCATAATCATTGGCAAAATGAATTACAGCCGGTTTTCACATTCTCATTCAAACGGGAAGACAAAACTAAAACTCTTGGATATAGCTCTGCAGTAAAAGTTGCTCCCTATCAAACTATTGTTCCAGCGGTTTTTGGTACTGTCCAAAACAAGTGATCTTTCATTGGAAGTCGTCATGAGTTACAAGCTCAGTCCGTTCCCACCTGCCCTGTTTGAGGCCAGAGGTGTCTTTAGAAAGGCCGATAAACCACAACTTGCGCATGCCATTATTGCTCATTCGAAAACAGACCACTATGTCCTGGACGGAGATTCATTACTCCAATGTGGTGTACCATGGAAGAGGGATGTTAGCTATGGTGCGATTGCGCAGTCATATGCTGACTTCACCATTCGCCATTACGGTTTAGCAACTAGTTTTTGATGGGTATAGCGGAGGTCCATACATGAGGGACAATACACATCAAAGGCGTGGGCAGAATATACACCCAGTAGTCAGATTCACTGCAGACACTGAGTTCGCAGGGAAGAAGGATGAATTTCTGTCGCGAGACAGCAACAAACAAGAGCTGATTGATCTGATAAATTGTGAACTAGAGAACGAAATTGCCATGTAATCAACCACCTGGTGATGCAGACGAAGATATAAACCACAACTTGCGCATGCCATTATTGCTCATTCGAAAACAGACCACTATGTCCTGGACAGAGATTCATTACTCCAATGTGGTGTACCATGGAAGAGCCCAGCAAACAATTGACGTTGGATAGACGTTGTAACAACGTCAGAAACTGACGTTGTATATTGGTTGAAAATGAAAGTTTGTTAGACGTCAGACTCCGACGTTGGAACAACGTCGGAATCACTACGTTGGAAAAACGTCGGACTCACTACGTTGGAACAACGTCGGAATTACGACGTTGTATCAACGTTGTGCTAACGACCAAAATCCAACGTATAAACCTGCATACCACACAGGCATCATGTAATAAGGAATTATCCGCACGGTCTTATTTCCTATATCTGGACCCCCCAGCTGGGCGGGGGGTTAGAAATAGCCCAGCTGTCGCACTACAGAGTAGTATAAATCCACCACTGTGCCTGCTCGTTTGCCGTGAGCTGCAACCCGTGTCGCCTGATGATGGGATCCTGGTAGTTGAGTAGGCTCGGAGTATGGCAATTTTAAACTCCGATTCTACAATACACTGCTTTGGCCTTGAGTTGGGTTAAACGGGAGGTCAGGAAGGCCCGCCCTGATCAATCGGCTGGTCATGTTTAGCCCTGATACCCTTTATTTAGTTACATTTTCTTTTTCGTTATATTAACTTTTTACGAAATATGTTATTTCATAAATATTTGTACCCGTTTACATTTGAGACAAGGTGTATTAGAAGGCAGTGGCTTCAGGGTCAATCGGTTAAAATAGATGTTTGATTGACGATCGTTCACTTTCTTATGGTAGTCCATGCTTGGTCGGATACCACATGAAATATCAGTTGCTCAATTTAGTCTGTTCTAGACGAGTATGCCGGTGGTGTAACTTTGGCGTAGACCGAGATGGATATCCCCGGAATACGTCCCCTTGTTGGGCTCCGTGGCGGGTGAAGGACACCACCGATGAAATTATCAAAACTGACATGGCCAACCCAAAAAAAGCCAAGCGTACCCTATCTGATGTTTCAGATGATTCCGGTGACGAAAGTCACCGTTTCAATTCTTCTACTTTCCCCAGTTTTTTAATTATTAAATCTACAGATGAACATAAAACCATTACAACGCTCTCTCCATTTGTGATTGAGAAACAATTATCATCTATTATTGGAACTCCAAAATCAGTCAAAAGTTTAAAAGACGGTACTTTACTTGTTGAAATTTCCTCAAAAACTCAATCTGAAAATCTCTTAAATAAAAAAGTATTTTTTGAAGTACCTGTCAACATATATGCTCACCCTTTCCTAAATTCATCAAAGGGTGTCATAAGATGCAGGGAACTTGCAAATTGTAAAACAACTGAAGAAATTACTGAAAATTTAAAATGTCAAGGTGTTACAGATGTGAAACGTATCAAATTGTACAGAGATGGGTCTGAAATATTGACCAACACTTACATTTTTACTTTTGATACGCCAAATTTACCAAAAGAAATCAAAATTGGTTACCAAATAGTCAAGGTTGATTGTTACGTACCCAATCCCTTGCGCTGTTATCGGTGTCAAAAGTTCGGTCACCACGAGAGTAAATGTAATGGTTCCTATGTCTGTAGTAATTGTACTTTTGTTGGAAATGATCACCAGTTGTCTACCTGTACTAATACTGTTAAATGTGCGAACTGTGGCCTGAATCATGCTGCAAGTTCGAAGGAATGTTCTTTTTGGCTTACACAGAAAGAAATACTTAATGTTAAGTATAAACAAAATGTTAGTTTTGTGGAGGCCAAGAGGATTGTAGCTCAACAACAAGACATTGCAGCTAGATTTAATGGTGACAACAGTTTCGCATCTAAAACTAGACCAACTGCTATCAGGCCTGTAGTCAATACACCGCCACCCTCACAAGAATGTACTACATGCCATCGCCTTTTGAAGGTTCTATCTCAAAAATGTTCCGACATCAGTTTACAGTTAAAAGCAATTATGTCAAATGAACAGCCCTTTACTTCTGCCCATTCTTCATTACCATCAATTAACAAAGAAACCTCTGGCAGTGCTGCATCATCTTCGAAAGAAAATGAGTTTTCTTCTAAACAAATTGAGTCTTCTTCGAAGGAAATTGAGTCTTCTTCTAAAGAAATTAAATCATCTTCTTCTGGAGAAATTGAGTCTTCTCCTAGAGAAGTTGAGTCTTCTCCTAGAGAAGTTGAGTCTTCTCCTAAAGAAGTTGAGTTCTCTTCAAAAGAAATTGATTCTTCAAAAGGAAAGGAATCTTCTAAAGCTATAAAAAATCATTCAAAACATACAAGTAAATCACCTGATATGAAAAAATCTTCAATTATTTCACTTAAACCAAACCAACAAAACAAACCTAAGTCAAAATCACACTCAAAGCCCGATTCTGAAGGCTTTGAGAAACAAAGACCTAGAAAAATTAAGGTCCAATTAGATAGAGCTAGTGACTCTCAACCTAAAATTACTAATCGTTATGAGAAATTGGATGACATGGAGACACAAGAAACTGAGTCTCCTAGTCCATGGTCGGATCTGAAAGATGACTGGAATCATAATATTGATTCCTGGCAGACTTCAGTAGCTGAAATCAAAATATGTGAACCTGTATTCCAAGCACTTCCGAAATGAATTCCATAATCCAGTGGAACTGTCGTGGATTTAAAGCCAATTTTGAGGAATTGTCTCTTCTAGTTAATGAAAAGAAACCAGTAGCTATATGCTTACAAGAAACATTTTTAAAAGATAATGATAGTCTTTCTCTTAAATATCATTCATGTTATCATAAAACATCTGATGCAAGTGCTCGAGCTTGTGGTGGGGTAGCAATAGTTGTTAACAACTCTGTTCCCCATAGCTTAGTCTCACTTACTACAACTCTGCAGGCAACTGCGGTAAGAATTTCATTGAGCAAAACAATTACCTTATGCTCTTTGTATCTTCCGCCAAGTCAGCCACTTGATACAGACAAGCTCGTTGAACTTGTCAATCAGCTTCCAACACCTTTTATGATAGTTGGTGACTTCAATTCACACAATACGTTGTGGGGATGTAGAGACACCAATAAAAAAGGCCAACTATTAGAAGATTTTATTTTTAAACATGACCTTTGTATTTTGAATAATAAATCTCACACATATCTGCATCCTGCTACTGGTTCTTACTCATCGCTTGATCTTTCTATTTGTAGTCCTGATATATTTGTTGACTTTAAGTGGAAGGTGGAAGACGACCTTCATGGAAGTGATCATTTCCCTATAATTATCACTGAAACTGGGCCATCTGTCCTGGGGCGTCCGAGACGATGGAAGCTCCACAAAGCGAACTGGAATTTATTCCAGATGCGATGTGAACATTCCATTAATCCGGATGCTTTCTTGGAATGTGATGATCCTACACAACTATTTACTTCTTTAATGTATCAGGCTGCTAAAGAGGCAATTCCCCAAACTTCGACAAATCCAAAGCACCCTCGCAAACCTTGGTTTGATGAGGATTGCAAAAAGGCTATAGGAACACGCAAATCGGCTCTAAGGCAGTTTAACCTGAGGCCAACCCATCAAAATCATGTATACTTTAAAATAGCTAGAGCAAAAGCTCGTAAAACAATTAAGCACAGTAAACGTGCGTCTTGGAGACAGTATGTATCTAGATTAAATTCTAGATCATCTGTCAAAAAGACATGGGACATGATAAGGAAAATAAAAGGAAAGAGCAGTTCGCTTAGTGTGAATCATCTGAGCACCTCAGACGGTGTCATCACCTCAAAGAAGGATATTGCCAACACGTTGGCAGATTCCTTTGCACAAAAGTCGTCCTCTTCAAACTATTCTCCAAAGTTTCAAAAATTTCAAAAGCAAAAGGAGAAACGGAAAATTAACTTTAAATCGAAAAATGAAGAGGCCTACAATAAAGCTTTTACGTTAAAAGAATTAAAGTCGGCTCTCAAGAAGTGCCATGATACCGCTGCGGGTTCAGATGATATACATTATCAACTGATTAAACATTTACCTTTCCGGTCCCTTTCTTGTTTACTTGACGTCTATAATCAGGTTTGGCGAACGGGAAATCTTCCGAGATCTTGGAAAGAGGCCATCGTTATTCCAATTCCCAAGCCTGGTAAAGATACAACTAATCCTGGGAATTATCGTCCTATAGCCTTAACTAGCTGTATATGTAAAACCATGGAAAGAATGGTGAACGACAGACTTGTTTGGTTTCTCGAAAAGAACAAACTTATTACTACTTTCCAGTCTGGTTTTCGTAAACATAGAAGTACAGTGGATCATTTGATCCGTTTTGAAACTTTTATCAGAGAAGCATTCATTAAAAAGGAGCACGTTGTCTCCGTCTTCTTTGACTTAGAAAGTGCATATGACACTACCTGGAAATATGGTATTATGAATGACCTCTATGATTTTGGCATAAGAGGTCGCCTTGCTTATTTCATTTCTGCTTTTTTAAATGAACGTCAGTTCAAAGTTCGTGTTGGTGATACTTTGTCTGATCCACATGAACAGGAAATGGGTGTTCCCCAGGGATGCATTCTTTCTGTAACACTTTTTAGTGTGAAGATTAATAACATTATCAAATCTGTTAACCCTGGAGATGAATGTTTTCTATATGTTGATGATTTCTGTATTTGCTACAGATCAAAACATATGCATACAATTGAAAGACACTTGCAACAAGTTTTGAATAATTTGCAAAAATGGTCAAACGAAAATGGCTTTAAATTCTCTAAAAGCAAGACCAAATGTATGCACTTTTGTCAACTTCGTAAACACCACCTAGATCCTGATTTAACACTAGATGGCACTCGTATTGACGTTGTGTCTGAATTTAAATTCCTTGGTCTATTATTCGATCCGAAACTGACTTTTGTTCTTCATATTAAATATCTTAGAAATAAATGCCAGAAAGCATTAAATCTTTTACGCGTTGTTTCCCACATGGATTGGGGTGCTGACCGTAAAGTCCTCTTAAGACTTTACAGGTCATTAATACGATCTAAATTAGACTACGCATGTATTGTTTATGGCTCAGCACGAAAGTCATACATTGCAACACTTGATACAATTCACCATCAGGGGTTACGGCTAGCCTTGGGCGCTTTTCGAACATCGCCTGTCAAAAGTCTCTACGTAGAAGCCAATGAACCATCGTTAAATTTACGCCGAAAAAAACTAGCTATGCAGTATTTTTTAAAACTTAAGTCTAATCCTTCAAATCCCACTCATAGAGTTGTTTTCAACCCTTTATACAAGGAATTATTTTTAAAGAAGGAACGGGTAATACCGCCTTTTGGTATCCGTTACGGTCCAGACGTCGCAAGGCTTGATGTTGATCTTGAGGACATCGCGAGGCAGGAGATTTCAGATTCTCCACCTTGGACTCTAGATAGTCCATCCTTCATTTATGATCTTGCGACCGATAAAAAGGCTTGCACAGATCCTATTGTTTTTAAATCCAAGTATATTGAAATTAAAAATACATATTATAACTTTGAGCGTATTTATACGGATGGTTCTAAGGATGGCAAAAGGGCAGCTGCTGCCGCAGTTCCTGATGGCGATGTTATAACATTTCGACTACCAGATAATTCTTCTATTTTTTCCGCCGAGTTAAAGGCAATAGATTTAGCTTTGGACTTTATTAAATCAGAAGGTTATTGGCGGTACATTATATTTACCGACTCATTGTCTGCTATGCAGGCACTTCAGAATGAGAAAATTAAAAATCCTCTTGTTGTTAATCTCCTCTCCAAACTATCATATATATGTGCTACAGCGAATGTAGTATTTTGCTGGATCCCCAGTCATATGGGTATTCGCGGTAATGAACAAGCTGACTTGGCAGCAAAATCTGCTCTTTCACAAGATATCTTGCCATTTAAAATACCTCATTTTGATTTTAAACCTTTAATAAACGTTTTACTATACGATGATTGGCAAAGTAATTGGAATGAGCAAGTGAATAATAAACTCCACTCAATCAAGCCAGTACTTGGTGAGTGGCTGCAAGCTTTACGATCCATTCGCCGAGAAGAAATTGTTCTTGCTCGTTTACGCATTGGACACACATGGTTAACTCATGCATACTTACTGAAAAGTGAGGAAGCACCTCAATGTATTCCATGTTATACACAACTTTCAGTACAACACATTCTTCTGGAATGTGCTGATTTCGCCCCAATACGTGATAGATTTTTCAAGGGTCAAAGTATGCGTCAGCTCTTTGAGTCTGTCAAACCGGCACTTTTATTTGATTTCCTTAGGGAAATTAATATTTTTAATAAGATATGATTATTTCTTAAATCGTGCTTTTGCACATGCATTACTTTTACAGATCATGTTCCACATTTCCTTTGATATTATTTATCTTCATGTTAAGTATTACATAGTAATGTTGGGCTTTTTTGCCTATATCTTATTTTACATTGGCTTACATGTTATTTTATATATATTTTAGGTATCGCATACATCATGTTTGATTATTTCACCATTTACATTAAGTAAATTATTAAGCGCCCAAAATGACCTTAGTTGTCGACGGGCCTTAAAACACCATTCATTCATTCATTCCTATATCTGGACAGTATCCGCACGGTCTTATTGCCTATATCTGGACAGTATCCCAGACTAATTAGTATAGGATTTAATTACTACATTCATTATATAACAAACAACTTGGATTATGTACAAGTTTTATTTTCACAAAAAATCTATACAGACACTGAAACTGTTAAATAACAACTTTTAATTGATAAAAACACATCCAATTATTTGAAACATGGTAAGTAAGACCATTTAAAGCATACATCTAAACTAAGTACTTTTAAAGTGCAATTGTCACCATAGCAATACATAAGAAAGAGGCCCATGCTCTACTGGGATGGTTCTTTGGTCATTTTCAATCCAGAGCATGTATGTATGGTGAAGATCGGATAGTAAATGGAGGCTCTATTGTGTTCACAAGCAATGTCAAGGGCCATAATCCAGTCATGCAAGCTAGGGCATATCTGGTTGGTTTTCGAAAGGAATCGAGGTCTCATCAATATTTAATTACCATCTAAGTTTGGTGAAGATCGAATATTAAATGGAGGCTCTATTGTGTTCACAAGCTGTATTATAATATAGCAATTTTGACAATTTCAAGTGCCATAATACAGTCTTGCATGGGCGGATATGGCTGGTTTGCGAAAGAACCGAGCTCTAATGGATATCTAACTATTGTATAAATTTGATTGAGATACAATCAAAACTGAAGACTATCGCGTTCACAAGCAATTGTTTATGGAAGGACGGATGACGGACACCACGCCACGGCATAAGCTCTTCTGGCCTTTGGTCAGTAGAGCTAAAAACTGTCATACTATGTATATATACTCGTTTGTCAAGTAAGTACGCATTATAAAGTGTTTCCTAATCTTGCATATATGCCATTTCTGGGACAAGCATTTTCTGTTCTTTTTTTTATATCATATTTAACAAGTACAACATCATGGATATTGGATTTCCCCCATGTTAAACATTAACAAACTGAATTATGTAAATTAATTTCTTAACAGGTTTAAGAAATAATCAAATATGTACTTGTATTTAATCAATAAATATTAGAAATTGCTTTTTTAAAAATCGCTCGCCCATTGTGTGGTCGTAGGTGAGAAATAATTAATGATGGAAATAAGGTTGTAGTTTTGGACCGGAGTATACAAGTATATTAAGTTTTGCAGTTATTAATTGGAAACTGTTTTTCATCTCAGGGTAACAGTGACCTTGACCTTTGAACTACTTACCTCAAATTATTTGGGGTCATCTACTGGTCATGACCAACCAGCATACCAAGTATGAGGTTCCTGTGCCTAAACGTTTTTTTAGTTTGTGAGTGTTAACCATTTTTCAACTCAAGGTCAACGTGACCTTGACCTTCTGACCTCAAAATTAATATGGGTCATCTACTGGTCATGACCAACCTGCATACCAAGTTTAAAGTTCCTGGGCCTAAGCGTTCTTCAGTTATTGAGCGGAAACCAAGTGTGACAGATGGACATGGCAAAACAATGTGTCCCCATGAATGGGAGACTTAAAAATACACTCAGGAGTTCGGATGCGTACTGATACTAATTAAATCAATAGTGCATTAGCATAAGTGAATCAATAATATTATACATGTATGTAGGTAGTGCTGCAAATAATGTTAGAATAAACATTAGATTAATGCTAATATCAGATAAACAAGAGGGCCCTGATGGCACTATATCGCTCACCTGTTGTTTTTTGTTTTTTTCGCTTTAGCCATATAAGCCTCGCCCCCTGGCGGCCATAGTTTTCGACAATGTGCCAATATTGTCGATGTAAAGGACATGTGACAAATAAATGAATTTTTATCGTGTTCACAAAGTCAATTATAACAATTTTGACAATTTTAAAGGGCCATAATCCAGTCATGCATAAACGATTCGAAAGGAACCGAGCTTCCATGTATAACTAGCTACTGTATAAGTTTGGTAAATATTGGATAATAAATGATGACTTTAACTTGTTCACAAGGTCAATTATAGCAATTTTGCCAATTTAAAGGGCCATAATCACGTCATGCATGGATGGATCTGGCTGGTTTTCAATAGGAAACGAGCTCTTATGTATATCTAGCTACTGAATAGGTTTGGTAAACATCGGATCCTAAATGAAAACTGTATCGTGTTCACAAGAAATTGTGGACGGACGACGGACAAAGGGCGATCACAAAAAAATCATAACCCATATATAGCATCAAACTGGTTAATTAAGTCATAATATAAAAATATATTTGCACAAAAAACAACACAAAAACAAGAGGGCCAAGATGGCCCTAAATCGATCACCTGAATGATAGTAAATTAGAAGCAAATATTTAACTGCAAATATCTGTGAAAATGTTATCGGTAGTAATGAAACTGCAAGGAGTGGACACTCAGTTAAAGAAATAGTTTATCAGTAAAAGCCATTTGTATCTTGAAATCTAACAAGAACTTTAATAAGAATGGAATTATAAAGTTAACAAGAACTTTAATAAGAATGGAATTATAAAGTTTTGTCATTTTGCACCTTTCCTGATGCTGCTTTGCTTCCCTGTTTGTCAACGAAATCAATATGGCTTGAACAATTTTTGTAGGGAGTCACTCAAAGAACATTTCTGCCAAATTATCTTGGAATCTGACAAACAGATTATGGAGATGGAGGTTTTTAAAGTTTGGGTAATTTTTCTCAATTTCTGACGCCGCAGCATCAAAAGTTCTACACAGAATGTAAGTCTTTGAACAATTTTGAAAGAGAACCATCAAAGGAACATTCCTGTGAAGTAACATTGAAATTGGTTGAGTGGAATGGTAGGAGTTGTCCATTTGTAGCTAAAACTTCAATTTACCCCCTTTGTGATGACGCGAGGTTGCTATGATTTTGTAACCAATCAATACGGCTTGAACAAATTAAGTAGAGGATCACTGAAGTAAGATTCCAATTCAATTTTTTTAATATCAGACAAGGACTTTCAAAAAAATGAAATTTCCAAATTTTGTCATTTTGCCCCTTTTCTGATGCCGCCTGACTGCCATGTTTTTTAACCAATCAGTTTACCTTGAACAATTTTTGTCACCAAAGGAACATTTCTACCAAACTATATTGGAATGTGACATGTAGATTCAGAGGAGAAGATTTTTAAAGTTTGAACATTTTACCCCCTTTCTGATGCCGCAGCAACCAAAGTTCTCAATGGAATTTAAATCTTTGAACAATTTTGAAAGAGGGCCACTAATGAAACATTCCTGTGTAGTTTGGATATAATTGATTATGTGGTTTAGGAGGAAGGAGATGATGTTTAAAGCTAAAAGTTAACAACGGACGACGGACAAAAAGTGATCAGAATAGATCACCTTGAGCCTTCGGCTCAGGTGATCTAACAACACAAAAAGAGCATTGCTTATTAACACATGTACGAACAAGCAACTGTTAATAGTTCAGGTGCATTCAAAGAGCTAGTATACTCCCAAATATTGAGATGCTACACATTCCAAGAGCCATCGAACTGTACACCCTAAATAGAAAGCATTTATATGTACTTTTGACAAGATCGGGCATAAGCAAAGCATATGACCTGTTCTTGAAATACATATTTTTACAAACTTTTAATGGAATTTTTTTTGTTTGTTTTAAATGAAAATTTACTGCTCAAAGAAATAAGCAAACAGAAGTACACTTTTTGATGATAGAAGCCTACAAAAGTTAAACATTGTAAAGATAATGATGTAGGTAATTTGTGTGAATAGTTGGTAAAAATTATTTTTTTCGTCCGCCACCTCCTCGTCTCTGCGGAGCGTACTTCAGACAGGATCCAATGGCCCCATCCACCTCATGTTCAGTAGCAGTACCGAATGTTTTCATCACCCTTGCTGAAATGTATAACACATGAAATTGCTTAAAATGTAGAGGATAATTGTTTGTTTCAGTGTAAGATCGCAATATAATTCACCAAGTGACCACCAAAAGATATATTTCACAAGTGGCATTTGCCACAAAAGGACATAAAATGACATTTGGTGGTAGATTTACATCAAAGCGTGCCAGTTTGAATGCGAAAGTTACGTTATCTCGGAAATGACGTCGTTGAATATTTGTCCCCGCGCGCTGACTTTTGATTTTGACTAGAACAGGCTAAAATTTCCAAACATTGAAAATTATCAAAATTATAATTTCACTGTTTGAAACAGTGAATTTATCGATTTATAATCCACTGATACATCTCTATAAACCACCAGAAAGCATGTAATAAATAGCTTTAATTGATTACAAATATTACACAAAAATCTTTCCAGTTTAAGTAAAATATCTGCTGTATTTTTATCCCCCGCTTTTTCGAAGAAAAAAAGGGGGGTTATTAATTTCGGTTTGTCCGTCTGTCCGTCTGTCCGTCTGTCTGTCTGTCTGTCTGTCTGTCTGTCTGTCTGTCTGTCTGTCTCTGTCTGTCTGTCTGTCTGTCTGTCTGTCTGTCACACTTCGTTTCCGTGCAATAACTGCCACAAATGTGAACCGGTTTTTTTCAAACTTGGTAACAAGGTTAAATGCCTTAAGGGCTAGGCCAAGTTCGATCGTCACTTTCGGCAGACTTTATTTAATGGAGTTATGGCCCCTTATTTAACACTAAATGTCGTTTCATGCTGTTTCCGTGCAATAACTGCCACAAATGTGAATTGTTTTTTTTCAAACTTGGTAACAAGGTTAAATGCCTTAAGGGCTAGGCTAAGTTCGATCGTCACTTTCGGCAGACTTTATTTGGTGGAGTTATGGCCCCTTATTTAACAAAAAATGTCGTTTCTTGCTGTTTCCGTGCAATAACTGCCACAAATTTGAACCGTTTTTTTTTTCAAACTTGGTAACAAGATTAAATGCCTTAAGGGCTAGGCCAAGTTCGATCGTCACTTTCGGCGGACTTTATTTGGTGGAGTTATGGCCCCTTATTTAACAAAAAATGTTGTTTCTTGTTGTTTCCGTGCAATAACTGCCACAAATGTGAATTGTTTTTTTTCAAACTTGGTAACAAGGTTAAATGCCTTAAGGGCTAGGCCAAGTTCGATCGTCACTTTCAGCGGACTTTATTTGGTGGAATTATGGCCCCTTATTTAACAAAAAATGTCGTTTCTTGCTGTTTCCGTGCAATAACTGCCACAAATGTGAACCGTTTTCTTTCAAACTTAATAACAAGGTTAAATGCCTTAAGGGCTAGGCCAAGTTTGATCGTCACTTTCGGCGGACTTTATTTAGTGGAGTTATGGCCCCTCATTTAACAAAAAAAGTCGTTTCTGTCTGTTTCCGTGCAAGAACTGCCACAAATGTGAACCGGTTTTTTTCAAACTTGGTAACAAGGTTAAATGCCTTAAGGGCTAGGCCAAGTTTGATCGTCACTTTCGGGGGACTTTATTCGGTGGAGTTATGGCCCCTTATTCAACAAAAAATGTTGTTTCTTGCTGTTTCCGTGCAATAACTGCCACAAATGTGAACCGGTTTTTTTTTTCAAACTTGGTAACAAGGTTAAATGCCTGAAGGGCTAGACCACGTTCGATCGTCACTTTCGGCGGACTTTATTCGGTGGAGTTATGGCCCCTTATTTACCAAATAATGTTGTTTCTTGTTGTTTCTGTGCAATAACTGCCACAAATGTGAACCGTTTTTTTTTCTAAACTTGGTAACAAGGTTAAATGCCTTAAGGGCTAGGCCTAGTTCGATCGTCACTTTCGGTGGACTTTATTCGGTGGAGTTATGGCCCCTCAATTAACAAAAAAAAATGTTTCTTGTTGTTTCCTTGCAATAACTGCCACAAATGTGAACCGTTTTTTTTTTCAAACTTGGTAACAAGGTTAAATGCCTTAAGGGCTAGGCCTAGTTCGATCGTCACTTTCGGTGGACTTTATTCGGTGGAGTTATGGCCCCTCAATTAACAAAAAAAGTCGTTTCTTGCTGTTTCCGTGCAATAACTGCCACAAACTTGGTAACAACCTAGGCCAAGTTCGTTTAATTTACCCTGTAATACATGTTCAATAAAAAGTATACTGACATGTTTAAACCTTACCTCAACATTTTCCTACAATATTTCCTGCAAGCGGGGGATATACATTTCATGAAATTGCTTGTTATTATTAAACTATGCCTTGTTTTATACTTATTTCAGTGACTAGCATTTGCGATCAAAGCTATCGCGGGTAAAATCCGTTTGTCAGTGAATAATTGCATTCTTTTACTGGAGCGGGCACCAATGATATTTTTATGAGAGGAGAATGCACAAGACTATACTCACTTTAATAATAACATAGTTGTTAAATGTTTCTGTAAAGAAGCAGATTTTACTGTCGCAAATATTACCTTGAACAACTTTAAAAACAGCTGTCTTCTGGAATGACATTTTCCCCGTGTTTCCCTTCATGTTGAAGCCAGCCATTACATCATTCGTCATAAATCTGTCAAAAACAGGGAACATGTCCATGAATAATATGAAGGCAAGGTACCTTTTTGTAAATGAATTTGATTGGATCAACCAGTCTTTGTTACAAGTTTACATATAATATAGTATATCATACTGCAAAAGTTTCCTGAAATCATACTTGTTTATTTATTTATTGGGGTTTTATGCCGCTTTCAACATTATTTCAGTTATATCACGGCGACACTTATTCATGATCCCTGGGTAAACAAACCAGTACTAGGCTAGACAATGTGCCTTGCCCAAGGGCACTCCACCATGATCGTAGTGTCGCGACTGGGGATCGAACCCGGGACATCCGGTTTCAAAATCCCCGACGCTAACCACCACTCGACCACAGCGGATTCCTAAAATCATACTTATTCAAAATATGTTATAAATCTGTTAAATAACACTAATATCAAAAGAATATATATAGGATTACTTGAAGAAAGTGAATCAAACAATAAACAGTAATACTGGTAAATAACTTGAACAATATATATTCATATTACACTTACCTATCCATAATCTTCCTCACATTGTCCTTTAAGTTTAAGCCACCGACACTACTTAGTCGTTCGATCTGTAAATAAGACGTAATAAAACTGTTTGAGTAAAAAAACATCAGTTTCTCGGTTATGCGAGAAAGCTTTAACCCTTTCCCTCATATAGACGCTTTATGACGCCTCTGCAGCAGACGGCTTTTTGAAAACATAGTGATAAAAGAAGAAATTGCACAAAACGTGCAATTTCTCCTTTTGCCACAATGTTTTCCACTTTTAGTCATAGGTTATCCATTCAATTATAGAGATATTCAATTTTTTGACAAAATATGTTCAAAGTCGTCTGCTGCAGAATTGTCGTATGAGGGAAAGGCTTAATTTTCCAACTGATAACAACCTCAGAATGAGAACAAAAATGATGAACTATTGCACATAGCACTTCATTGTCGGATACCCCTGATACATTACTGCGCATTTTATTGTGGGCCACTTGACTAGGAAAATCTCGTAATCAGTAATTATTAATGAGGCAGTTTCATTGGTTCCACAAATTGGTTTTGTTGAAATCTAACCAATCAATTCAAAACTCCCCTTACATGTGCTTTGAAAACCCAAATATATACAGCTTTTAGCTACACTTTAATTTCTTAGTTTATATAACTTCTTACAGTAATCAAACTTAATGTTTTATTAAAAATGAAATTTTATATTCAAAATATGAATTTTAAGACCTAGGTAAATTTGCTTTTCAACTTGATCAACACCAAAACAATAACATTTAATATGCCTATTGTTACATACAGTTGACTTGTCTCCCCTGTTCATGCATATTCATGAAAACGAGATTTCGAAAGTCAATTAACCCGCAGCATACGTTATGAAGTGTAACGGAAAAAGTGCTGTAGTTGCCGATGATGATTGCAATTAAACATTTTTAAAACTGCAACTGACAATGTTCGACCAAGCTGTACTACAGTATATTGTTTATACATTGTACAGACTGTAAGTGAATCATTTTTTCCCTAAACAGCATATAACTTACCACAAGTCTTCGCTTTTCTGGATTCTTAAGCATTTCTTCCATTTCAACGAACTCTTGAAGATTTCCAGCCTTCTCTGGTACAACCTCACCAGTATCGCCTTGCGCAGTAGCTAAATGATCTCGACTGAAAGACGACAATTGCTGTCGCATGTACGCCAAAACGAACAGCACACGTCTTTGAAACCCTTAAAAAAACCATTATTTATGAAATAACTTGTCGACTTGTTAAAGTAGTAAATAAATTCTCATAATACTGTGAACAAAATAATATTAGCAGTGGTATAAATTTCGTGCTTAGGTTAAATTTGAGCGCAAAATTAAAACCAGGCTATTTCAATGTGTTTAATTTTAAGTAATGAGCATAACATAATAAACAGAATGCGGGAAAATGTCTTTTTGAGCCAATGGGCCAAATTTCAACCCCGCATATTTAAATGATTTCACGGTAATCATTCTCCTTTAAATGTTCTTAATACACACACACAAAAAGTTGTTTTCCTCATCAAATGTCCATAACATACACACCAAATAAAAATACTTAAACGGGACTGGCAACCAGATTGACACTAAAATATGTTTTCTAAAATCACTTATTGCATAAATATTGATATTGAAATTAAAAAGAAAATGGAAAAAATACAGCTGGAGTCGGAGCGATGATTCGAACCCGGGTCGCCAGAATATGAGTCTGGCGCTCTACCAACTGAGCTACTTGATATCATAACGTTATAGAAATCTCTTTTTAGTTTTACCTGGAAGACTAAGCCAGAGACTTTTTGAAATGGAAAAATACGAAAAAAAAACTGGGAAAGATGTTTCGATTCATGCAAGTTTCAATGTATTGTACACACCAATATCAATTGTATGCAAGTTTTCTTGCAATGGTATCATCTGGTGGCCAGTACCTTTAAAAATCGGTCAATAACTATAACGTTCTCGTGGCTTTCACAATGGACACTCCGTACTGGCTTGACCCAGGAAACGGACTCGAGAGTGACTCTTTAAGCTGTCAGCTTTTGTTACAATCAAGCTTAAATAAATTGGTAAAAACCAACTTTTAAAATATTATTTATCTGGTTTTTCACATACTTGCTTCAGTCATTGGGAAGGCCTCTTTTCGTGTCGGAGTCTCATTTGCAGCAAAACTGGTCCTCAGTTGGCTTCTGGACCTGGACCTGGACCGGGACAATCTTTGACTCCTTGAACTGGACCATCTCTCACTCCTGAACCGGGCTGATTGCCGACTCCTGGACCTAGTACTGACAGAAAATTTTACTATGGATAATTGATTTATAAAACCGATCGATCATCGATTATTAATCACTTTTTACTAGGGATGGGAACGAATATTCGAATATTCGAATATTCGAAAAACGGACGAATATTCGAATACTGTTGTCGAATAAGAATATTCGTTTTCAGTGTACTATTTTCTAAAAATAAACAAAACATTATTAGTAAACTTCTGACATCGGTCGCGAGTTGGAGCTAATCATGATTAAGGGTGAAGTGATAAAGTTTGTGTATGTGTCGTTTGTTGTGTTTTTACAACGTATGTCAAAACATCAGAAACGATAATAAAATCAATAATTGTCACGCGTACGTTAACCAGAAATCTAATCGTGTGTAACCAGACATCACATTGACGACCAGTTTGTTCGATATTTTTAAATCAACAAACATGTATAAACGTTGACAGTCTGCAGTTCCGTAAAACCCTCCCAGCCTAACCAAAATATAGTCGATGTTTACATCAAAGACAGCTGTTGCAAACATTGAATAAATCATATGTAAACATCGCATTACGTCTCAAAAGTATGCAGCTTTCCTCTTTACCTCTTCAAAAATGAAGTCACATAAGCGAACAAATTGAATCGTCCGCGATTTTGTTTTCTTCCAACACGCGGTTAAATTGACTAGACGAAATCGGTAAAAGAAATATCACCCAACTCCCTATGCTTTTTGTATGAATAAGATTTATAATTATTTCGTTAATTATTTGATTCGATTCAATATTAAACTCGGTAAAAAGCGACACCTGAATGAATATACGGCTCACAAAACGTTTCGATTTGGTTTATCGTTTGGAAGGGATTTATTTCTTGATTTACTTCAAATTGAAATTCAAATACATCTGTTGGGGAAAAAGAGAGTGAAAGTTCAGTTGAAAACATGAAATATACGTAAACAATAGCTCATACCTTTACTTGGAAAATTGCCATTATTTGAAAAAGAAAACGGGAGTATCTGAATGGAATAACCTGAAATCGGATACCGATTTCTGATTCGAAAATCGAATATTCGAATATATTCGAATAAGGAAAACGAATATTCGAATATCGTTTTCAATATTCGTTCCCATCCCTACTTTTTACTATTATTTTATTAAGATTTAAGGTATAATAGTACAGTACATGCTAGTACTAGTACATGCACTTGTTAAAAACATCTATTTTCCCTTAAAATAATGTGTGTATATTAAATCTTTATAATCTGACAACACTAAAAATAATTTAGGAAATAAAAAAATAAAAATATTATATAAACCAATCTGACAGTACTATATCAACTAAATGAATATTCAAATTGTTTTAAACAATTACATGTTCGTTCAAAAACCTCAGTTCTGATTTTGGGAATTGTCTATTATATGAACCATAAAATGCCACGAAATTTTGAAAGTTTAAAATGAAAGTAAAGCGAAGTAAAATTTTATTTATGTACACTGCAACGTCTGCAAATTGCTCTTTTCTCTTCTAAAACCTGAAATTACACCAAATTTAACCCTTGATTTAGCTTTGCCAGGGTATTTATAAATTGTGTTGTTCTCGGAATTGGTCCTATCTTGTGCCATATTGAAACTGAATGAAAAGGTTGATTGATTGATTGAGGTTTAACGCCGTTTATAACAATTTCCCAGTTATATTACGGCGGCCAGTTCACCTACTCATGCATTTCCTGGTTTTCTCACACCAGTACTCCATACAACAATCTTCCCAAGCAACTGGCTGCTTTTCCACATAGTTTAAGCCCAGTGGTGGAAGACGAATGACGTATTTCGCATGAATAGGACACTAAGAAAATGAATTACTAAAAAAATCCATTTTTTAAAACCGATAGTTCAAATTTCTCTATCGATTGTCGCCGATGTAGGCCTTTCTGATCAACTTTCAATTTTAAGCGATTATCAGTACAACCTTACCTGGACCAGGATGATCTCCGACTCCTGGACCGCGCTGACCTCGGACTCCTGGAATGGGATGACCTCCGACTCCTGGACCGGGATGACCTCAGACTCCTAGACCGGTATGACCTCTGGGGACCAATTGATTGCCGTGACCTTGAATTATTTGTCTTTGAAGGTTTGGTGACAAGAGTATGTGAAGTAGATTTCAATGATTGGGTGACTGGAGGTGTGCCACTGGACTGTTGCAACATGGCAAGTTGAGGCCTGGATGATACTAAAGTTGTTTGCGTCTGAAGAGTATGTGAAGTGGATTTCTTTGATTGGGCGACTGGAGGTGTGCTACTGGACTGTTGCGACATGGCAAGTTGAGGCCTGGATGATACTGAAGTTGTTTGCGTGACAAGAGTATGTGGAGTGGATTTCTTTGATTGGGTGACTGGAGGTGTGCCACTGGACTGTTGCAACATGGCAAGTTGAGGCCTGGATGATACTGAAATTGTTTGCGTGACAAGAGTATGTGGAGTGGATTTCTTTGATTGGGTGACTGGAGGTCTGCCACTGGACTGTTGCGACATGGCAAGTTGAGGCTTTGATGATACTGAAGTTGTTTGCGTGACAAGAGGTTGTGAAGTGGATTTCTTTGATTGGGTGACTGGAGGTCTGCCACTGGACTGTTGCAACATGGCAAGTTGAGGCCTAGATGATATTGAAGTTATTTGCGTGACAAGAGGTTGTGAAGTGGATTTCTTTGATTGGGTAACTGGAGGTCTGCCACTGGACTATTGTGACATGACAAGTGAAAGCCTGGAGGAAGACTCAGAGTTGTCTTTCAAACATTCGTCTTTCTTAATAAGGGGAGATCTTGATCTGGGTTGGCTTTGCTTCGCAAATTTCACTGGAGGAACTGGGAGATTAACCATACCTGTACAAAAATGATTGTGTTCTGTATTTTCAAGTTTGTATTTCTGACATACAGTTTAAACTTTACTATAATGATGATAGAACATTAGTGTTAGTTGGTCAATCATTTCTGTTTCATGGTATTTGAGGCCATCTTGAAATTGAGCTTAAACACCATATTGCATCTCATACATTCCCTGAATACTCATTGATAGTGTAACATACTTAATTAGCTTCCTTGACCCCTGAAACCTATAGTTTGACACCAAAATTTCTAGTCTACGGTATGTAGTAAATGATTTATAGTCTGTATTGGCAGCCATCTTGGATGTCATTTTGGCAGCCTTTTTTAATTTATTGATGACCTACTTACATATATACATTCTTCTAGCACTCATGTGTGCTCTGGACAACTAATCAATGGAGATAGATACCAAATGTATTACCATGGTGTTACTACTAATTAGCATAATGATATTTTATGGCACTGGCGGCCATCTTGGACGCCATCTTGAAAAAAAGCACTTTCCGGAAGTTGGATTTTTAAAGAAAATTGTTTGGTCATTAACTATACCCAAAAGTATTCAAAACCGTTGAAAAACCTTTTGTTGCAGTTTTTTTGGGGTCAAACGGTATATTGACCCGACTATATAACGGAAACTTCAATGAGAAGACACAAACCGAGCTGTAGTAGTTTCGAAAGTGGAATAAAACATAACCAGCCAGTATCATCTGTTATATATAAACATTCATTTAGGATTAGGAAAAATTACACCAGTGTGATACCTTAAAGGTTTGTACATATGTGCGTATTCCACATTTGTTCCATCTCGCAAACGTTCAAAAGTAGCTCGATCCAAGATTTTTGTGTATTTGATTGTAGAAGAAACACTCCTCTGTCCAACCATACCATCAGTTTGGCTTAGATCACTATATTAAAGAAAAAGAACAGGGCCCATTCGTATATTTTGCCATACCGGTCTCACATTAGTACTAATTAACTTTAGTGTATATCAAATCGCGTTAAAAACCCTCTAGCCCTATGTCAATTACATGACATCACCCCAGAAAGCTATTACTACCGTTGTTCAAGTCTTTGGTATGACGCGGCCGTTTATATTTCAGTGTTGTTGTTTTGTTTATATTATGCAACGGTCGACATAACAGATCCAGATCAGACTGTGTAGATGCGCTGGCTGATCTTATTCTACAACGGTAGCAATTAATTTTCGCAAATCGCCACTCAGATTTTAAATGTAGACTATAGATATAAATAATGTTCATTTCTACAACAAACTGACATTTGGCGTTAGTAAATGAAAGTCTAGTGACATAAATTACTTAATTGATTACTTAAATTTTTATTGAAAATGGTCTTAATCACCATTCAAACAAACACGCATCGTTATAGCCTCGGGAGAACTCAACTCAACTCAATTGTTTTATTTAGGCAAGTCGGCACATAAGTACCATTGGCCATTTTTCAAGTATATACACGTACAGAATATGGCTTAAAGACGTGAAATACATTCATTTACATGATTTAAATACACGAATTCAACAAATATATTGTAATATACCAGAGAAGTTCTATTATGTTTAGTTAACGAAGAATTATTGTTGATGAATGCATTGGCAAATGATTCTTAGTTATTACTAAACACCATATTTAGATTAATACAATATTCTATAACTCAGGTAGAACATATAGGATGAATCGACCGTAACGGATGCGAATTGCGGGTGAATATTGTAATTGGTTCATCTCAGTGTGGAGCGCTCGTCTCTTCTAAACGCTTGGGTATGGTTTAACCCTTCCCAAATAAAACCACACAATTGAGACAGGGATTCCTCATAGAGTAAGTGTGTATGGTGTTTACCGCCACTTTCAACAATATTTCAATTATATCACGGCGTTTCCTTGGTAATTAACCAGTACAACTGGTCCGTTTATCCTGATACCATGGAGTCAATCTGAAGGCTAACCAGACAATTATTTTTACAAGGAGAAACACATTTGTCTAACATTTCTTAAGTCTCTAAACTGGTTTTATTTTATTTTCACCAGGAGCATAGATAAGTCTTATACACATGCACGTCCCCGTCTTATCATAAACAACATGTAATATATTTAGTATTTCGAATTAAAGAGTGCTTACCAAATAGATAGTTGGGCGCCATTTTGTTTTAACTCCATGTATAAAAGCATGTCTTCACAACTTGTGTGAAAAATGAGAGAATAATGGATCTCACATTTTGACAATAATACGATTTCCACAACTCACTATTAAAACAGTTCATCCCAAAGCGATATCGCCGGATTAGCCAACACAACATACACTGATTTAATAACGGTTAATTACCGATATTAACAGATGTGATACGAAGTGGATGACAACGGCTCACAGATAGAGGCGTTAAGTTATACTACAACATAATGGAATAGGGTCCGGCAAACTTATAAAAATAAGAAACTCAATACAAAACTAGCATTGAATTGTTATATATTAACGTCATTATACCTATATCATATATGATCTAATGTTTACTCTTTTACCAAGAAGTCCAGCGCAAACTATAGTCTAGTAAAACAGGGCTCAATGTATAAAGGAATGTTTACAAGGTATTTACAGGTCTATTAATAAACCGTTGCATCCTCTCCAGGGTCGGTTTCTGTCCAATATGGGTAGTCCTTTGACATGCTTTATCCTTCATGAAAGTGTAAGAGTTTCTAAAGAGAATGACAGTTAGTTGTTTGACAATCTCTTATAGGATTTCATTTTGAAGAGCTCCATGTGTGTGCCCCGTATTTTCCAGACGATATGGCCCTTCTCTCTTTATCCATTACATCTTTAAAAACTATGACTGATATGTGTTACAAATACTCGTGTTTATGGAGATAGCAATACAACTCCCAACAAGTGTGCAGTTGCCACTTTTAATGAGTTCCAAGCGTGCATATAAAGTTTATAAACGCATTTCTCGTTCATGGGTCATAGTTAATGAAATTATTTATGAAAAAGAGGAATATAATCATTTGGAAATATATATATATATATAATACATATGCAGACTAGTCTATACTTACTAAACATATTGATAGGAAAATAAGGGGGACATGTTCGGGCTTATCAAGGAAGGGCTGCACGTAAATGGGCTTAGTCCCTTAACCATTAGCTATATTATCTATAAATATGTTGTTATTCCTAAAACACTGATTATCCTAGTAGATATTCTTGGAAACATGGTATTAATGCAAAGGTTCGTAACTACAATTTAAAGAATGGAATGTTAGAACGTCTTCATAGCAGTTTGTCTTATACAGAAAACTACAATCTCAGTTCTCTGGAAATCCAGTGTGTGACTAAGCTAAACGCAATCCAAATATGCTACGTGCTTGTTTTTCTACCGCCCAATTAATTACATACACGGCATGCACGGACTTCTCTCATTGCTCACGGTGTGGACATAGCGATATAGAAACAAATTTGACTGAGCATATCCTGAATAACTGCTTTTATGAAATATACCTCACTGATTCCTTTCAAATGACATTTGTCAAATTCAGAAGTAGTTATTTCAATATGTTACCTTCCTTGAATGGTAAGGATATACGTTGAATCTCTATTCGATTTAAATGTTTACACATTTACGGTTCTTAATCGAACACAGGAGGGAGATAAGGTTCTTAAGGACTATGTCATGGCTGAAAATAGAAAATGGGTGGGTGGGGTACAAGTTAAAAACTTCAACACGTAGAGGACCTTTGGCCATTTAACTATTATAACCTGGTCAGATAAGCTATTTTAAATGTTTCGGAATGAAAGAAAATAATTGAAAGGATTAGTTTGGTAATTTATAGGCAAATTATGTGACAATTTTTCGGCTCAGCTTTGCACATTGTTTAGTTACCTAATATATAAATAAATACATGTAATAGTTAGGTAAAGTATCCTTGTAGATGCAACGAGCCTTCAATTCTCACGTACATGCATACATCCTGTGCAAATCTTTTACAAACATGGATGCGTTGATAAAAAACAACCGAACCATTCCGAAATGTCGATCGCAGGTACTTTGGTTTTGTGTCCAGGTTGTTGTCCTTTTGGCGAAATCGCGAATATTTCAAGGGAATAAACATACGTAGGGAGGAAAAAACACGTTATTTTGGTATAGTTCGATAGAGAAAAGCATTATTGATTGATTCCCTACTTCAAAGTCATATATTTGTTCGAATACTTTGAGTAACATGTGTTGAAGCGAGACGACCCAGAAATCTGTGTCCACCCTTGTTAATATCTAAGCATAGTAGGTCATATCTATTTTTAGAGGAGCAAGTCCCTGTGGGTCAAGCAGCTCAAATGGTAGCCAAAGAGTTGGATGAATCAAGATTGAATTCTCGACGGACACGACTGCCAAGAAGGCATTTTGACTATTTGCCCTAGGAGCGTTCAGAATAATCGGAACTAAAAGGTGAGGTAACATTTTGTAAATATATATTTTCAGAAAACTTAATCCTAGTTGCTCTTATCCTGCCATGTTGGTTCCCACCATTGCATGAGCGGCATATGATTGTGATAAAATATTTAACAATAAATTAAGTATGAGCTCTACAAAACCTTTATTTCTGGAAGGTGTACATGAGGAAAATATGTAGTTAATTTATTACACGCATGCACATAAAACAAGCAAAGTGTATGTCAAAGGTCATTGCTGCATACAAATTCTATATTGATCACCTGTATTTGGATCATTGGATGCATTATTTTGCACTAAGTTAACAACCTGTAACATATAGAATGAATCTGTATACTATTTTGTTTTGTTTAACAGGCACGGAAAGTGATAGCGATTTCACAGATGAAAGGGCTGGAACTTTAAAACCACATAGATATACTGCAAGTACTTATAGTGGTGTTCAAGGTAAATTCGGTCAAACCTGCCACAACAATTTTTTTTACAATATAATATAAGGGCTTATCTATGAAAAGTGTTGGTTGCAGAGAAAAATTGAAATTCTTGTTTTACTAAAATAATTTTTAATCCATATTTAACCCCGAAATTATTTGAGAAATATGGCAGAGCTCTAGATAAGCCGCGTTTTGCATGTTCTCGTATCGTTATTTGACCCGTAATCCCTATGTTGTAGGTACTCTAAAGAATCGTCTCATTCTTTTGAGTATAACATCATAGGAATGAATGAATGGTGTGTTAAGGCCCGTCGACAACTAAGGTCATTTTGGGCCCTTAATAATTTACTTACTGTAAATGATGAAATAATTCAAATTTAAACATAAACAACAGTCTATTAAACAAAATAATCAAACATGATGTATGCTATACTTAACATAAATATAAAAATAACATGTAAGCCAATGTAAAATAGGATATAGGCAAACAAGCCCAACATTACTATGTAATACTTGACATAAAGATAAATAATATCTGAGAAAATGTGGGACAGGATCAGTAAGAGTAATGAATTCGCATCCCCGATTTAAGAAATAATCACATACCACATCATAGGGATAAGTTTAATAAGGAAAAGAGCTGAATACCCGTCTCTATCTGGACCTCTGTTATTGTGCAATATTTAGTTGGCTAAAGCTTTTTTTAGTGAATAAGTATATGGATCAGGAGATGTTGTTTAAATATGTTTCTATAATTAGATCTGGTGCGATGGCCATTTTATGCTGTAGAGTTTGAACGATTTTAGTAGGGAGAAACCCAAAAAACATGCATGTAAAAACATTTTTATATTAGTCCATTGGTTTAGGAGAAAGAAAAATGTAAACATATGGACAGATAGATGCCACCACATGTTAGTGTGTACTCGCAATAGCTTATTATGATCATTTACCGGTACCTTTTCAGAACCCACTAGAGGCAGGGCAGTTGGTAGAGGTAGGCGAGGTAGAAGAGGACGAGGCGGTGGAAGAGGGGGCCATCAAAGTGCAGCATCTTTACCAAATATTGGAGAGGAAGATGATGAAGAAGAAGAGCATCAAGAACATGTCATGAAAGCAAGTATATTATTGACAATATGAGAAATAGGAACTTTAACTTCGCTGATGCAATAGCTTGGTTCCCTTTGCCTATACATCCATGGTATTTGTACCTTTATTTACTACAATTATTGTCATAAATTTTAATATTGTTCAACCTTTATTATGCCCCCTTCAAAGAAGAGGGGTATATTGCTTTGCACATGTCTGTCGGTCGGTCCGTCTGTAGACTAAAGCTTGTCCGAGTGATAACTCAACAATGCCTGGACCTATGGTCCTCAAACTTAACTTGGGGGTTGGGCCTGACCTGGAGATGAACCCTATTTATTTTGAGGTCATTGGGTCAAAGGTTAAGGTCACAGTGACCTTGAACACAAAAACCCTTTTTAAGCTTGTCCGAGTGATAACTCAACATTGCCTGGACCTATGTTCCTCAAACTTGACTTGAAGGTTGGGCCTGACCAGTAGATAAACCCTATTCATTTTGAGGTCATAGGGTCAAAGGTCAAGGTCACAGTGACCTTGAACACAAAAAACATTGTTAAGCTTGTCCGAGTGATAACTCAACATTGCCTGGACCGATGGTCCTCAATCTTGGCTTGAAGGTTGGGCCTGACCAGTAGATAAACCCTATTTATTTTGAGGTCATTGGGTCAAAGGTCAAGGTCACAATGACCTTAAACACAAAAACCCTTTTTAAGCTTGTCCGAGTGATAATCATCTGGATTTCAGTCGCTTTAAAGGTATTGAACTCCAGACTATAGATAGTATAGTCAAAGTTTTAAAACTTTTCAAAACTTGTCTTGAATTATTAGAATCTTATTTATGTGATAAAATTAGTCATTATTTCATTTTCCAGTACTTTAAATATTTTAAATAGCGATTGTTAATGCTTCCTTTTTACTGGGAACACAAACCCAGTGAGCAAAATTTTCTGTATATTTTCACGACTTACAATTGACTGATTTTCAACATTTACCAGTTTTGAACTTTTAATAACTTACTTTGTTATCGCTTTTAATACTATTTGCAAAAGTTCAACATTTCAGAATGTTGAGCTCCATCTGAAGTTCAGCACCTTTTAATATCAATAACATTTAAAAGAAGAAATTGCAACTTCTGAGCTGCAGAGTAGTCAGAAGGCGCATGCATCTTGGAAAAGGGTTAAGAGAAGAGGTGTTTTGTTCAGGATCTAAAGGTATTTTTTGGCAATACTTTTCATTTTAAATTGGACATATTTTGTTACTGCTATGAAGTGTTGTTGAATTGACCTACTTTTTTTCAAAAGGCACAAGCATCTTGGAAAAGGGTTAAAAAAAGAGGTGTTTTGTTCAGGATCTAAATGTATTTTTTGGCAATACTTTTCATCTTAAATTGGTCATGTTACTGCTATGAAGTGTTGTTGAATCGGAGACATATAGTGTTTATATGTCTCTGGTTGAATTGACCTACTTTTTTCTGTGCTGTCTAAGCGAATTGCCCTACTTTTTTCAGTGCTGTCTTAGCGTATACATCTGCATATGGTTGATCTAAAAACTTCGAATGTTTCTTAGTTTTAGCCTTCATTTAACAAAAGAAATTACAACATTAATACAGAAACAACATAGTCGGTAGTGCAATAATCAGGAAGAACATCCGTGTTATAGTTTTGGTAATAATGCTAGTTCCGGTAGCGTGGTATTGACAAACTAAAGCGTCTAGAAGGTCAAAGGGCGCGATGGCTTAAGCATGCACAATGAATCAAACTTAATGCGTAGTATTCAAATTGTTTTTAAAACGACAAAAGGAAGATTTGTTGAAACATCATTTGTATAATCCACATGCAAATAAGTCTGCACGATAATACAGGATAGTTCATTTGAAATTATAGAACATTGGATGTCAACAGATATATTACTTGCTGGTAGTCAGAAGAATCGACCCTACGCGAAATCGACCCCATTTTACTCTGTAGAATCGACCCCAATTTTAGTCAACCCCATTATCGGTTTTAATAGGTGTGAATGGATCGGTTTTAGGTGTGAATGGAGGGTTTAAGTGTAATAAACAGTCATGACAATGGGAAAAAACAATAGTGACTTTGAAAACATTTTGTTATAAATGGAAAAAAATATATATATATATTAAATTAATGCTGCATAGTAAACAATCGAGTAAAAAACAAATAGTGTCTTTGAAAACATTTTGTTATAAATGGAAATAAACAAAACAATTATTAAATTAATGCTGCATAGTAAACAAACGAGTAAAAAACAAGTATCTTCAAGTAAGATTAAAAACACAAAGCATGCATAAATATATACAATAAAAACATATTAAACAAAACTAATTCAACTCCCGTAGATATCTCCTATCTGTTTGAGGAAATCCTCACATACGATCTCGTGGTCATCATATTCGTCCCACAGCTTGAAGATGGAAACGTCCATAGCGCGGTAGGCTGGTCTTCTCCGACATCCGACTCCATAATCCATCACCAGATGCACGTTGATGTTGACCAGTTTTGCCTCTTTCAGGAGTAGATTGACCAGAACGTACATAGGTAGAGCCCCCCGTCTGGCCTTCGCGTTCAAACGTCTGTGCCATCCTGATAATATAAACAAAAATATCAATTTGTAGCACTTCAAACACAATATATTTATTTGGTTATTATACCTTTATTGACCCGGCCGGGTAGCTCAATTGGTAGCGTATCTGACTCGTGATCTGGAGGTCACGGGTTCGATACCCGGTTGCGGCGACATTCTTTCGGGCGATGTTTTCCATTGCCTCTCACCTCTGATCTATGTGAGAAAGTAGTCAGTGGCTTCGAAAGAATGTTGTGTAAGTACTGGTGTGGGAAAGCCAGGAAAACATGGGTAGGTGCACTGACCGCCGTGATATGACCAAAGCTGTTGAAAGCGGCGTTAAACTCCAAACAAACAAACAATTATACCTTTATTAGCTCGACTTTTCGAAGAAAATGCTAGCTATACTACTCGCCCCGGCGCTTCGAAAAGTCGAGCTATACTACTTGCCTCGGCGTTGGTGTCACACCTTGGTTAAGGTTTTTGTACCAATTCCATTTTTTGTCAAAACCATTACAGATATTGCTTTGAAAATTACAACACTCATTCACCATCATTACCTCCATCAGCAGACAAGAGTACATAACTCTGTCAAGGTTTTTGTAAGAATTATGGCCCTTTTTCGACTTAGAATTGTGGTTAAGTTTTTTGTCAAAACCATTACAGATATTGCTTTGAAACTTACAACACTTGTTCACCATCATAACCTCAATCAATAGACAAGAGTACATAACTATGTCAACGTTTTTGTTAGAATTATGGCCCTTTTTGACATAGACTTTTGGTTAAGTTTTTGTACCAATTCACGTTTTTTCAAAACCATTACAGATATTGCTTTGAAACTTACAACACTTTTTCACTATCATTACCTCCATCCAAAGACAAGAGAACATAACTCTGTCCATGTTTTTGTAAGAATTATGGCCCTTTATTCACTTAGAACTTTGGTTAAGTTTTTGTACCACCCCACTTTTTTGCAAAACCATTAGAGATATAGCTTATACACTTACAATACTTATGTACCATCATAACTCTGTCAAGGTTTTTGTAAGAATTATGGTCCTTTTTCGACTTAGAATTTTGGTTAAGTTTTTTGTACCAATTCCATTTTTTGTCAAAACCATTACATATATTGCTTTGAAACTTACAACACTTATTAACCATCATTACCTCCATCGACAGACAAGAGTACATAACTCTGTCAAGATCTTTGTAAGGATTATAGCCCTTTTTGACATAGACTTTTGGTTAAGATTTTTGTACCAATTAACTTTTTTTAAAAACCATTACAGATATTGCTTTGAAACTTACAAAACTTATTCACCATCATAACATCCATCAACAGACAAGAGTACATAACTCAGTCCATGTTTTTGTAAGAATTGTGGCCCTTTTTCCACTTAGAACTAGGGTTAAGTTTTTGTACCACACCATTTTTTTGCAAAACCATTAGAGATATAGCTTATACACTTACAATACTTATTGTCCATCATTACCTCCATCGACAGACAAGAGTACATAAATAGATAATTATGGCCCTTTTTGACATAGAATTTTGGTTAAGTCTTTTGTACCAATTCACTTTTTGTCAAAACCATAACAGATATTGCTTCGAAACTAACAACACTTTTTCACTATCATTACCAACATCAACAGACAACTACATAATTCTGTCAAGATTTTATTTAAAGAATTATGGCCCTCTTTTGATTTAGAATTTTGGTTGAGTTATTCATACCAAATCATTTTTTTTTTCAAAACAATTAAGAGATATAGCTTAAACACTAACAATATCTTTTTACCATCAATACCTCCACCAACAGCCAAGAGTGCATACTTCAGTGAAGGTTTTTGTAAGAATTGGGACCCTTTAACTTTGCTTATGAATAGATAGAAAAAGTAATTGCTTCTGTACGACCCAAAATAGTTTTGTTTTATTGGCAAGCACGAAAAAGTCGAGCATGCTGTCCTCTGATAGCTCTTGTTATATTATGTGCAGACTTTCCAAATGAACGCAACCTATAAACCACATATCACAATATGTCATTCGAATCGTCCCACAGTTTGTACCGCTTGGGTCCAGTGAAACCCACACCCTTGGAGACTGGAAGTCGGGTACACTTCCCTCAGGGCCTGCCACAAAGCTAAAAGTCATTTAAAAATTACATTTAAGATTTATGAATAATTCACTTTGTCGGAAATTAATCCAATAATAGGATATATTTTGAAAACATAAAATATATCATCCTTTTTCATTTTATTTGAATGAATGAATGAATGGTGTTTTAAGGCCCGTCGACAGCTAAGGTCATTTTGGGCACTTAATAATTTACTTAATGTAAATGATTAAATAATTAAAATTGAAATATAACTAACCAGTTTATTAGACAAAACAATCAAACATGATGTTTGCGATACTTAACATTAATATAAAATGACATGTAAGCCAATGTAAAACAGAATTTAGGCAAACAAGCCAAACATTACTATGTAATACTTAACATAAAGATAAACACTATCTAAGAAAATGTGGAACAGGATCTGTAAAAGTAATGCATGTGCAAAAGCACGATTTAAGAAATAATCATATCTTATTAAAAATATTTATTTCCCTAAGGAAATCAAATAAAAGTTCAGGTTTGACAGACTCAAAGAGCTGACGCATACTTTGAGCCTTGAAAAATCTATCACGTATTGGAGCGAAATCTGCACATTCCAGAAGAATGTTCTGTACTGAAAGTTGTGTAAAACATGGAATACATTGAGGTGCTTCCTCACCTTTCAGTAAGTATGCATGAGTTAACCATGTGTGCCCAATGCGTAAACGAGCAAGGACAATTTCTTCTCGGCGACAGGATCTAAAAGCTGGTAGCCACTCACTAAGTACTGACTTGATCGAGTGCAGTTTATTATTTACTTGCTCATTCCAATCACTTTGCTACTCATCGTAAAGTAAAACATGTATTAAAGGTTTAAAATCGGAATAAGGTATTTTAAAAGGTAAAATATCTTGTGAAAGAGCAGAGAAGTCAGCATGTTCGTTACCGTGAATGCCCATATGACTGCGGATCCAGCAAAACACTACATGTGCTGTTGCACAAATACGCGATAGCTTAGAAAGGAGGTTAACAATAATAGGGTTCTCTATTTTGTCATTCTGAAGTGCCTGCATAGCAGACAATGAGTCAGTAAAAATAATATATCGCCAATAACCGTCGGATTCAATATGGTCCAAAGCCATATGAATTGCCTTTAACTCGGCAGAAAATATAGAAGCATTATTTGGCAACCGAAATGATATCACTTCGTCATCATGAACTGCAGCGGCAGCAGCCTTTTTTTCCATCCTTAGAACCATCTGTATAAATACGCTCAATGTTATAATATGTAAAACAATAGGATCTGTGCAGGCCTTTTTATCGCTCGCAAGATCATAAATGAAGGATGGACTATTTAGAGTCCAAGGTGGAGAATCTGAAATATCCTGCCTCGCAATGTCCTCAAGATCAACATCAAGCTTAGCGACTTCAGGACCGTAATGGATACCAAACGGCGGTATTACCCGTTCCCTCCTTAAGAATAATTCCTTGTATAAAGGTTTGAAAACAACTCTGAGTGGGATTTGAAGGGGTTAGACTTAAGTTTTAAAACATACTGCATAGTCAGTCCTTGTCGGCGTAAATGCAAGGGTGGTTCATTGGCTTCCACATAGAGACTTTTGACGGGCGAAGTTCGAAAAGCGCCCAGAGCTAGCCGTAAACCCTGATGGTGAATGCAATCAAGTGTTGCAATGTATGATTTTCGTGACGAGCCATAAACAATACATGCGTAGTCTGATTTAGATCGTATTAATGACCTGTAAAGTCTCAACAGGACTTTACGGTCAGCTCCCCAAACCATATGGGATACAACGCGTAAAAGATTTAATGCTTTCTGGCATTTATTTCTAAGATATTTAATATGAGGAATAAATGTCAGTTTTGGGTCAAACAATAGACCAAGGAATTTAAATCCAGGCACAACTTCAATACGAGTGCCATCTAGTGTTAAATCTGGATTTAGGTGGTGTTTACGAAGTTGACAAAAGTGCATACATTTGGTCTTGCTTTTAGAGAATTTAAAGCCATTTTCGTTTGAACATTTTTGTAAATTATTCAAAACTTGTTGCAATTGTCTTTCAATTGTATGCATATTTTTTGATCTGTAACAAATACAGAAATCATCAACATATAAAAAGCATTCAACTCCAGCGTTAACAGATTTAATAATGTTATTAATTTTAACACTAAACAGTGTAACAGAAAGAATACATCCCTGGGGAAAACCCATTTCCTGTTCGTGTGGTTCAGAAAAAGTATCACCAACACGAACTTTGAACTGACGGTCAGTTAAAAATGCAGAAATAAAATAAGCAAGGCGACCTCTGATGCCGAAAGCATAGAGGTCATTCATAATTCCATACTTCCAAGTCGTGTCATATGCACTTTCTAAGTCAAAGAAGACGGAGACTACATGCTCCTTTTTAGATCACCTGAGCCGAATGCTCAAGGTGAGCTATTCTGATCACTTTTTGTCCGTCGTCCGTCCGGCGTTAACTTTTAGCTTTAAACATCATCTCCTCCCAAACTCCAAGGACAATTTCCGTGAAACATCACAGGACTGTTCCTTAAATTCCATTGAGAACTTTGGTTGCTGCGGCATCAGAAAAGGGGCAAAAGGTCCAAACTTTAAAAATCTTCTCCTCAGATTCAAATATAATTTGGTAGAAATGTTCATTGGGTTTGACCCTCTATACAATTGTTCAAGCCATACTGATTGGTCGAAAAACATGGCAGTCAGGCGGCATCAGAAGAGGGGCAAAATTTGAAAATTCCATTTATGAAAGTGTTTGTCTGATTTTAAGAAAATATAATACGAATCTTACTGTAATGATCCTCTATTTAATTTGTTTAAGCCGTTTTGTTTGGTTACACAATCATATCAACCAGGCGTCATCACAAAAGGGTAAATTGAACTTTTAGCTACAAATGACAACAAACTCCTACCATTCCAATAGACCAATTTCCACAAAACATCACAAGAATGTTCCTTTGGTGGTCCTCTTTCAAAATTGTTCAAAGATTTAAATTCCATTGAGAACTTTGGTTGCTGCGGCATCAGAAAGTTAGAAAAATACCCAAATTTTAAAATCCTTTTCCTCCATAATCTACTTGTGCGATTGCAAGATAATTTGGTAGAAATCCTTAAGTGACCCTCTAAATAAACTGTTGAATCCATATTGATTTCGTTGAAAAACAGGGCAGCAAGGCGGCATCAGGAAAGGTGCAAAATGACAAAAACTTTATAATTTCATTCTTATTAAAGTTCTTGTTAGATTTCAAGATATAAATGGCCTTTACTGATAAGCTGTTTCTTGAGAAGTGTCCACTCCTTGCAGTTTCATTTGCACTCCCTGATAAAATTTTCCCAGATATTTGCAGTTAAATATTTGCTACTAATTTACTATCAATTAGGTGATCGATTTAGGGCCATCTTGGCCCTCTTGTTAATTGGGTCATCGGATCCTTTGGGGATACGATCCGACGCTACCACTTTATTTGGACTTTTGTTTTTATTGGATCTCGGACTCTTTTGAGTTTGTTTTGAGATAGAGGTTGATGTTTTGTGGCTAATCGGTTAGGTTGGAACAGCTACGTCTGTCTGGATTACAGCATCTTTATTTTCGACGGGCATAGGAATATTTGTTTTGGTAGCAGTAGCATATGAAATGGTCAGATTAAAACGGGCTTCAATAATTATGTCTCCCCTTCTCCGAAAGGGGGGACATGCTGTTTTTGTAGTTATTCTTATTCTTCTTCTTATTATTATTCTTCTTCTTCTTAACTTTTGTTTGTCCAGAGCAGAACTTGAAAACTACTTGAAGGAATTTATCGAAACTTGGAACATAGATAGATGGCACTGTGAAGTTGTGCACCTTGCAAGAATTATAACTCTGGGCCACTTTTTTGCAAAGTTATCTGCCCTTGTTCAATATTTTAATAGTGTAAACTTTGTCCAGAGCAGAACTCAGAAACTACTTGAAGGAATTTATTGAAACTTGGAACATAGATAGATGGCAATGTGAACTTGTGCACCTTGTAATAATTATGACTTATCTCCCCCTTGTTCAATATTTTAATAGTGTAAACTTTGTCCAGAGCAGAACTCAGAAATTACTTGAAGGAATTTATTGAAACTTATGGCAATGTGAAGTTGTGCACCTTGCAATAATTATGAGTTATCTCCCCCTTGTTCAATATTTGAATAATGTAAACTTTGTCCAGAGCAGAAATCAGAAACTACTTGAAGGAATTTATTGAAACTTGAAATATAAATAGATGGCAATGTGAAGTTGTGCACCTTGCAATAATTATGAGTTATCTCCCCCTTGTTCAATATTTTAATAGTGTAAACTTTGTCCAGATCAGAACTCAGAAACTACTTGAAGGAATTTATTGAAACTTGGTACATAGATAGATGGCAATGTGAAGTTGTGCACCTTGCAATAATTATGAGTTATCTCCCCCTTGTTCAATATTTTAATAGTGTAAACTTTGTCCAGAGCAGAACTCAGAAACTACTTGAAGGAATTTATTGAAACTTCGTTGCAAAGTTATCTCCCCTTGTTCAATATTTTAATAGTCATTGACAAACTGCAATGGGGAGACATATGTTTTTTCATAAAAACAACCTTTCTAGTTTTCTTTGCCTCTGGAAAGGAAAGACCTTCTTTATATTTGATGGTAACAATCTCCTTCTCCCGTTTCCAAAATTGGCAGGAGCGGGAGGTGGAATAATGTTCACCATCACAGTTCAAACATTTTAGTGGATTTTTGCAGTCAGTAATATCAGTATCATGATCGGAATGTAAGTTAGTGCAACGACGGCACACTTTTTTTGTTCATTGCTTTTTCTACATTTACTTTCGTGGTGCCCAAATTTGTAACAGTTGTAACACTGTAAGGGGTTCGGTATATACATATCAACAGGGACATGTAAGTATCCAACTTTTAAAGATCTTGGTAAAATAGCAGTATTAAAAGTAAGTACCAGAGTATTTGTTGGTCTTTTTTTCCAGGTAAATTTGATTCAATCAGTAGAAAGCGTGGAAATGTAGAGTTTGATGTGTTGCCTTTCGGGTTGTCGATATCGGAGTCAGAGTCCATTTGAGTGCGTGTGCGTTTTTTGTTTTGAGGATCCATGTTTAAGTTTTTAGCTCACCTATGCACGAAGTGCAAGGTGGGATCACATTTTGTCCGGCGTCCGTCCGTCGTGCGTCGTCAACATTTGAGCTTGTTAACACTCTACTGGCTACATTTTGCATCCAATCTTCATGAAAGTTTATCAGAACGTTCATCTCCATAAAATCTTGGACAAGTTCGAAACTGGGCCATATGAGGTCAAAAACTAGGTCACTAGGTCGAATTGAAGGAAAATCTTGTTAACACTCTGGAGGCCACATGTTCAACTTGAGCATGTTGAAACCTTATCAAAATGTTTGTTTTAATGATATGTAGGTCAAGTTCGAACATGGGTCACGTCGGGTTAAAAAGTAGGTCACCAGGTCAAATTGAAGGAAAATCTTGTTAACACTCCAGAGGACGTAATTTTTGCTTAAACAGTTTGAAATTTTGTCAGAATGTTTGTCTTAAAAATATCTAGGTCAAGTTCGAATATGGGTTATGCCGGGAATTAAGGGAAAATCTTGTTAACTATGTAGAAGCCGCATGTTTTGCTTCAACGGCTTGAGGAATCCGCTGTGGTCGAGTGGTTAGCGTCGGGGATCTCGAAACCGGGTGTCCCGGGTTCGATCCCCAGTCGCGGCTCTACGGTCATGGTACATTTTCTAGCCTAGTACTAGTTTGTTTACCCAGGGATCATGAATAATTAAATTTAATTGCGCGCTAAATGACCTTAGCTGTCGATGCGCCATAAAACAATATACATTCATTCATTCATTCAACGGCTTGAAATTTGGTCAGAATGTTGAGCTGAATGATGTTTAGGCCAAGTTTGAATATGGATCATGCAGGGTCAAAAACTAGGTCACTAGGTCAAATTGAAGGAAAATCTTGTTAACATTTTGGATGCCGCATTTTTTGCTTCAGCAGCTTGAAATTTGGTCAGAATGTTTGTCTAAATGATATCTAGGTGAAGTTCGAATATGGGTCATATTGGATCAGAAACTAGGTCAATAAAGGAAAATATTGTTTAAACTCCGGAGGCCGCATTTTTACTTCGAGCAAGTTGAAACGTCAGAATGCTGTCTTGATGATATCTAGTCCATGTTGGAATATGGGTCATATCAGGTAAAAAACATATAGATCGCTACCCAATTAGCCCATTAGCCTATAAAAGACCAGGCACAATAACTTGTAAATTTTATGCAAATTAAATATGACACATATAATATAAATGTGGTGTATATGTAATGAATGAAACGAGCAGATGGAATATTCTCAAGTGAAAAAGAACAAAGATAATACGTAGATACATGCACAAATATTTATGCCATTTTAACACCATTACAGTTAACATACATGTATTTGTAAGAAAAGAAAAAGCGTGCCTAAATATATTATATGACCAGCCGTTTGCACTAGACCCGGCCCATCTAGGCTCCCGTTTACACCTAAACAGAGGCCAAAGCAGTGTGTTGGAAAGCCGGAGATCCCTGCGCTTCCCTCAACTGCCAGAATCCTCGTTTCCTGCTTACGAGTATCCACCCACGGCAAACAGGCGGGTCCATTAGGGGACGTTTACCCCTTGTAGGACGGACAGCCGGCGTATTCTAACCCCCACCGGCAGGGGGGGGGGGGGGCATTTTATTTGAGAGACAAGCAATGTAAATTCAGCTAGTAAATAGGCTTAATTTAAGTAATTATTCCTAGTACCTCAAAACTCCAAGTTCATCGTGAAGGATTCCACTAGTGGCGTCTCATCAAGGATGGCGTTCAACTCCTGCAGGACCTTTAAAGTTATGAAGTATTTGAATATATAATCATATATAAAAAACACTAAATTAAACCGCATTATCGGTTTATTTTATCTTCTACTTATATGTAAATGTTATTATAACCAGTTTGAAGTCATTGCGAATGGATGAATCTATGATTATGTTTAATTACTTCGACCTAGTCCTGCTTCCGTCGACGCGACATCAACACAAACAAGAGAGGAAACTATGATAATGTTTACTTACTGCGACATAGTCCTGCTTCCGTCGACGCGACATCAACACAAACAAGAGAGGAACCTGCTTCCTACCCTCCCCCTGTCTAATGAACGCATGGACCGACCAAAGCTGGGTGAATGGTTTCTTCACGACTCTGAATGTACCTTCCATGTATCACTTGCTTGTTCTCTGAATTAGTTGAAGCTGTTCGTTAGTCGCAAACATCAGGTGCCGCTCGTCGCCAACTCTTACATCGCCAACTAAAAACTTCTCTCCGATAAAATCTGTGTTGATATGAAAATGTTAATATCTAATATTAATATTTGACATTTACTGTTTAACCAGAACTTTTCCTTCAATTTTTTTTTTACTCTTTGTCCAGTATAGTATTAAGTGCCAACTGACCTTGAAATCTAGTGATGTCGGTTCTTTCTGTCTTGCGTGGTTCATGATTCGGACCAGTGTCGTAGGACGTGGGAGCTTGTAGTATGTAGGTTCGAAGGCAGCTAACATCAGATCATCGACCACTCGTCCGGCAGGGGCGAACACATCTCTGATTGCTTCTTGTCGCATCTGAATACAAAAAAAAGAAGAATTTTATAATATTTTTAATACAATCGTAATAGTGGACCCTTCATGTTTGATATATCTTTCTCGTATATAATGAACAATTAAGGATACTTACATCACGTTTAAGTATCACCCGTTTCTTCATTGATCTGGTTGGTGGTGGTGACGGGCTTGTCCTTCGGTGAAAATATCACCCCGTTGGGTCACGTTTGCGTAGCATATGAGCGCCTTCGTACGGACACTGCACCTCCAGTGGACACTGAGGCTCGTTTGTCTCTGAAATACAATATCGGAAAATACAGTTAACTGACCCTTTCTCACTTGGAGATGCATAATGACGCAAAGTTAACATTGTGGCAAATAGGGCTGAACATAAGAGATGTTCCTACCTTGACGCAGTACGAGAAGCCGTCTGATGACACCAACTTCTTCTTTTTTCGGTTCGTCCCCTCTTCTACCACCTCATACTCGACCTTGTCACTGTCCTCTAAAACCGTATTACTCAGCGCCGCCTCTACAACATGTAAACTCTAAGATGATGAGGCGTCTTCGGGCTTTAAAGTAATCAATCCTGGTGATCCCTACAACAATTCAAATATATTGGATAATTTAGTCCTCTGTCAAACACTATTACACATCTTCGGCATATTGGATAATTTAGTAAGATTGTGAGAAAAGGAGAAATGTCTTCTATCAAACACTATTCATTAAGTATTTATAACGTATTAATAAGGTATTTATAACAGACTTATTATGTCTCCCCTTCTCCGAAAGGGGGGACATGCTGTATTTGTAGTTATTCTTATTCTTATTACGATTCCCCAACAGAGTTGGGAATCGTATTGTTTTTCTATTGTTTTTTCTTTTTATTACGATTCCCCAACAGAGTTGGGAATCGTATTGTTTTTCTATTGTTTTTTATTATTATTATTATTCTTTATTCTCCTATCCAAATTTTTTGTCCAGAGCAATACTCATAAACTACTTGATGGAATTGATCGAAACTTGCAACATAGATAGATGGCAATGTGAACTTGTGTAGTTTTCAAGAATGATAACTCTGAGCCACTTTTTTGCAAAGTTATCTCCCCTTTTTCAATATTTTATCCAAATATTTTGTCCAGAGCAATACTCATAAAGTACTTGATGGAATTGATCGAAACTTGCAACATAGATAGATGGCAATGTGAACTTGTGTAGTTTTCAAGAATGATAACTCTGAGCCACTTTTTTGCAAAGTTATCTCCCCTTTTTCAATATTTTAATCACTTTTTGTCAGAGCGATATCTTGTGAACGAAAGGTCAGATATTATTGAAACTTGGAACATAGGTAGATGGCACTGTGCAGTTGTACAACATGCAAGAATTATAACTCTGGGCCACTTTTTTGCAAAGTTATCTCCCCTTTTTCATTTTTTTAATAATCGGGTGATTTGAACTTGTATAACTCGATAACGAAAAGAGATAGAGACTTGAAACTTAGTACAAATGTTCCCAATCAAGTGACCTACTTTCTCATGTGTATTGCAGCTTGACCGAATACTCGTTTCTGATTGGTCGATTTTTCGGACTTGTATAACTCGAAAATGACTAGTGATAGAGACTTGAAACTTAGTACATGTGATTCTAATCAAGTAGTACTACTTTCTCAAGTGTATTAGCGCATGACCGAATACTCGTTTCTGATTGGTCGATTTTTCTGACTTGTGTAACTCAACAACGACAAGTGATAGAGACTTGAAACTTAGTAAATGTGTTTCTTATCAAGTAGTACTACTTTTGCATGTGTATTAGCGCATGACCGAATACTCGTTTCTGATTGGTCGATTTTTCGGACTTGTATAACTCAAAAACGACAAGTGATAGAGACTTGAAACTTAGTACATGTGTTCCTAATCAAGTAGTAGTACTTTCGCAAGTGTATTAGCGCATTACCGAATACTCTGGGCCATTGTGTTATCTGCCCTTGTTCAATAAAATGGCAAGGGAATCGTTCGTAACTGTTGCTACAGTTACAATCTCTAGTTATTATTATTATTATTATTATTCTCTTTCAGCTATCCAAATTTTTGTCCAGAGCAATACTCATAAACTACTTGATGGAATTGATCGAAACTTGCAACATAGATAGATGGCAATGTGAACTTGTGTAGTTTTCAAGAATGATAACTCTGAGCCACTTTTTTGCAAAGTTATCTCCCCTTTTTCAATATTTTAATCAATTTTTGTCAGAGCTATATCTTGTGAACGAATGGTCAGATATTATTGAAACTTGGAACATAGATAGATGGCACTGTGCAGTTGTACAACATGCAGGAATTATAACTCTGGGCCACTTTTTTGCAAAGTTATCTCCCCCTTTTCATTTTTTTAATAATTGGGTGATTTGAGCTTGTATAACTCAAAAACGACAAGTGATAGAGACTTGAAATTTAGTACAAATGTTCCCAATCAAGTGATACTACTTTCTCATGTTTATTTGAGCATGACCGAATACTCTCTTCTGATTGGTCGATTTTTCGGACTTGTATAACTCACAAACGACTAGTGATAGAGACTTGAAACTTAGTACATGTGTTTCTAATCAAGTAGTACTACTTTCTCAAGTGAATTAGCGCATGACCGAATACTCGTTTCTGATTGGTCGATTTTTCGGACATGTATAACTCAAAAAGCACAAGTGATAGAGACTTGAAACTTAGTACAAGTGTTCCCACTCAAGTGATATTACTTTCTCATGTGTATTTGCACATGACCGATTACTCGCTTCTGATTGGTCGATTTTTCGGACTTGTATAACTCAAAAACGACAAGTGATAGTGACTTGAAACTTAGTACGTGTGTTTCTAATCAAGTAGTTCTACTTTCTCAAGTGTATTAGCGCATGACCGAATACTCGTTTCTGATTGGTCGATTTTTCGGAATTGTATAACTCAAAAACGACAAGTGATAGAGACTTGAAACTTAGTACATGTGTTCCTAATCAAGTAGTACTACTTTTGCAAGTGTATTAGCGCATGACCAAATACTCGTTTCTGTTATCTCCCATTGTTAAATAAAATGGCAAGGGAATCGTTCGTAACTGTTGCTACAGTTACAATCTCTAGTTCTTATTATTATTCTTCTTCTTCTTCTTAACTTTTGTTTGTCCAGAGCAGAACTCAGAAACTACTTGAAGTAATTGATTGAAACTTGGAACATAGATAGATGGCAATGTGAAGTTGTGCACCTTGCAAGAATTATAACTCTGGGCCACTTTGTTGCAAAGTTATCTGCCCTTGTTCAATATTTTAATAGTGTAAACTTTGTCCAGAGCAGAACTCAGAAACTACTTGAAGGAATTTATTGAAACTTGGAACATAGATAGATGGCAATGTGAAGTTGTGCACCTTGCCATAATTATGAGTTATCTTCCCCTTGTTCAATATTTTAATAGTGTAAACTTTGTTCAGAGCAGAACTCAGAAACTACTTGAAGGAATTTATTGAAACTTGGAATATAGTTAGATGGCAATGTGAAGTTGTGCACCTTGCAAGAATTATGAGTTATCTCCCCCTTGTTCAATATTTTAATAGTGTAAACTTTGTCCAGAGCAGAACTCAGAAACTACTTGAAGGAATTTATTGAAACTTGGAACATAGATATATGGCAATGTGAAGTTGTGCACCTTGCAATAATTATGAGTTATCTCCCCCTTGTTCAATATTTTAATAGTGTAAACTTTGTCCAGAGCAGAACTCAGAAACTACTCGAAGGAATTTATTGAAACTTGGAACATAGATAGATAGCAATGTGAAGTTGTGCACCTTGCAATAATTATGAGTTATCTCCCCTTGTTCAATATTTTAATAGTGTAAACTTTCTCCAGAGCAGAACTAAGAAAGTACTTAAAGGAATTTATTGAAACTTGGAATATAGACAGATGGCAATGTGGAGTTGTGCACCTTGCAATAATTATAACTCTGGGCTACTTCGTTGCAAAGTTATCTCCCCTTGTTCAATATTTTAATAGTCATTGACAAACTGCAATGGGGAGACATATGTTTTTTCATAAAAACAACCTTTCTAGTTATCATTTAATTTTACATTATCAAAACCAGGTACCGATTTTAAAACATACAAAAAGCACAATCGTTATACAATGTTAACAATGTTAAAATACATTCTTAAAATGTTAAAATACATTCTTAAAATGTTAAATTACAATCTTAAAATGTTATTATACAACAAAAACCCCATCACACACACCTATTAAAACCGATAACGGTAGACTAAAATTCTTCTGAGTAAAATGGGGTTGATTTCGCGTGGGGTCGATTCTTCTGGCAGGCGATTACTTAAAGAGGAATACGCTTACACAGTTCATACAAAGTAGGTCAAGTATTCGTTTATCAAGGGAAACTTTAAATCTTGCCGACTCCGGCTGTGCTTTTGGTCGGAGATTTAGATTTCAGCAGGAATATACATCCCTGATCGTAGTGATGATCATCAAACATAGTGCTGGAATGCCAGTGACAATGAAAGCATGGTTAAACACTAACAATTCTCAATATATACATACACATGCTGGAAAATGACAAACAAACAAACGCACATGTTTTACTATAATCGGTATATGTGCCAGGTACAGTGCTGCTTAGCATAACATCTATTGCAGTAGTATACCTTTAACCTGACCTCAACTAATCATCTAACATTGAAATTGTAAAAAATAGTATAGTAATAAATAAGATCATATGTCAGCTAATGAATATGCATATATAGAAGTAAAAATATATCTATTAGTGTATGCAAGCTATTGAAGTTCATGTTGTAGAAATAATGAAAGACAACACTATGTAGTAATAATTGTATTCTGTATTAATATGAAAACCGATCTGAAAATACAAATTGAAAATAGTTAAAGAATAACGGGAAAATATCGCGGTGTTTTAGTTAAAAAGGAAAACAAAATGTAAACTAGTAGAATGTGCATGTTTAACATTTAATATGCTAAACATCTTATATGATCATTACAATGCCATCTCATGTTTCATGTTCTTGAACTCCTCCACAAGATTGTCATAATCCAGTTCACTCAAACAACCACTGTAGTCACTGATCCGCATCAACGCGTCCTGGGACATACTCCTTAATTCATTGGCGATGTCATTCATCAGTGGGGATCCCGCTCTACAGCAGCGGTTCAAATAATGTAGTCATTAAGCTCAGGGTCTTGATATTTTACTCAAACACTTCTGTTATGTTATTATGTAAGATTATGGTATAAAAACTGCATTGTTTAGAATAAATTAATAGAATCTTATTTTTATATGGATATTAAATGAAATAAACATTTTGTTCAGTAATGTATATAACATGGTTATAGTATGACAAGGAAAAATCCCTTTCATCAGGTATAATGAATATTTAAGAAATGAACATGATCTGAAAGTAACAATGTCATGCTAAACTTGAAAGAACAACGGCAACAACTTGAACAGTGACAACTAAAACAGTAAGTCTGAAAACAAAAGCACAACGCAAACTAGATTTGATCACTTGTGTTACTGCTAATAGTGACAGTTGGACTTCCTTCTTTTCTATATTTCATAATATTTGAATGTGATGATGTATATTTGCTGCTGGCTACACACTTGTACATAAACATCGTCTGAAGTCAAGTAGCTGATCATGTACGATATCAGCATTCCCAATTTCTGGAGGAACTACTGTTCGATGACCCTCAAACTCGTCAACCTTCTCAGATCCATAGAAGTCGGCCAAAATGCGAGCTTTACCCTGAAAAATGTTCAATTCATGTTGAATTATATTAATTGTAATGGTATCTAACCATGAAGTGTGATACTTACCTATTATCTTCTCATGTTCCTTCTTTACATTGAGTCAGAGGACTAGATAAGGAGGAATAAATTGGTCTTTTTTCCCCCACAATATCTCTCATATTTCTCAACGAGACCCTCTGTTGTGGTTACTCAACAGAATCGTCTCACCGAGACAATTCTTTTGAGTACTCGCAACATAGGGTTAGAGTGTCAGGCCTCTACATTTACTTTTGAACACACTTTCCCAGTAGGACAAGTACTTTGAATATGTACTTGCCCAGGCTCAAAAACAATTTGTCCGAATAGTGTATGATGAACATGCTATACATTTAAGTAAACACAAAACTAAACTTTATTTGACTGTTGATTGTTTTAACACGAAAAGTTGTACAGCCAGTGACAAAAGACGAAGTTGTATCATCTTCACACTTCGTACACGTCATGCAAAACATGGCCTCTTGCGATACGTCAAACGTAGCCACGAATGTTCCTTCTGCCATTGTGGTAGAACACCATGCTTTTATGGTTCGTATGGGGTTTTTTTTCGCAATTTTAGTGACATTTGATTTACTCTTCTCCGGAGACTCACATTTGATCTAGACGTGAATCCAAATTTGAACAGGTTTGACATTTTGCGATCCTCAGAGAGTAACATACTTAAACAATCGTAAACCGGATGTCGTAAACAAATTGAAACATTTAATATTCACATTACAGTGACTGTTTATAAATATGTTGCGATGTAAAATTTACACCTAATGTGTGTTAGTAATTTGTCTTTTAAACGCCGCTCAGGTTAAAGTCTTTGTACTCCCTAAAGAGAATGGTTTTCCACATTAAATGAACCATCGTTAAATTTACGCCGAAAAGAATCAGCTATGCAGTATTTCTTAAAACTTAAGCCTAATCCTTTAAATCCCACTCATAGAGTTGTTTTCAACCCTTTATACAAGGAATTATTTTTAAAGACGTAACGGGTAATACCGCATTTTGGTATTCGTTACGGCCCAGAAGTCGCAAAGCTTGATATTGATCTTGACGACATCGCGAAGCAAGATATTTCAAATGCCCCACCTTGGACCTTAAGTAGTCCACCATTCAGTTATGATCGTGCGACCGATAAAAAGGCCTGCAAAGATCTTATTGTCCCCCGCTTTTAGCGAAAGCGTGGGGACTATTATTTCTCGTCCGTCAGTCCCTCCGTCACGCTGTCACAAAAACTTTAACCTTGGTCATAACTTCTGAACCGTAATAGGTACTGCTTTCATATTTCACATGTGTATTCCTTGTGACAACCCCTTTCCATCAATACCAATTTTTTTGACCTTGTGACCTTGACCCTGGCGGGGGACCATAATTCTCTGAATTTGCTTGTTGTTTTTAAATCCAAGTATATGGAAATAAAAAATACATATTTTAACTTTGAGCGTATTTATACGGACGATTCTAAGGATGCCAAAAGGGCTGCTGCTGCCGCAGTTCCTGATGGCGATGTGATAACATTTCGGCTACCAGATAATTCTTCTGTTTTTTTCGACGAATTAAAGGCAATACATTTAGCTTTGGACTCTATTAAATCATAATGTTATATGCGGTATATTATATTTACCGACTCATTGTCTGCTATGCAGGCACTTCGGAATGAGAAAATTATAAATCCTCTTGTTGTTAATCTCCTGTTCAAACTATCATATATATGTGCTACATCGAATGTAGTATTTTGCTGAATCCCCGGTCATATGGGCATTCGCGGTAAAGAACAAGCTGACTTGGCAGCAAAATCTGCTCTTTCACAAGATAACTTGCTTTTTAAAATACCTTATTCCGATTTTAAACCTTTAATAAATGTTTTACTATACGATGATTGGCACAGTTATTGGAATGAGAAAGTGAATAATAAACTACACTCAATCAAGCCAGTACTTGGTGAGTGGCTGCCAGCTTTGAGAAGAAATTGTTCTTGCTCGTGAACGCATTGGACTGGACACACATGGTTAACTCATGCATACTTACTGAAATGTGAGGAAGCACCTCAATGTATTCCATGTTTTACACAACTTTCAGTACAGCACATTCTTCTGGAATGTGCTGATTTCGCCCCAATACGTGATAGATTTTTAAAAGCTCTAAGTATGCGTCAGCTCTTTTGAGTCTGTCAAACCTGAACTTTTATTTGATTTCCTTAAGGAAATTAATATTTTTAATAAGATATGATTATTTCTTAAATCGTGCTTTTGCTCATTCATTACTTTTACTGATCCTGTTCCAAATTTTCTCAGATATTGTTTATCTTTATATTAAGTGTAATACACTTTTTTTTTTTATGTTTCAAATTTAATTATTTCATCATTTTCAGTAGACCCGGCCGGGTAGCTCAATTGGTAGCGTATCTGACTCGCCATCTGGAGGTCACGGGTTCGATACCCGGTTGCGGCGACATTCTTTCGGGCGATGTTTTCCATTGCCTCTCACCTCTGATCTATGTGAGAAAGTAGTCAGTGGCTTCGAAAGAATGTTGTGTAAGTACTGGTGTGGGAAAGCCAGGAAAACATGGGTAGGTGCACTGACCGCCGTGATATGACCAAAGCTGTTGAAAGCGGCGTTAAACTCCAAACAAACATAAAAACATTTAGTAAATTATTAAGCGCTCAAAATGACCTTAGTTGTCGACGGGCCTTACAACACCATTCATTTATTCATTATATTTACTGCATGCTGATCTAATCACGTTCCATGCCTCATACTTAATGGCATGAAGGTACTTTAGAAGTACAATCATAAGTATGCCCTATGGATTGTGTGCATATTCTCTCTGCTTAAATGTACCACCAAGTTTCATGTAATTGTTTAAAAGGTTTTTCATTATGATCAACCGTTTTTATTCGCCCGTTTTCTAAAGACGGGACGTCCCGTCCCGTATTATAGTTTTACCTGCGGCGTCCAGTATGTTGTCAGCCCAATACCTTTAGAAGCTTTTGTCCACGAAGTGCTCAAGTCGAGTTTTTGTGATCGCTTTTTGTCCGTCATTCGACGTTCGTCGTCAGCATTTGCTTGTTAACCATCTAGAGGCAACATTTTGCATCCAATCCTCATGAAAGTTTATTATAACAAATATCTCAATTAAAGCTAGGTCAAGTTTATAACTGGGTCATGTGGGGTCTCAAACTAAGTCACTAGATCAAATTAAATGAAGCTTGTAAGCACTGTGGAGTGGAAGCCGCATTTTAAACTTGAGCAATTTAAAATTGTGTCCGCATGTTTGTCTTAGTGATATCTAGGCCAAGTTTGAATATAAGTCATGTCGGGTTAAAAAAACTAGGTCACTAGGCCAAATTATTAACACTTTGGAAGCCACATTTTTGGCTTAAGCATGTTGAAACTTTGTCAGAAAGTTTGCCTTGATGATATCTAGGCCAAGTTCGAATATGGATCATGTCCGGTTAAAAGACTAGGTCACTCGGCCAAATCTGGTTTACACTCTGGAAGCCACATGTTTGGTTGAGCATGTTGAAATTTTGTCAAAATATTTGTCTTGATGATATCTAGGCTGACTTCGAATATGGACTTGGTCAGGTCAAAAACGATGTCACTAGACCATATTTTAGTAAAATATTGTTAACACTACTTGAGAAGCTTGAAACTTTGTCTTGATGATATCTAGGCTAAGGTCGAATATGAGTCATATCAGAAGCCGCTTTTTTGGCTTGAGCATGTTAAAACTTTGTCAGAATATTTGGCTTGATGATATCTCGACTAAGTTTAAATATGGTTCAGGTCAGGTAAAAAACTAGGCCAAAATTTAGAACAATCTGGTTAACACTATAGAGATTGCATTTTGTGTAAGCACTACTCCTCCTAAACGGCTCAATGGATTTGGTTCAACCTTTACATGAAGGTTACACATCATAGTTAGATATGCATGAAGGAAGATCAAACGCCTCGGATTATTCCAAGGGGAGATAATTCAACTTAGAGGTTACCTGCGAAAGACTCCTGTGCACATACCTCCATATTTATTGTAAGCACTACTCCTCCTAAACGGCTCAATGGATTTGGTTCAAACTTTACATGAAGGTTACACATCATATGTAGATATGCATGAAGGAAGATCATACGCCTCGGGATTCTTCCAAGTGGAGATAATTCAACTTAGAGGTTACCTGCGAGGGACTCCTGTGCACATACCTCCACATTTCTTGTAAGCACTACTCCTCCTAAACGGCTCAGTGGATTTGGTACCTTGTACATTCTGAGGACAGCATCTCGCATAACATCCACAAGGTTTTCATGTCCTTATTACACAAACTGTAATTAAATATCTGCAACAATGATCTAAAATTTTAAAAAGCAAAGCATCCGATCTAAACACTATAATGAAAAAGAACTTTGTAGTAAAACGGCATTGCTTCACCTTCCTTGATTCAAAGCTTCAATAAGTCCATTCTGTTCACAAAATAATTTATTATACCCCCGGGGGGTATATAGGAATCACCCTGTCTGTCCGTCCGCAAGAGAGAGTACTTGTGGGGTGCGTGTTTCTACTAAGATATTGTTCAAATACGTAAATTATTAAGCGCCCAAAATGACCTTAGTTGTCGACGGGCCTTAACACACCATTCATTCATTCATTCATTCATTGTTCAAATACATATACATATATAAAACACGATTTCTACATCATACGTACACAATGACATAACATCCTTGACGTAATCAATAATATAACATATCAATCTTTTTGTAAATATATAGATTACCTTAATCTGAATATTACATAACCCTTAAGCATTACATTTATTGCAATACTACCTTAATACACTAAATACACAGATTACATAAATCTGAATCCTACATAACACTAAATCCCTCCCCTCAAACTTTAACTGCGACCACGCAGTTTGGTAAAAAAAACTTAGTTTTGTATTCTTTGGCGTTAAAAATATAAAAAATGAAATTAGATACAAAAGTATTATAAATGTAATGGTTTTAACAACTAATCAGTTCATAACATAAATATATCCTTATGATGTGTAAGAAGGTCTTTTAATTTCATTCTCTGAATTTCATCTAGTATATTACTTTCATCTATAATTAACTCCTCCACTATATCTTCTTTCATGCTATTCTTTTCGATCCGCTCAAACACTTCTTCAGCAACAGTGACTGGTTGTAACTCAAAAAGGATTGATTTTGGAGCTATGGTGATGGTATTGGTTGTCAGGTTAGATATGTGTACCGATATATTCTTATTTCTTCCATATTGGTATCGTATAACAGTTGGAGCTATATCAATAAAGGCTGGTAAATTACTATCTTCAGACTCATGTATAATGGCTGTAGTATCTGGATGTGAAACCTCCTTATCAGTATATCCTTTAACCTCAAGTGACTCATTGGGTTTCCGAATTATCCTTTGTGGGACTGCACTTCTTAATATAGCAATTCTATTCTTGTTTCTTTTCAATTCTTTCTCCCTTATAACAATCGATCTAAAACTTAAATACCATGGTGTCTGCAATTTAGCTTTCTGTAAGAATTGATTACCAAAATTTCCTTTACACTCCATCAGAAATTCTTGTAAAACGTTTGTACCTAATATCACAGGTGTGTTGGCAGAATAGTTTGTATCAGGTACAACTAAAAGTAAGCACTGTTGTTTTTCAGATTTCGGTAAACCATTTAAAACCGAAACATCAACCTCTATGTATCCAAGGTAAGGTAACACTTGTCCATCTGCGCATTCAATGTTTAAAATAGTACTTAACGCTTGGATCTGTACTTCATTCAAATGATTTCTATGAAAACTTTCACTAATAACGCTTACACAACTTCCAGTGTCCAATAAATAATGCCTTAACTTGAATTCCATTTAAATCAATATAAACTTCAAACAAAGTTTGGGGGGGTATATAGGAATCACCCTGTCTGTCCGTCCGCATGAGAGAGTACTTGTAAAGACACTTAGATAAATAGGTTGTTTTTTTATTTTTATAACGGGTATCTCATTTGCATATTAATGTTATTCATTTCGTAAAAGGGGGTTAATTACGGAATGAATTGCATACTTGTGGGGTGCACTCCACAAAAAAACATCAAACTCTCCCATGAGTCCGTCCACATTTCTTGTAAGCACTACTCCCACTAAATGGCTCAATGGATTTGGTTCAAACTTTACATGAAGGTTACACATCATATGCAGATATGCATGAATCACCCTGTCTGTCTGTCCGTATGTCCACATTTCTTGTAAGCACTACTCCTCCTAAATGGCTCAATGGATTTGGTTCAAACTTTACATGAAGGTTGCACATTATATGTAGATATGCATGAAGGAAGATTTTTCTCCTCAGATCCTTCCAAGGGAAGATAATTCAACTAAGAGGTTACGAAGAACTCCTGTGATACCTTGCAAGTGCAACTCCTCCTTAACCGTAGAAACTTTACCATTGTATCCGATGCTTTGGGAGGGGAGCGGGTGGGGGGGGGGGGGGGGGGGGGGGGGTATTCTTCAGTGAGCTTTGCTCACAGTATTTCTAGTTTGAATCAGAAAACTTAACGTATAAGCCTTCGTGGAATCTTGATTCTTAATAATGATTAAATTATGACAGATGGCTGAGTGTCAGGATCAACTCATTTAAGATAGGGTAATTAACTCAGACATTGCTGTGATTTTATTGAAGAATCTTTGTTAACCCTTTCCCACGTGTAGATGCTTTCGGACGCATCTGCAGCATCCGACTTTTGAAAACATTTTGACAAAAGGAGAAATTGATCATTACGAGCAAATATAACCACAACTATGGTGAAAAGCTTTATAAACAGCTCTAATAGTATCGAATAGAGTTGGAATCACAGCACTCATCGTGCTGCCAGCAAGGGGCGAACTGCAGATCACGGAATACATTAGGACAAAGATTTACCGATCAAATTGTTTTATCACGTAAACTTCACAAGAAGACCTCGTTATGTCCGTTAATTGAATACTATTTGAGTTAAATGCACCTTATTGTATACACAGAATTGGGGGTCTATCGCAAAATCTTTTATTTGACTTGCGGTATTTCACAGAGGTCGTTGCATAGTTTACACACTCATTGATGCATTAATCACAATGCATGCTAAATTCTAGGGATCAGTCTAGCATGGCTTTATAGAATAATAAAATACAATCAGTCACAGTCACAGCTGCCTCAATACAACTGAACATGTTATTTGTCCATAACATAGGTGAACAAATACATGAACTGCTTTTTATCATTTCAAATTCTCAATAAGTGTGAATATTCAATGAGCAGGTTGTAGAAGTTGTTTATCTGAAGGTACTTATAGATCAGTCGGTGGTATTTTTTACTCTGTAGTGTTTATCACGATGTACAATTTCTATTGATATTTATACCGTCCTAGCGATTTTGCACCACGATGCGAATGGATTTTGAAATTAGAAACATAAGGGCCGTGTTGTGTATGTGTACAACATTAAATGAAAGAACAGCTGAATAGCTTAGAATTTAATACTACACATATTAACATGAAATGCATGGGTTATATAGAAATAGTTTACACTAATAGGCGTGGCTTTGAGTGGATACACTTTCATTCATGAGTTCATTTGTCAAGACAATATACACAATACTCTCCCCCTTCAAATGTATAGTCATCAATTCAAATTCAATTTTGAAATCGCAATCATAATTACACCTGCGTAATGTATGCTCATACTGCTTTGATTTGTTCAGTGTTTGAATGACACCTCAAGAAAGTGTGCACATACTGATTTAGTTTGTTAATGCATGTTGAGCGTAAAAATACATTTTATTTTTTAATCATGTAATTCATATATTTTAACATAAAATTTCTTTCGAGTTTTTGCTTTTGGGTAAGTGATGTCGAATCAAATCCATTTCCCGGCTTCATATGCTAGCAAGTTACCGAACTTGATTTTTACACAAGAACTAATTGGCGGTTCGAAAGGACCGACATGGGCAACAGTTCATTCATTTAAAACAAAATATATTCCATAGATCATTCATTTTCATTGACATTACATACGATCTGCAACTACCAAGACATCTCCCGCGATGGTATTCAGAAAAGAAAGCTGATATAAATGGACAGATGTGAAGTAATTGAGATATTGCTCATTATAAATGAGCCACAATGTTTTCAATATTTGTGCTGCAGAGGCGTAAGAAAGCGTGTGTATGTCGGAAAGGGTTAAGCAACACTTATTCAAACAGATATGACCTTACCTCATAATTAGGAATAGTTGATAAAATCATGGCAATCTACCATTAGCAAGAAAGGTGGTTATATGCAATTCATCTAATAGCAACAATATGACGACAACATTGTGTGTAAATCCTCAGATGATTCATCGACCAATTAAAATGTGTTCCAAATTTGTAGGCTGGAGTGGTTTTAAAAGTCTTATCTTGGAAAGCGTTGAAACTGCAGATAAGTTGTAATGCGTAAGGGAGAGACAGACAGAAAAGGCTTTATTATTTGTAGTATGATTTTCATGATCATATGCAGGGATGTTCACTTAATAGCAGCCCCGGTAGCTCAGTCGGTAGAGACGCGGGTTGTCAATCCAGGGGTTGTGCGTTCAAACCCCAGCTCGGCCAATATTCTTTACGACGTTTTACAAAAGTCGCTGTGACAAATGTCATTCGTTATACACCAATGGGCTAACAGTCTATATGGAAAAGTAGCCAGTTGCTTGGAAAGTATGTTGTGTGGAGTCCTTGTGTGCGAAAAACCAGGAAACATGAGAAGATGAACTTGTCGCCGTGATATGACTGAAACATTGTTGAAAAACGTCGTTAAACCCCAATCAGTCCATTGATATGATAGTCTTATACACCTATACAATAAAACAGACATAACATAATTGAATGAGCTTGAAAACATCATAAATTGATGCAAATGTGTCAAAATCCATCAGTTAGTGGGATAACTGTTAGATATATTTGGACTTTGGACAATCTAAATGTTAGAGGATGAAAACACTTTTTAAAACAAGCATAATTGTCACAATCAGTTAACCACGCATACCTGATAAATAATGTAGCTGTAGATCAGGCCCTGGTTATTATTATTACTTAAACTAAGGATTTTCCTTAATTTATGGAAACACATTTCACTAACGTTTTTACACTAAGTAAAATACTTAATCTTAAATGCTTAACTGAACCTATCTTCTGCATTTTTTTTTTTATCTTATCATAGAGATTAAGATTTGGAAATGGTCTGAACCCCAAGTGTCATCAATGACATGCCATCCTATTTCGCTGGCTAGGTTTGGACTTGTGATGGTTAGATATGTGCACGTGAAGGTACCACGGCCTAGATCAACCATAATGGACAAGCCGTCGTTGTGCAGTACGAGACCGTGGTTCGTGACCCAGTCCTCGACTGCACGATGAACCCCATCTATAATTATGAGCGTTAAAATCACCAGATAACACACGGTCCGTTTTTTGATTATGCTTGTCTACGCATCTACAGTAATAAGGTACTGGTTATTGTCAAACGCGAAGATATCAAACGACATATGTTGCCATGGCCTGAGGGGCACTTTATGGGGTCGTAATGGTTCTTTAGCAGTCGAGTGTCGCTCATATAACGAGCAAGGTAGCACCAAATCAGTTATTTCCTTAGTCATGCGCGGCGTGTAGCCTGGTTACAGCCTTGATGGCTGCTGTCATAAATTATCCTTATCATTTATGCACGCAATGATGTTGGAATTATGATTTTCTGACTTTTGAATATGATTTCGTTTTCGAAAGAAAGCTCAGCTCGTCTCTGTGATTCCAAAGGTCTAGGATAGATTTTGACCATTTTTGGCGCTCATTTGGCCATAATGTTTGCGAGACTTTGAATTGGTCGTCTGCTTTAGAATCTAACCGTATAGTCTCAAGTTTTTTAGTACTAATGGGTTATTGTTGTAAACCATGTGAACTTGCGTATCAAGATCGTCGAATAGGTCTTGATACGTTTCCGATACGAAATTTCTACTTAGCGCATCACTTAACGGTATACTAGTACCTGTTTTATGAATGACTTCTGTTATAAGGTTAATCTAAAACTTTCAATCGAAGAAATATTGTCTATGGCTGTTTCCAGTAGTCTGTGTCTATCAATTACAATAAAATTTGTTTCCCCAGTGATTACATTTCCATTTTCAATATCATCTGACTCAAGGTCAAATTTCCGCCCAGTCACTATCTTGTTTTGTAAGTATCTGAGTATATGGATAGGATCCTGTATATTCAGGGATGCTATTTCATCTATGAAAATATTTGTTAATGTACTTATCTGTGTGTGTGTGCCTGTTGTTCATTGGCAAAGACATGATTAATAATACAGACTGCATGAAGTCTAAAAGGTCATCACCATCTTTTCCAGATGATTCTTATACGAGATTTGTTTCAGATGCAAAATGGCTGTTTTCTTCTACAGGTAACAGTACTTGAGAAGTTTCAGATGATGAATGACTGTTTTCTCTTATAGGTAACAGTAATTGAGTAGTTTCAGATGCCGAATGGCTGTTTTCTCTCACAGGTAACAGTACTTGAGTAGTTTCAGATGCTGAATGACTTGTTTTCTCCTATATGTAACAGTACTTGAGTAGTCTCAGATGCTGAATGACTGTTTTCTCTTATAGGTAACAGTACTTGAGTAGTCTCAGATGCTGAATGACTGTGTTCTCTTATAGGTAACAGTACTCGCGTAGTTTCAGAACCAGAATGACTGTTTTCCCTCAACAAATCAGAGTTCTCAGGACAACAGCAATGTGTTCACGTATTTGAATGATATGGAATTTATTTCCACAGGTTTTACATGTAATATTTGGTCGAGTGGTTAGCGTCGGGGATATGAAACCGGGTGTTCCGGGTTGCATCCCCAGTAGCGGCACGACGGTCATGGTGGAGTGCCCTAGGGCAAGACACATTTTCTAGCCTAATACTGGTTTGTTTTCCCGGGGATCATGAATAAATGAACCGTAGCCGTGATATAACTGAAATAATGTTGAAAGCGGCGTAAACCACCAATAAAACAAACAAACAAAACATGTAATATTTAAATTTGATTCATTTTCTTCTTTCCTTGTATCTTCAACAGGTAAACAGCTCTGAATTGGTCAAATATAAAACCTAGGTTGGAGACCAACAACACTCTTCAAAATCTTAACAACCCATTTTTCAATTGATTTTAATACCCCCAACAATTCTGGATTAAGTTTTGCAACTACATTTAGAATGTAATCTCATTAACAACTTGAAGCGTTGTATTGAAACTTTATACAACCTTTTCAAATTTCACAACTATAAACAAAACCAATTAAGATAACTCTATCCTGCATATGGTGCAAATTGTTGCTCTGTTTTACTTAGAAATAATGGTTAAAGGTTTGCGTGCAACTACATTAAGAGTCCATATCTTATTAACTACTTGATGCATTCCATTGAAACGTTATACAACCCTTCCTAGCCATCACACCTATCAAAATAATCAAGTTAAATAACTCTATCCTGCATATAATGCAAATAATCACCCTTTAAGAAATTGTGGTTAATGTTTTTCATGCAACTACATTAGAGTCCATTATCTCAGTAACTTAAATAAGCGGTGGAATAGTCGAGCGCGCTGTCCTCCGACAGCTTTTGTTAATAATAATTTTAATAAGTATTTCACAGTAGTTAAAATTTATCCTCATATATTTAAAACGTAGACCACACTTGAAACAACATATCAGCTAAATTGTTTAGTTAAATCATTGATGCATACAATATATGTATGGCGCATGAGAAATGCCAGTTGCGAGTCCCATTACTATTTAAAAGGTGGCAAGTATGAAATTAATTGGGTGCGAAGACCAGATTTTCTGTATTTCTAAAATTATTGTTTATCACAGTTTGTTCTTTTCTTTATTTGTTTCAAGCCAAATAAACATTTAATATCACACATATTAAATCATTTAAGTGTGTAATATTAGCTAGCTATGTGTAATATTAGGTATTTAAGCATTCCTTCGAAATGTTGACCTCATGTCAAGATCTAGTCGTTGTGACATCGAAGAAAGTGAATTAAAAATCAGGCAAAGCTTTAGTGCATGTTTTATTCCACTGCATTCGAGAGAGAGAAAAGAATTTCTATTTTATCTTTCTTTCTCCTACATTCGGCCCATGCACTCGTTTCGTGACGTATAAGAAATTAATTTTTTGTCTAAAGTTTACATTTTACTTCCGGTTACTTCCCTTTATATTTTGGCAATATGAAAATTGGTCACGAACTGAGGAAAAAACGTTTTGACGTTCACGACCGATAAACAGGCATATATTTGAGACATATTTTCATAAAATATTTATTATTTTTGTTTATGTTACCTGTTTATGTTGATACTTATCTAAAATAATGTAATATTTTGACCACTCGCTTCTTCATATCAAAATGCGCATGCGCGAAAACCGATGTTAAAGGTCACTATATTTAGCTTAGAAACAGTTCCTATTTTTCCTACATGGATTAACATTATTAAATGAGTTCTACAAAAATCAATACATCTCTTTGAACATGATAATAACATTCAGTAAGTTAAAATTCCTATTAAAAGGACAATATTGTGATGTTTAGCTCTACTGGCCAAAGGCCAGAAGGGCTTATGTCGTGGCGATTAGTCCGTCCGTAAACAATTTCTTGTTAACACGATACAGTCTTCACTTTTGATTGTATCTCAACCAAACTTATACGGTAGTTAGATATCCATGAGAGCTCGGTTCCTTTCGAAAACCAGCCACAGATCCGGCCATGCATGACTGGATTATGGCCCTTGAAATGGTCATCGAGAAGTGATACAATTTTAAGTTTCAAAATATATCCAATCAAAACAAACAAATATCATCTATTTATAAAAGTCAATCCTTTAATTTGAAAGTTATTGAGTTATGATTCTTGTACACTGCACTTCCTTTCATTGTGCTCTACCATTGTATGAAGTTTTATTAGATTCCATTTAGAAAAAGGCAAGAAAGGGCAATGAAAGATATTCTTCAGAAAAAAAAGGAGCAAAGTGCAATTACTCTGTAATTAGCTAGAGTTATGGTTCTTGTACACTGCACTTCCTCATATTGTGCTGTACCATTGTATGAAGTTTTATTAGATTCCATCTGGTAGTTATTAAGTTTTTCTCCGGACAAGAAAAAGTAACAACGGGAAATAACTCTGTAATTAGGTAAAATAGGGTTATTGTTCATGTACACTGCATTTCCTCTCACTGTGATCAGGGTCTTTCAAATAGTACTATACTATTTGAAAGACCCTGCTGTGATGTATCATCGTATGATTTTTTGTTTCATTTCATTCGGTTTTAAAGCTATGCTCCGAACACGGACAATTGCAACAGACCAACCGACCACAGGGTGACTCCAATATACGCCCTTCAAAATTTCTCCTTCCACGGCATTTATCAATTCTCCAAAATGCTGAGGGAGGAAAACACCAGACTTCCTGGGCACAGTTGTCACTATTCCCCTTCCTGAAAAAGAAAACATGTTTCAACTACCTAAAGAGTAAATGTTTGCTAGGTTCGCACAGATGACCCTGAAGATTTTTCAAAATTGGCCAACCCCTACCTCCTTTGATGGTCTTTATCTTGTGTTTAAGTGAAGATATTTAAGGTTTCACATGATTGAGCTAGTTCAAGTTAAAAAAGTACAATCCCTGAAAATTTAAAAACAATAATTTCATGAGGGTTTGTCGCTCTCGTGATATACACAATTCATTTCATTTGGATTTGTGTCCCTTTTCCTTGCCGCGGCAGCCAGGAATTTGCATGGATCCGAAAGATTTAGTAGGACTGTTTAACAATTTCCCACATAAAGAAGCTTTCTGACACCTCCGCGGCAGAAGACTGTTGAAAACATGGCGGCAAAAGGATAAATTGCACATAATGAGCAATATCTACTGTTGCCACAATGTTTTCAGCCCTTTTCAATGATTATACTTTAATTTATAGAGATTTTGTACATTTTTGCTTACATATTTACAGTCATCTGCTACATACTTGGTGTATGTGGGAAAGGGTGATTAACACAAATGTCTGCAGAAGCTTGTGTGACGACTTGATGCCGAAAGTGGTAATTCATGATAGAGTTGCGTCCCTTGATGATGCACGAGTGTCGCGTGAGTACATTCACTTGGAATGTTACGGTATTGCCCATTAATACCTCTTTGAGACTTGTTCTTCTACTTCCAACGCTATTTTTACTGAGTGTGGATGTCTAAATGAACCAAGAACCTCGAGAAGCGCAAAAGCAAACAAAAACATTTAGTGAATATATGGCGTGTTCGTGTGCTTCCCAAAGTCATAGACCCACCTCAATTGCTACTACGAGACAGTCTGCTAAGCAAACTGATCTACAGGACCGTATGACTTTTTTATAAGACATGAAATCAGATCTATCTTCACTTGATAACAAAATCGTGATATAACTTAGTCTATACAGACACTGAAAGATTAAAATTAGGCGGGACGTTAAAGAAAGAAAAAATGTGAAATGAGGAATTTTAACGATAAAAGTATAACTTGATGGTCATTCCCGACGTTCTAATTTACACAGCACAACAGTGATTTAAAGGTTAGAGAGCTAATGAGGGATAAGTCATCACTACAGTGATTTAAAGGTTAGAGAGTTAATGAGGGATAAGTCATCACTACAGTGATTTAAAGGTTAGAGAGTTAATGAGGGATAAGTCATCCCTACAGTGATTTAAAGGTTAGAGAGTTAATGAGGGATAAGTTATCACTACAGTGATTTAAAGGTTATATAGTTAATGAGGGATAAGTCATCACTACAGTGATTTAAAGGTTATATAGTTAATGAGGGATAAGTCATCACTTCAGTGATTTAAAGGTTAGAGAGTTAATGAGGGATAAGTCATCACTACAGTGATTTAAAGGTTAGAGAGTTTATGAGGGATAAGTCATCACTACAGTGATTTAAAGGTTATAGAGTTAATGAGGGATAAGTCATCACTACAGTGATTTAAAGGTTAGAGAGTTAATGAGGGATATGTTCGAAATGCCGTTTAATAACGATATTGAAATCGAAAGGCCCCATTGTCTCAAAGGCATTGGAACATATGCTGTCCTATAATTGTAACATTTCGAAAGTCTTGTAACTTAGCGGGCTTAAGCAAATATATAGACATTTGAGATAGGAATAAAACATTTAGGTGAATTTTCAAATGTTATGGATTATAATATAATGTCTGATATGAGTAAAATGAAATCTCGTTTTTCTGTAAGGAAAAGTGTTCTATGAAAAATATTATAATTGTTATCACCTATATACCACATGAAGGCCCTGAAATATATGAAAAGAATGGTATTATATTATATAACTCTGAATATCCGCGTAAAAGTAAAAGTAACAGCAGATAGAATGATATTTAACAGTTGGAAATTTTCAATAATTATACTTTCATTTAAGGAGATGCATGCATATTATGTTTTGAAAGTCATATGCTGCAATGTTGTTGTATTTCAGAAAGGAGTTAACCCTCATCTTGAAATGTCTCCTTTTGTCACAACGTTTTCAATTTTGTTTAATAATTATACTTTCATTTATAGAGATTTTCCATATTATTTACAGACATGTTTTGAAATCGTATGCTGCAGATGTGTTGTATGTGGGAAAGAGTTACCCTTATTTTACTATGCGTAATTTTAACACTTTCCCACATCAGGCACGTTCTGACGCCTCTGCAGGTTACGACTTTTGAAAACATTGTGACAAAAGGAGAAAGAGAGGCTATATGATGCAACTTATGTTGACATGTAACCAGAGTTGAGTTAGGTTATACAAGATAAGGCTAATGATCCCTTTGGTACGTGTATATGCCTTGGCTTTTGTTGTTTTTAAGAGGGGGTAGCGTTATAAACATTACACATAGCAGAACGAGTAAGTAGCGAGCTAAAGTATGGCAGAACGAGTAGGTAGCAAACTGACAGAATGGCAAAACGAGTAGGCAACGAACTGGTAAAATGGCAGAACGAGTAGGTTGCGAACTCACAGAATGGCAGAATGAGTAGGTAGCAAACTGACATAATGACAGAACGAGAATGTAGCGAACTGGCATAAAGAAATTGTTGTATGGCAGAACGAATAGGTAGCGTACTGTCAGAACGATCAGGTAGTGATGTTGTAGTATGGAAGAGCGAGTAGGTAGTGAACTGACTGCATGGCAGAACGAGTAGGTAGCGAACTGACAGTATGGCAGAACCCTTTCCTTGGATGTTATGTTTTATTTTATTATTAATACTAAAAAAAGGCAAGAATCCTCTTTGCGCCGGCAGACAAATGGTTAATTTCCCAATATGTCACTAAAATGTAAAAAGCCTTTGCAAAAAATATTATACTGAATGTTGGTACATGGTAGTTCTATCGTGACAATACAAGTTTTACGCTGTGTTAGATGTTATACAGTAGGGTCTATATAGCCTGTAAGACCTATTGTTGCAGCATTTTAGAAAGGCTTACATCTTATTTGTGACAATGCCCGCTAAAGTAAACTTGTACAATCTTTCTTAGAACAAGAAATGGTCTTTAAGGTTGAACACCCACCTTATTCCCCTTTGACATGTTTATATTTATCTTAACAAAGAGAAAGATCGGAGGTCAATGTTATGCTACAAGAAGTACCACAGGTTCTGCAATTGTACTTTGTTTCAACAGTATTCCAATGTGAGACTTCTTTGCAACATTTAGGGCGTGTAAGACTTCGATATATCCGATGGATGCAGTGACTATGTTAAACATACGAGGACAAGTGACATAATTTATTGAATGCCCCTCATATAAAAGGGCCACCCAATGAGAAAACCGCTGATAGTGACACATTTTTGGATTTTAACATGTTCATATAGTTCAATCTATCTGATTTCGTTTAAACGCGTAAGGGCTTAGTGTCACGCATGTTGACGGCATAATGGACGTCAAAAGAGTATATATTTTAAAATGACTCGAACTCCATTTTGAAAATATTTTCGGTTTACGCTCCAACTAACGCACCGTTCACAGTAACATGAATTTAACTGTTAACCTACTTTTAAAATAATGATGTTTTTAAAAAGGAATTTTATAATTGTGCCTCCCAATTAGAATTTCAACGGTAAAATATTACAACGTATGATGGTGCAATTCAACGTACATCGTTATGAGCAGTGTGTCGAAGTCATGCTAAAAAATGAACTTATGTACGTTTACACATAACATTTTGTTTCAGCATTCCCTGTAAGTTAATATATTTTACTAACATCTAGTGGTCAGTTGATATTATTAGAGCCGTTCCACGAGAAAAGTGTGTAGACTCTGCGTAATGTATCGGCCCGGATCGGCCTAAGCATGACGCGCAGGCTAATCCGAGCAGAAACTTTTCGCCTCCTGTGGATTTTTTGTACTGTATCTCCCCCCGCACCCCTGAGACGGAATGTGTCGGCCTGGATTAGCCTGCGCAGTCTGATATTGGTCGATACAATACGCACAATCCATAATGTTGGTTTTCTCGTGGAACGACTCATTTATCATTTCCATCCTATTGCTGTGATATATATAGGATCCATCATGAGTTTTCTTTGGAGATCAAGATTTCTTAAATGAGTCTAGAAAAAGACGGTTATTAACCGAGCCTCTTGGCGAGGTTAATTACTCTCTTTTTCGAGACGAATTTAAGAAATCTTCTCCAAAGAAAAACGAGTGATGGATTCTTTTTATCACCTAAACAGAGTGTTTTAATGAAAAATATTGACAACATCAAAACAAAGACCGAATAACATATTCTTCATAAGAACTTGTGATTCACCGCATAAAAAAGTAGTCCTCATCATTTTTGAATAATAAGAAGAAAAAAACAATGTTTTAAACAATTAAGACTCGTTAAAAGATAAAGGTCAAAATGACGTCATCAGTAGTCGCGTGTATGACGTGTTTTTGTTATCACACATGTTGGATATCGTTGTTCCGTGATTTTTCTCAACTTGAAAATAAGGGTATTCATGTGATAAAATCAGATCTGCAACACTCCGTCTGAATCAAAGTGGAAATTAAATGAGGAACAAAAATAAAAACTGAAAGAAATTAAGAGGTTATATTTGAACGAAGCAGACTGTCCAGTCCATATTCAAATAATCCAACTAAAACAGAAGACATATATATGGTCAAAGTTGTGTTGTTCGCCATGTCATGTTTACGAGAGAAAAAAATACATATAAATGTATCTTGTTACATACAAAACATTTTTACATAATATTTAACATCATGTGAAACAATAGAAATTGACAAGTTCCGAGGAGAATGAACATAAATTTTAAATTTCACAAATATAGTTAAATAAAAAACACAGTTTATACTAATTCTGGCTTGAAAAAAAAAAATATTATTGAAAAATATAAAAAAATATAAATTGAAGACATACGTCTCGTGACTTGCCCAAGTGTACTCCAGCATGACCGTCATTCCGTGACTTGGGATCGACACCGGACGCCCGCTTCCAAATCTTCGACACTTTACACTCGAACACGGCGGATTCTTAAACATATACGTTAAACCAAGATCAATCTTTCAATACATGATCTTTAATCTTTGTCTACAAAGTCCACCATTTTGTATTTCTCAAATCATCAAGTTAAATCACGGTACATTAGATGTACAAGAAATCAAGGATGACAATATCGATGTACCATTTCCCCCATACAGTCAGATTTTTACGTATATGAAGCTGATAACTTTTCAAAACATTGTGGCAAAAGGAGAAATTGTCCATAATGAGGAATTTCTTCATTTGTCACAATGTTTTAACATTGTTTAATAACCATTCCTTCATTTGGAGATGTTGTCCATAGTGTTGCCTAATTATCTTCAAAGTTTTATTAAGGGTCAATCATTTAATGATGTAGATGGTGATGATGATGATGATGAGGTTAAAAAATCTGAAAGATTCATATATACAACTAATTAATGTTTTGTACATAGCATCGCGGCATCATTTGTCCACGTTTTATCAACATTAACAAAGAAAACGTGAACATTAACAAGTCCATAGTTTAAATAACCAAATGACGTAAATTATATACAATAAAACACATCGTATGAATACTATATAGAACAACTAAAAATGGTAATAAGGTTTACCGGAGTCAGAGATAATAAATAATAGATTTGGAAGTGTTGAAATACTATTATATCGAGTTCTAAGAGTGTGAATGTAGATGCTAATTGTTAGTTCAACAGATGGTAACTGTTTGACCAGTTAATAAGAATTCCTCTCGTACCAAAGGTCGCGGGTTCGAGATGATGATCAGGATGCTAATACAAGATATAGAAAATAAACACTAATAAGACAGATGCTGACTAGGTATTTCTTAAATATAATACTGCAAACAACAATCAGTTAACTAATCTTCTAAACAATAGTGTTGAGCTTAAAGTAATGATGTTCTTTTTCCTTTTAAATCTTATTATAAACTACTTAAAATTATCCTTATGCAACTGACGCTTCTTTTGAGTGAAATGTAAAAATGGAAATGGAGTATAATGGAAAAATAAGTTAAACTAAAGAAAAGTGAGCAAAATCAACCCTAACCTAAGAAAACAAAAATTGGAGTCCTCGAACGCACCGAGAGCAGGGTATATATAGTCGCAAGCTGCCCACAGCATATGCGGGAATCACGCAACGTCCTGCATTTCCACCGATGCGGGATGCACACAATAGTTTGACAGCTCGCATCCGCGGGCCCCTCCCACTATTGCGAGCATCCACCACTGCAAATCAGGTCAATTCTACTACTTTTCCCACTAAAACTAATTTTGCACCTTAGAATAACCAATTGAGTTAAATATAACAAGTTATATACAAACAAACTAATAGCAAGTGTATAATTACCACAATTTATGGAGAAATCGGCCTTTTACTCGATGATTCTTGTAACTAGGGTAAACAATCCCATAGTGCACTGCGTATGCAAATGAGTTAAAATGGCGCCGATCACGTTCGTACCAGGAAATAATGGATCGAAAAGGACCGTAAAGCGTAATTGACTGCGCCATGCAGCTAACTCAGTAATCAATGTTTTCAACTAGTGTTAAAGCAACCATCCATGACTGAGTTAGGAAGATGTGACAAATAATAACGACTTATTTCACAAGTTGCAAGCGTTCCGTTCCCAATAACTTTCGTAACCAGTATAGAATTTATACGTAAAATCTGAATCGCTACATTACCCTCCTCTTAGCGTGACAAAGTTCCGACTGTCACGCTTTAATTGACTTAAGAAACCTATTTCTGAAAACATTCCTTAAATTTGAAATATCACTTTAAAAGTGATACTGCACCTTTAAGGTATATTTTCCATTAACACTTTCATCGGACTTTAACTAATGATTACCCTGGGTTGTAGCATCAGATTGCACATATCTTAATCACTAAAATGACAATTCACTAACAAAACATATAACAACCTGAGCATTTAAGATTAGCACCTTGAGAAAACCCTTATGCAAAAACTGAAAATATTCCTTTAACTTGAAGTATTACCAATAAAGTTACTACTGCACATTTAGGGCATATTTTCCATAACTCTTTCATCAGATCTTAAACTGCTGATAACTAATGTTGTAGGTATCAGATTGAACATTGTGGCAAATCACTAACAAAGTATTTTAACGACATGAGCAACGGAATTAATATAACCACCCAAAAATTCATTATGCAAAACTGAGAGTATCCCTTTAAACTGAAATACCATCCTGCAGTTGATATTGCACCTTTAAGGTATACCTTCCACTAACACTTTCATCAGATTATAAAATGATGATAAACTTATCTTGTAACATCATACTTGCTAACACTATTTATAAAATACTAACACTATTCATATAACTGTTAACAAATGACTTTTGGCACTTCTTCATCAAGAAACTATATATAACATTTAACAAAAATACATTTTAACTCTCAATAAATATAACAAGTATTCTTTAATTAAAAAAAATACATCTTAACTCTCAATAAATATAGATAAATTTGTCATGGTGGCAAGAGTAATTTAGAAATATTCCTTTAAATTGAAGTATTACCCTATTCATAGTTAATACTACACCCTTAAGGTATACTTCCCACAAACACTGTCATCGGCTTCTAAACTAGTAATTTGAAATAATACATTTTATATAACTTTTTATGTGATTCAAAGACTTTTGGCACCTCTGTAATAAACAATCATTTAAGGTTTGCATATACTTGCCTCAGCAATTAATTAAATTTTGAAAATATTCCTTTAAATTGAAGTATCACATTAGTCGATACTGCATCTTTAAGATATACTTTCCACTTAAGTCTGCATGTCAGATAAATACTTAATTAAACATAATTGATAAGTTACAAACTATTTCATTTTCTACTATCTCAATTAACATTAAATCACTGTCCTTGTTCAGCACCACTTAAAGTCAATTCTATGAGAGTTACCTAGAGTTCTGAGAATTATTCCAGTCGGCGCAGTTTGTTTCATTTTTAACTATAGTAAATTGTCACTGTAATATTTGTGTTCATAGTCACACATTTTCCCTACAGTTCATGAACACTTCCTTTTAAAGTCTATATAATTATAGTCTAAATGCTTAAAATTCACAGACAATTGTGAATACTTCAGTTAGTATAGCTGGTTTAAAACACAGTTTATCACAGAATACTTATATATGCTTAAGGCATGGGACTAGAGTTAAAATTCTTGAAATACTGTACTATTATTAAAATGATGATTAAAATGACACTCAGTTATTGTTATTATATAACGCGATTATCTGCTTTGAGTCTGTAGTGAGTGGTTGGTCATCCCCTTTGGAGAAGTAGTCATCATCGACATCTGGATTTTGTAGAAAGTGGTAAAGCTATCTCATCTTTGGAACGGGGTACTATACAGCAGTCCACCATATACGTTAAAAGGATTCAATATTGGCTGACATTGCCTTATGAATTTTTTTTCTGTTCTGTTGTAAATTACATGTATAGGCCTTCTGGATTAGATCTTGAGAGAATACATCATCATCCTCTGGGTTTAATGTTAAAGGTAAATTACTGCATTCGGGTTGAATTAGGTATAAAATGTTCATAATTTCAGTGTCGTCTCTTCTTTTGATCCTGGTAGGATCTTCCTACTACGGAGGGGAGTTTGTTATTTACCGGACTTGAGTTTTCTTTATCATTGCTTTTACGTTTCTTCTCTTCTTTTTGCGGTTGGTCGTGAAGTTTTCTTATAAGACGGTTCGTATTGTCCATAGTGTCTCGGACACTTAACAATGTCTATTCCATGGAATGAATGGCCCTAGTGCTGGCTTCCATCTGGTCTTTCATAGATTTAGCCAGTTGTATTAGAGCGTCAGTCCAGGCAGGAGCTGGCTCCTGAATGGCACATTGGACTCCTACATCAGTTTGGAGTGGTTGACGAAGTTTTCATTGCGCAGGATGAAGTTGTTGAACCTGGCGACGGCTGCCCTAGAAGTTGAGGCAAAATGTTTTCAATTCTCTCGTCCACTAACGGGGTAGGGGGAATAGTTTGTTGTTGCGGTGTCGACATGACGGCAGTATGGTTGTTCATGGCATAGACTTGCTGCAGAAGGGGACTGCTCAAGAGAAACGGTTGTTGATGGACAGATGGTGCAGCTGTGAAATTCGGTGTAGTTCCTATGGGGGTGACATTCGGGGTGACATAGCTTGGATTTTGTATCAGGGAAGAAAGGATGTCAGATGGCACAGATATGAAGGTTGACGAGGAATGGCTGTTAACGGGCTGGATCATGGTGCTACTCGTGTTGAACTGTGGATGGTTTGTCTTCGGCTGTTGTTCAAAAAACGAATCTATAAGTCTATCTGCAGATTCATCATCTAAACCGGTAGACATGGCGTAAGTTGACTCGGTTGGTGATGACGTTTCAGGGAGACTTCTGGTACGCTCATGAAAATGTTCTTAGATTCTTCCTGAGAAAGGAGTTCGAGATCTACTTCTTTGAACTGGTAGGGATTTGGGTTGCATACTAGGAACGGGCCAGAGTTTATAAGGTTTTTCTCTGCTACCAGATTCTGATGCCTTTTATATTTGCCAACGTGGGAGGTCAGTTGATGTTCTTCTGTACACCTAAACATGCACAATGTACAATAATAGGGTACCTGGTCCATGGATAAATGGTATTTCAAAATATGGTCAACGACCCTGTACTTCACATCGATTACCTGGTTTCCCCTTGAATGGCATCGCACGCAACGATAGGCTCTACCTTTTCTGGAAGCTTTCTCCTCCATCGATCTCATTCTTCCGGTTTTGGTAGTCAGTAACTGTAACAAAGTTAAAGACATTTACTGAATGATTCATGAGTTTCTTGTTTGAGTCACCCATTTGCCCCTTTTTCCTTACTTTTCTTTCAACGGTGAAAGAAAACCAGCCATCTGTTTTCAAAAATGTTGTGCTTGCAGCTATACCCTTTTTCCCGTATCGATTAACTTTTAGCATTACCAGACATCTACAAAATAGGTGATCTCATCATGAGGTAAACCATTATAACTGTATACAAGGAGTATCAGCCCTAACGCCCTTAATCGGATAAGTTTCTTAGATAAAACACATCACAGTAACATACACCTGTCAGCATCAGAGAAAAGAAGAGTCCAAAAGAAAAAAATGTAAGAACAGTGTTTACATGGAGCTACCTGGGACATACTCTCTCTGTTGGTATACTATGGGACTATAATATAGGTTGCTTTCTTCCCTTACCTACAGATGACATCCATTTTGGACACTGTGTACCCTCATAGGGCTTAAGTTTATCATGATGAACTATTTTTTCTTTCCCATCTTTGTCTAATTGGAGGATGAAATTAATATCAGACAATTTCCTTTTGATTGGGAAAGGTCCTGCATACAAGGGTTGCAGTTTTGGGGCTATTCCGACTTTTCTTTCCTCCAACAAACACCATACCATATCACCCTGTTTATAGTTGTTGTATGAGATTCTAACATCATGCAATTCTTTACTTCTCCTTGAACATACGCCTTGATAGCGTCTGGCTATTTCATGGGCTATTTGCATCTTAGACCTAAGGCTATCCATGTGATCACCTAAACTGGTACTTTTTTGATTCACCACAGTACTTTTAGTGTATAACACTTCAACTGGCATTCGTATCTCCCTTCCGAATACTAGCATATTAGGGGTTATACCCGTAGTTTCGTGTGGAGACGCTCTATATGCTCCTGCGAGACAACCTAAATATAAATCCCAGTCTTTCTGCTCTTGGCTAAGGTAAGCTTTAATCATCTTAATCAGTGTTCTGTTGAATCTTTCAGTTTGACCATTACCTTGTGGATGTCTGACGCTGGTACGCGTCTTGCGAATTTCGAGTAGTTGACATAGCTCCTTAAAAACATGACTTTCATAGTTCCTTCCTTGGTCACTATGAAATGCTAGAGGGCATCCCCATCTTGAAATAAACTCATTTAGTATTTTGTTAGCGCAAGTTTCCGCAGTCTGATCAGGCGTTGGAATTATTTCTACATATTTTGAGAAATGGTCAGTAAGGACTAATATATATCTGTTGTTGCGTGCTGTCACTGGTAAAGGCCCGATGAAATCTGTTGCGACCATATCCCATAAAGCTCCCGCTCTTAGGCTACCCATCCCTGCTCGGGGAGTTTTCTGTGGTTTCTTATTGCTAGCGCAATCATCACACCTTTTTATATGAACCTGTATATCGCCTTTCATCTTATACCAATAATAAGACTGCAGAATTTTACCTTTAGTCTTCTTACACCCTAAATGACCGCCTAATAAGGAGTTGTGACACTGAAACAATATTTCAGCTTTAAGTTCCTGTGGAACAATTAACTGTGTGACATTTTGTAAAGTATTTTTACCACAAAAACGTTTATAAAGCACCCCATTGTTTACCTCTAATTGGTCCCACAGCAACCAGTAATGCCTACTTTCTGGACTAGCTAGAAGGAAATCTTCCCCTGGAGGTTTTAGAGTATTTTCTTTTGCCAATAACAAAGGTCCTATAGACAGATCTTTAAGTTGTGAGTCTCTGATATTCTCTTTGCTTCTCAGCCAGCTGATATTATCTCTAAGTGTTCTTGGTATTAGCTTGGATGAACTGCAAGTACTAGTAGAGGGTTCGTTACCCGACATTACTATGGCTTTCCCATGTTTTTCTGTTTTTCCCGCCCTATGTTTTGTGACTCTAATAGTATGTTGTGCATTGGTAGACTGGCAACTTGCCTCATTTAAATGTTTTATGTTATAACCAGTAGACTGGCAACTAGCCTCATTTGACTGTTTAATATCAGAAAATTTAGAATGGCAACCTGCCTCATTTGAAATGGTAGGCTTGTCACTTGATATGTTTTGTGAAATCTCAGTTGAGTTGCCTAATGCTGCCCATTGCAGTTGCATTTGATCGGCCCTATTTCTACATTTCTTACAAGGTCCACATTTAAGGGGTTCTGACATATCTACATTTGGGCAAGTGCAATCTTTTGGATTATTACACCTTGATAACGCATCGCAATGACCTTGTTTTTTACCGGCCCTGTACTCAATAATAAAATCATAGAGTGACAAAATTTCGATCCATCTGGCAACTTTCCCACTCGGCTCCTTCAGGCTGAATAGCCAGGTCAGCGCTTGGTGGTCAGTTCTCACCAGAAATTTTCTTCCTAAAAGATATTCCCTGAAGTATTCAATGAAATACCTAACCGCAAGTAATTCCTTTTCTGTAATGCAGTAGTTTTTCTCCGCTTTATTAAGGGAGCGACTGGCATATGCAATGACTTTTTCTTTATCATCCTGGCGTTGTGACAACACTGCACCTATGCCCAATCCCGATGCATCTACATCCAAAATAAATTCGCCTCCTTCATTAAGAGGGTATCCCATTACATCACAGCTAATTAATGCCTTTTTAAGGGTGACAAATGCTGTCTCACAGTCAGAACCCCAATTGAAAACTTCGTTTTTCTTTGTTAAATCAGTCAATGGTTTGGCTGACTGCTTTACCTGTTTGGCATTCTCCGGCTGGGGCCAGTCTAGAACTTTTGCTACATTGTTGGGATCAGGTCGAACACCATCCTTCGAGACAATATGACCCAGGAAGACTACTTCGGTTTGTAAAAGATTACATTTGTCTGGTTTGAATTTTAAACCAGCTTGCCTAATTCTTTGTAAAACTTGTTCCATTCTGTTCAGATGCTCTTTCAGAGTGGAACCAAAAACAATTACATCATCTATGTATATGAGACATGTCTCCCATTGTAGACCTTGGAGAGCTAACTCCATAGTTCTTTGAAAAGTAGACGCACTACTGTTAAGACCAAATGGCATACGCGTCATCTCATAGTGGCCGTATTTGCAACAAAACGCACTTTTAGGTATATCTTCTTCCTTGAGTGGAATTTGAAAATAGCCACTAGTTAGATCAAAACTGCTGAAGTAAGTTGAACCTGCTACTGCATCGAGACAGTCTTGGACCCTTGGGAGTGGGAATCCGTCTGGTTTGACCAGTGCGTTAACCTTTCTGTAATCGACACAGGGCCGGATAGCACCGGATGTTTTTTTAACAAGGACAATAGGCGATGCCCACGGTGAAGTGCTTTTTGCGAATCACACCCTTTGCTAACAAGTCTTCTATGGCTTTCTTCTCAGCATCAGCATAGGCCAAGGGTACTTTTCTAGGTCTCTGTCTGACCGGGTCCGCTTCACCTGTTTTAATTTCATGCTCTGTAAGATGTGTAAGCCCCAAATCCCATTCATCTTTTGAGAAAATATCTTGATACTTAATAAGTATTTCTGCGATCTGATTTTGCTCTGCTGGGGGTTTACCTTGCGTTGACCTGTCATATAAGTTTGCCAAATGGTCTGGTACGGCTTTTCGCCTGTCCGCCTGTTGTACGTTTTCTCTAGGAGATTCGTTTTCGTTAGATTTAAATTCTACTCTTCTCACGCATGAATGATTGTCATTTTCTTCCTTATTCTCTTGTTCTATAACTGTACTGATTATTTTTTCTACGGGCTCAGCTCTTCCTATCTCTGCGTTTTGTCGTAACACAACTTCTGATGAAAAAGGGTTAAGTATTCTCACTTTGCATGTAGGGGTTTTGTTAATATCAATTAGCGTAGAGGCTATTTTTACTGGAAATCGTTCCTCCGCATCTTGTATGCCCTCGACCAGAAAAACCTTTTCTTCTACTAAATCGTCTGATTCATACCTACTGACGAACGCATCTACTACTACCTCGGTGTATCCTGGCACTGTAAAGTCGTCAGCCATTTTCACTTTCCGTGCCGTATCATCTAGCCCTACTTGAATACATGGTATACTCATACCCCGTAATTGGATAATTCCTTTACTGAGTAATATATCTGCTGGTCCACCTTCTCCATTCTGAAGAACGTCCATGCCTAATAGTGCCTCATCCTCAATTTCGGCAACGATAGCCTCTGTCCTCAACGTAAGAGGGCCTAGCTTCAGGTCAAAATGTCCTTTCCCAAGTTCTTTAATTGGAGAACCTGACGCACTTGTCAAACATGATGACTTACTCAACGTAGGACGCGCTCGGGCGTCCATTCTGTAATACATAGTGTCAGATATAACCGCTTTAGTCGCGCCTGTGTCTGCAGTAAACAGTGAAGGTAAACCGGAAATTTCATCTTTTATATAAAGTCCAGTACTAGAAGGTTTCCTCCTTCTAATAACTACAGTTTCATTATTTGTACTGCTAATTTGACAGTCACGGGTCTGGTCGTTCTTATTTGTTTGGGCTTTCTCTTGACCACCTGAGTCAGCCCTTTCTAGTTTAAAGTCATCTTATTTTCAGTATTGGGGGAAAATGTCATTTTATTGCTTTTAGGGTCAGAACTGCGGCTATGGGTGGGTTTGTTTGGACAATACCTTGAGATATGCCCCTTTTCCTGACACGCATAGCATGTTCTGTCACTCATGTTGGTTTGAACAGCAGAACTCTTATTATAGGTCAAATGAGATAGTTTATCTAGAATTTGTTGCAGTATCTTGCTCATATCACTCTGTGATTCACCATGCAAAGAAGTGGTAGTTAAATTTTCTCTAGTTTTTGTGTTTTCTTTAAGTTTTGGATCGTCATTACGCAAACGTTGTACTTCGTTTTGCTCATTATCATGATGGCCTTCTTCGTCAAAATCTGAGCTATCATCAGACTGAACGCGCCTTGTAAATTTGCGCATTTTCTTCTCGCCGTAAGGAGTGGCCCTTCTTCTTGTCTGTTCAAGATTTACCACGTGATATACAGCCGATTCTATGCTTTGGGGGTCTTTGTGAAATTCTACCTCAAACCTAGCATCATCCTCCTTTAACCCGTCTAAGAATCGCCTAACCAAGTCCTCCTGTTTTACCCTGTTATCTCGATGGCTATAGGCCTTTGCGTAAAGTCTTTTCAGCTCAGTAGCATACTCCTCTGCAGTCTCATTCTCATACTGATCTCGCCTGCTGAACTTCACCATATAAGTTCTAGGTGTATCTATTGACTTGAACTGGCAGTGCAATTCTCTTACCAGCTCTTTATAATCGGAAAGGACCCATCTAGGCAGCTGTGAAAATGTAAACTCGCCTGCATCACCTTGTAATTTTGGCAGCAAGCAGTCTAGTCTTTGATCGTCATTCCAGTGATACCTGTCGGCAATGGCTACAAATCTGTTAAACCATACTTGCCAATTTTCTTTACCAGTAAAAGCTGGGATTTTAATGTTTGTGCTGATGTGATCATTTCTAAAGTTTGCATACCTCGAATCACGTCTACCGTCATTCCTTGGATTGCCATCTAAGTACTGGTAATTTTGACGACCTGCACTATGCTGAGAGGGGGAATAATTTGTTTGCCCATGTGTTGTGTGATCATTGTCAGGTTGAGGGAAAAGACTGGAGTTTCGATACAGTTGACCACTACCTATTTGGTTATTGTCACGCCTTAAAGAATGTGTGCTGTGCTTTGATTGTGATGGTGCAATGTGTTGAGGTCTGGTATATTCAAATAAATTTCTTTCAAACTGGCCATTATAACTACTACTTGGTCTTTGCTCTATGCGGTACTCACTGGACCTATTCGCATCCCTACGCAAAACATTTGGTCTATCAGTTGTGATAGACTGCGCTCTTTGCTCAATACAAGGGGGACTATACTGTCTTAAGTTTGATGTGGATGGCCTTGGGACTAACATTTCATTTTCTTGATAAAATGACTCTTTATTACAAATACTGATGCCTTCACCAGCAGCCAACGCTTGTTCCCCGTTTATCTGTGTTTGATACCCTATATCCCGATAGCCTGCCTCGTCCTGCGTTAAAGTGCATGAGTCTTCTTCACCTCTAGAACCAACATCATCATGAACCTCAGTGTCCACACAGGTCACGTCTCTGTCCATCTCTGTATGTTCCATAATGTTCTTCTCAGGTTTCCTCTTTCCCATGGTTCGTATCACTGGATCTGTCTTGTTAAAAGACAAATCCCACTTCTGACACCAATAAATATGTTACGAGCCCGTGGTTATCTCCAATGACTCCTGAGGGTAACTGGACGGTCTATGTTTTAACTCTCGAAAAGTAAAAACGGATGGCAAGTTTGGGGATCTTTCCTTAACTGCTACTACTAGGGGTGGACTCCAGTATAATGATGGTATTAATTAACAAAATATCTTGGATAGGAATAAGCGGAATAAGATAGAGAATAAATTTATCAATAATTTATTAATGCATAGAATGTAAACTTAAACTGAGATGATGATCAGGATGCTAATACAAGATATAGAAAATAAACACTAATAAGACAGATGCTGACTAGGTATTTCTTAAATATAATACTGCAAACAACAATCAGTTAACTAATCTTCTAAACAATAGTGTTGATATTAAAGTAATGATGTTCTTTTTCCTTTTAAATCTTATTATAAACTACTTAAAATTATCCTTATGCAACTGACGCTTCTTTTGAGTGAAATGTAAAAATGGAAATGAAGTATAATGGAAAAATAAGTTAAACTAAAGAAAAGTGAGCAAAATCAACCCTAACCTAAGAAAACAAAAATTGGAGTCCTCGAACGCACCGAGAGCAGGGTATATATAGTCGCAAGCTGCCCACAGCATATGCGGGAATCACGCAACGTCCTGCATTTCCACCGATGCGGGATGCACACAATAGTTTGACAGCTCGCATCCGCGGGCCCCTCCCACTATTGCGAGCATCCACTGCAAATCAGGTCAATTCTACTACTTTTCCCACTAAAACTAATTTTGCACCTTAGAATAACCAATTGAGTTAAATATAACAAGTTATATACAAACAAACTAATAGCAAGTGTATAATTACCACAATTTATGGAGAAATCGGCCTTTTACTCGATGATTCTTGTAACTAGGGTAAACAATCCCATAGTGCACTGCGTATGCAAATGAGTTAAAATGGCGCCGATCACGTTCGTACCAGGAAATAATGGATCGAAAAGGACCGTAAAGCGTAATTGACTGCGCCATGCAGCTAACTCAGTAATCAATGTTTTCAACTAGTGTTAAAGCAACCATCCATGACTGAGTTAGGAAGATGTGACAAATAATAACGACTTATTTCACAAGTTGCAAGCGTTCCGTTCCCAATAACTTTCGTAACCAGTATAGAATTTATACGTAAAATCTGAATCGCTACAGTATTTTGAGTGTTTGTTGAATTTAAAAAGAGATTGATCCTCTTTATCTACCGATTTCAATGCTCAGTTTGTTTTTACCTTATTTGAGTTTGATATAGTTAGTGTTCATTGCCCTGTTTCATAGACGGACCTAAATCGGTGACCGTAAAAGGCTTTTGATTTTGCATTTGCTCTTCAATTTGAAGAGTTCTATGACATCATTGGTTGTTGTGCTCCCAAGTATGACAATAGTGCTGTCAATAGATGTTGAATCTTTTGTAAAATTTAATGTTGTTTGAAAACATACATGCAGAGTATTTAAAATAACCTAGTGAAAATAATGTTTAAATTCTTAGTACCAAGTTTGTCCAATCTGATCAATAAACACATTTTGGATAAAAAAAACAAAAAAGAAACTACTAGTAATTCAACCTGTTGAAAGAAAAGTAATGTGTTTTACTGATAGCCCACATATGACATCTTTTCTTTAAAACAATCATGACTCATTTGAGTTTGATCAATAAACAAATTTTGGTTAAAAAAAAGATGAATCTTCTAGAAATGCAGCCTGTTGAAAGAAAAGTAATGTGTTTTACTGATAGTCCACATATGACATCATTTCTTTAAAACAATGGACTCTTTTGAGTTTGATCAATATAAAACACATTTTGGATAATAAAAAAATGAATCTACTAGAAATTCAGCCTGTTGAAAGAAAAGTAATTAATGTGTTTTACTGATAGTCCACATATGACATCATTCCTTTAAAACAATGGACTCATTTGAGTTTGATCAATAAACAAATTTTGGTTAAAAAAAAGATGAATCTTCTAGAAATGCAGCCTGTTGAAAGAAAAGTAATGTGTTTTACTGATAGTCCACATATGACATCATTTCTTTAAAACAATGGACTCTTTTGAGTTTGATCAATATAAAACACATTTTGGATAATAAAAAAATGAATCTACTAGAAATTCAGCCTGTTGAAAGAAAAGTAATTAATGTGTTTTACTGATAGTCCACATATGACATCATTCCTTTAAAACAATGGACTCATTTGAGTTTGATCAATAAACAAATTTTGGATAAAAAAAAGATGAAACTACTAGAAATTCAGCCTGTTGAAAGAAAAGTTATGTGTTACTGATAGTCCACATATGACATCATTTCTTTAAAACAATAGACTCATTTAAAGGCATGAAAGTGTTTTCCTCTCTTTCAGGTTGGAGGACATGACATTTACTATGTATACCCCAAAACCAGGGTGAACTGATTATGGTCATACTTTCATGATTTGACAAAGACTAGGTCATAGACATAAACTGTTAAACTGTACAATGTGAAAAAAAATGTAAATTGAAGGCAAATAATTTGAAATTGACTGTAATTTTGTTTGTTTGCTACATTTACTGCAATATATAGATAAACGCCTTAATGTCAATACAACTATATAGCTAGACAGGCGATAATATGATAGTTTAGCTATTTTCTTGAGTGGGGTTAACATTTGACAAGACAGCTTCGGCTTCAAATAGATACCGACAAAAACGATACACACGATGTGACGAAAGCATCGTGGAACAGATACAGACAAAAACAATACACACCATGTGACGTCACGCGATGTGACGAAATCATCATGGAATGGTTTCCAACAGATACTAACAAATAATTTAGAAATGAAGTTATATTTTTAAGCAAATTATTGATATAATCAATATTTTACCTTGAAATGAAGCTATGTCGATACAGAAACAGAATTGTTCGTCCTTTTCAGTTAAAATAATATCCGAGGCCAGTGTAACGAACGATAACTTCCGTTGAAATATTTACAATCATTTTCAAGTGTTTATTGCTTCTCTATATTGCCAAGATATAAAATCCATGAACTAATGATGACAGGTACAAAAGAATAGTCGGCTTACCCTTCATAAAGTCCTTCCAGTGAATGAAATCCATTTGTGACGAGTCAAACTATCTTTTCCTACCATTTCTGTCGTTTTCCTTTTGTTATTTATGTATTACTTGCATTACAATGAATTCACTTGCGTTGCAATGACGTCACATTTGGATGTGTTTACTTCCGGTTGAGAAAATATCATTTTTAAAATTGCAATTACACGCAAATTATCACATATCAGATTCCTTGTTTTCATTCCTTTATCGAGAAGGAATTTAATTTAATTTTTCTCTCTAGTTCTAAGTACTCTTTGATTTGTCAAAACATACCAATATCGTGTTTGTGGGTTTTACCGGTTACGAAATGAATAGGTTACGATAATTTGTCCGTCCAGTAAGACCGGAAGCAAAATGGCCGAAAAAAAGTGCTATGGGGTTGAGATTTGATATGTGAAAAACAGTAAGATTGTACTGAATTCTCGTTGTTTTGATCTCGTATGATGTGTTCGTACGTGTAACCTATAGGCGTGCTTCGCTCGAGCCTTCGGCTCGAGCTTTCACACGTATTACACTCTACTGTTTGGCCTTTTTGACTAATGTGTTTGCTTATATCCTATTTGCATAGGCTTAAATGTTGTTTTTTATTAGGGTTAAGTATCACATACATCATGTTTAATTATTTTGTCCAATATTCTCGTCGTTTATGTTTCAATATCACATTTGTATTATTTCATCATTTACAGTTGTTAATGAATTTTAATAAGCGCCCAAAATGACCTTAGATATCGACGGGCCTTAACATGCCATTCATTCATTCATTCTTAAACAGATGTTGTGTTCTGTTCCCTTGGGGATCTTCGTACAGATGGCATGGAAACTTCCTTGAAAAGAATTTAATAAATATATTAAACATATTTTAAACAAATACATTAACACAATACAATGTATGAATAGAACGTTCATTAGATCCAGTTTGAAAGTATTATAATTACAAACCCTGATTGCTGAAACTTAAATCTGGTTTTAACATTGTTTTTTTTTATAAATTGACTTGTGCAGATTATACATTAATTACTGATATACGTGGAATGACTACAATGGACATGAATGCAAATAGAAAAGTACATGTATACATGTTTTAGCAAGTAACTCACCGCATTTGATTCTGCTGACAGGCTCATTGGCTTGTCTCTTTTGGTTCCTTTAGAACAATCATAAAACTGTAGTATTTTTTAATTGTAACATTTAATATTTAAACAATTAGTGATACACATGTTAAGTGTCTTAAATTTATTTATTTCTCCTTCAAAGCAAGATAGTTATTTACATACCTAGGTGCAAGTACTTAAAGCAATTAGGTATTAAAAATGATATTAGCAGACCAATTGAAGCTTAAGATTGTTTTGCTTAACACGCTGGTTAAAACTCTGAAAGCTACATGTTTGGCTTGGGCATGAAATTGTGTCAGAATGTTTGTCTTAGTGATATCTAGGCCAAGTTAAGATATAGGTCATGTCCGGTCAAAAACTAGGTCACTAGGCCACATTTAAGAATAATCTTGTTAACACTAGAAGTCGCATTTTAAACTTGAGCATGTTGAAACTTTGTCAGAAAGTTTGTCTTGAAAATATCTAGGCCAAGTTCGAATACGGACTTGGTCAGGTCAAAAATTAGGTCACTAGGCAATATTGTAGAAAAATCTTGTTAACACTATAGAGATTACATTTTCTACTTGAGCGGTCTTAATGATATCTAGGCAAAGTTCGAATATGAGTCGTATCAGGTCTAAAACTAGGTCACTGGACCAAATTGAAGAACAATCTTGTAAACGCTCTGGAAACCGCATTTTTGGCTTGAGCATGTGAACACTTTGTCAGAATATTAAGCAAGTCGTGTTGACAGCGTAGAAATACATTTTATTTCTAAATCATGTAATTCATATATTTTAACATAAAATTTCTTTCGAGTTTTTTCTTTTGGGTAAGTGATGTCAAATCAAATCTTTGTTCCGGCTTAATATGCTAGCAAGTTACCGAATTTTGATTTTTACACAAGAACTAATTGGCGGTTCGATAGGACCGACATGGGCAACAGTCCATTCATTTAAAACAAAATATATTCCACAGATCATCCATTTTCATTGACATAACAGTCCGTTCATTTAAAACAAAATATATTCCACAGATCATCCATTTTCATTGACATTACATACGATCTGCAACTACCAAGACAAATCTCTGAACCTGCGATGGTATTCAGAAAAAAAAAGCTGATATAAAAAGACAGATGTTAAGTAATTCAATGCCAATATTGTAAAACGCTAGTCTAGATTCCAGTCTCAAAATGATGAGGTTCTTCAGATTTCGCCTACTATAGCAATTGGCTATAACGAGGCCCTTGCTTAAAAGTGTGTCAAATGGAGAAATTGCTCATTATAAATGAGCCACAATGTTTTCAATATTTGCGACTGCTGCAGAGGTGTAAGAAAACGTTTGTATGTCGTAAAGGGTTAAGCATCACTTATTCAAACAGATATGACCTTACCTCATAATTACTTATTAATTGTGACGAGGAACGCTGTGTTGATCTTTGACTTGGTGGTATTGATGGCGAACTTACAAATTTGTCCTGATTACTGCAGTCATCAGTCTTCCTCATGTCTAGAATCTGAAATTTGAAGAAATAATATTTTGTTGCAAGATCAAATGGTAGAATCACTTGATGAAGCATAAACATAACAGTTGTACTACAAATTAATTTCATTTTATACAGCTACAGACCAGTCTACGAGAAATCGTTTCAATTATTTCAATGGATTTCAAGATTTGTTGTCATTCTTACCATTCATCATCTATTATTCAAAACCATATTTAAACAGTATGTATTCATTATTTCAGAGTATACTGCAATATTGCAAGTGTTTTGAGGTGTGTGGGGTTGGATGGGGGTAAATGTGAAAGTTCAAATAATCATAAAATATGCGATGAAAATACAAAGAATTTCAACTAAAACATAGGCTATTAATCAGTATTAGATTAAATTATTGCTTCTCATCTGAACTGTACTTTTTGTCTACACAGAAATGAAAAATAAAATAACTTCCTTAAATTGATCCCTTATAATTTCCATATATTTCATAAAGTTTGCAGTCTTATGTGAACATTATACAGAGTATACAGCAGTAAAACGTATGAAAGCAGAAGTCCATGCCTCTATATATGTTATTTTACGAGGTTTGCTCTGGGAGACCACACTCAGTTGGGAATTATTGTCCAATGGTAGAACAAACCCTGGTGCCAGGGCCTCAGCACTCGATAGTAAGTTGCCTAGTTCTATATATTCATTAGCCCGAATCTTTTTTGAAATAGACTAAAGAATTGTGTTTACAATTGGCGTTGAAATAGGTTCAAGTCCATTGCGTTGTTATACTATCAAACAGATCATGTTTGCGGTCATGTCGTAAACGATAAGTGTTTAAGTCAGATTCAGAAGACTGGCAAACATACATCGGCCTGTTGAGATGGAGCTGTTCTTCTTTTTGTCCTGTTGATTTCCAGTTGTTGGCTTGAACATCCACATTTGAACTTGGAAGAGAAGACCCTTCTTAATTGAGAATAGATGTATTGAAAATTCTGAATGTTTGATAAAAAACATGGCAACCACCCAATATCAAGAAAGGTGGTTATATGAAATTCATCTCCTTATCTAGTAGCAACAATATGAGGACTACATTGTGCGTAAATCCTCAGATGATTCATCGACCAATTAAAATGTGTTCCAAATGTGTAGGCTGGAGTGGTTTCAAAAGTCTTATCTTGGAAAGCGTAAACTGCATATAAGTTGTAATGCGTAAGGGAGAGACAGACAGAAAAAGCTTCATTATTTGCAGTATGATTTTCATGATCATATGCAGTGATGTTCACTTAATATGAGCCCCGGTAGTTCAGTCGGTAGAAACGCGGGTTGTGAGTTCAAATCCCAGCTCGGCAAATATTCTTTCCGACAATTTACAAAAGTCGCTGTGACAAATGTCATTCGTTATACACCAATGGGCTAACAGTCTATGTGGAAAAGTAGCCAGTTGCTTGGAAAGTATGTTGTGTGGAGTCCTGGTGTGAGAAAAGCCAGGAAACATGAGAAGATGAACTGGTCGCCGTGATATGACTGAAACATTGTCTTAAAACGATGTTAAAACGCCAATCAATCCATTGATATGATAATATTATACCCTTAATATACAACAAAACAGACATAACATAATTGAATCAGCTTGAAAACATCATAAATTGATGCAAATGTGTCAAAATCCATCAGTTTATAGTGGGATAACTGTTAGATATATTTAGATTTTGGACAATCTAAATGTTAGAGGATGAAAACACTTTTAAAAACAAGCATAAGTGTCACAATCAGTAAATCACGCATACCTGATAAATAATGTAGCTGTAGATCAGGCCCTGCTTATTAGTATTACTTAAACTAAGGATTTTCCTTAATTTGTGGAAAACACATTTCACCAACGTTTTTACACTAAGTAATTTTTTTATCTTATCATAGAGGTTGAGATTTGGAAATGGTCTGAACCGCAACTGTCATAAATGACTTGCCATCCTATCTCGCTGGCTTGTTTTGGACTTGTGAAGGTTAGATATATGCACGTGAAGGTACCACGGCCTAGATGAACCCTAGTGGACGAGCCGTCGTTGTGCAGTACGAGACCGTGGTTCGTGACCAAGTCTTCGACTGCACGACGAACCCCATCTGTAATTATGAGCGTTAAAATCACCAAATAACACAAAGTCCGGTTTTTTTAATATGCTTGTCTACGGTAATAAGGTACTGGTTATTGTCAAACGCGAAGTTATCAAACGACATGTGTTGCCATGGTATGAGGGGCACTTTATGGGGTCGTAATGGTTCTTTAGCCTTCGCGTGATGATGTCGCTCATATAACGAGAAAGGTAGCACCAAATCTGTTATTTCCTTAGTCATGCCCGGCAAGAACATTATATCGCGAGCGCACCGTGTAGCTTGGTTACAGCCTTAATGGCTGCTCTCATGAAGTATTGGTTCTCTCTTCTAGAGACCCTTAAAGTCGGTCTTCGTTTCTGTCCGTTTGTTTGTAAAATGTTTGTTTGTTTGTTTGTGGCAAGCGTAGCGCCAAAACTATTCAACGGATTTCGACCAAACTTGGTAGGGATGAAGGGTCTAGGCTCTAGTTGTAGTATGGTCGCCATAGAAACCACCGTTGCTATGGAAACGGGCGAAAACCGCAGTTTTTCGAATTTAGAAACCACTCGGTGTGCGTTGTGTAGCCCATCAATTGCCACATCGAATGATCGTCCCGATTTTTGATCCGTCTCTTCGTTTTCTTAATATTTGAGTTGCCGTAAGGGGTACCATTTCCTCGGAAAACACAGACACGTCAAAACTAAGTATATCGACACAAAAAGAAATGGTTTCCTATTACCTGCTCGCTGACAGGCGTTGTGAGCTCGAACCCCAGCTCGGTCAACATTCTTTCCGACGTTTGCTAAAAGTCAATGCGACAATCGTCATTCGTCTTCCACTAATGGGCTAACAGTCTATGTGGAAAAGCAGCCAGTTGCTCGGAAAGACTGTTATGTGGAGTACTAGTGTGAGAAAACCAGGAAACACGTGAATCTCTTTTGAAAACGGCGTTAAACCCCAATCAATCAATCAATTGTTTCTTCTGACCCTTTTCCACACGTTCTTAATTTCCAAGTTCTAAATAATATTGAGTCAGACCATTTCCATATTACATGTAAATAACTCTGAAACGAAGTGTCTTGAAATGAGTTAAAAACTGATATTGATGAAACAAATACTATTTTAGAATTGCCAAGGTTTCTATAGTGGTAGAGTGTCCGCCTCTGGTGCGGCAGGTCGCGGGTTCAATCCCGGCCGAATATCAAAGACATTAAATATGGTAGTAATGGCTACTCCCTTGGCGCTTAAGGTTGCGGGGTTTAGCGACTAACAGACTGGTATCAGGATAAATGGGCCAGTCGTACTTGTATCTTGCCCATGAAACGCCGTAACATAACTGTTGAAAGCGGTGCAAGCAAGATGAATAACTAGACAAAACCAAGTATGGAAATATTTTGAGAATGAAAGGAAACTTTTTCTGAAGCATAACATGATAAGAGTAGGACAATGCATAGCTGAGTTTACATTTAGATATTTGATAAATGAACCCTTCTTTTAAAAATACCCAATTCATTATTCGACATGCGGATGTCTAGTCGCTTTTCACCATTTAAAGCAACACTTTAAAGTATTAGGAATGCTGAAATTAACATAAATGAAGACAAAATGTCGTAAATTTAATTTAGTAATGTTTTAATCTATCACAATACTTCTTTAAAAAAAAAAGACGTATAATTCAATGAGATATAATTGTACAAAGGAATTATAGTTGATTGATGTTAAATAAGCGTAGGTTCATACCGTTATACAATAGAGATACGACAGTGTTGCCTTATCAAGCGGCTTATAATTGAATACTCGGCGTTACAAAGTAGAACGCATATTCGGGTTGGTAGAGTGTTCGATTTTATACTGACCTAAATTCGTTTATTAGGAACACTACTGATGTATGCATGTTTTTAATCAATTCCGAAAAACATTTGATATCACTGCAGGTCATGTAAATACTACATAGCCCAATTCGGTATATTGTATATCGTAAAGACCGTCTTACTTGCGATACACATCTAGCTAGTGGTAAGAAGTGTACAGAGTGAACGGATTATTTAATGTTATACAGATATTTATAGATTAAAGATTTGATTAAAGCGTAGTCGAATGTAGATTTGTAATTTCCTTATGAAAAGACACACACTTTAAGAATCGTTTTTACATATGGTGATATTCATCATATCTAGATGTCCTTGTTCCATTGTTATCAGTTGATTATCGTTCTTACCAGTTCACTTGTATGGACATTTCGAATCGTAAACGGGGTAGGTCATACAACATATAATCGCAATATTTTGGTCGTTGAAACAAAACGATAACTGTAGAGAAATTTCGAAATGTTTTGGTACTTATACATGCGCCTGTAAATAATCAACGGCCTGTGGATTGGATATATTTAAAGGTAAGAATGTATACAGTTTATACCGTAAAGTTGTGTAAAATTGAACTATTTCACTAGCTATACATATATGATAAAATTAACAATGTAACTTTTTATTTAACTTCCGCATTCCAGTTTTACAAATGATGTACTGTTATATTTGTACTTGTATTATCATAAGTATTTCTATTTGTTTTATGATACTTATAAGCATCATTATAAATAATATTGTTAATAAACAATTTTATTAATTTTGTATTAATTTTGAGTAGTTTGTGTCGTCGTCGTTGGAATATCATTGGAAACATCGGTGCTAAAAGGGACTTTTTCTGATGTGGTTCATTACTTGAACATTTGCACTATAAACTTCAAATAAAAACTCATATTTCTATTTCCTGGTGATATTGTTCTTCATCCAACGAATCCTTATGAACAATTCCGCCCTTTGCCAAAATATTTTCAAATGTCGCCAGGTTCATATGAGTCTGTATGTTGTAAACACAATTTCAATCTCTCTCTCGGACTCACTCTACCGAATTTTTCTCTCGCTTTCTCTCTAGCTTGTTATGTCTCTCTGTCTCTCACTCCCTACCGAATTTCTATCTATCTCTGTATGTCCCTCTTTCACTCACGTTTACTCTCTCCCTAACGCCTTATCTGTCTGTCTATTTATTTGTGTGTATTTTTCTCTTTCTCTCTCTCTCCCCGTCTATCTCATCAGCATAATTAATCATAATATGTCACGTTGAAAATGTTAATGTTATATAATATAGTGTAAAACATGTATCTTGTTGGTTTTAGTAATAAAGTTCATTTTATTTTATGTTAATGTATGCAGAAAATGCCGTTATATGAGTTAATAATTATTGAATGGCGTCGTTAAATAACGTACAAACAAACAATATATTTGAAAGCCTAAATTCTCTAATTCTTTCGCTTAATTCTAGGCATGGAAATGTCTGGTCGGAGACAGATGAGAAATAGCCCCTTCTGTGACCTCTGTCTGTTAGACAACGCCAACGAGACATCTGAATATTTCTGCTTGAACTGTAACGAGTTCCTATGTCGAATGTGTGCACGTGTCCACAGTAGGTCGAAAACATCAAAACATCATAAACTTCTGAATAGAGACGAAATTCCTTCCAGAAAATTAACATTAGTGCAGGAAAATCTGTGCTCCACACATGACGGTAAAGAGATTGAGTATAATTGCAACAAGCACAACCAATTATGTTGCTCTGTGTGCGTCACCCTGGATCATGTACAATGCGGCGTTGAGTTTATTGATGATGTTGCCAAGGAATTCAGCAGTAGTAAGGATTATACAGAATTGGTAGAGAGCATTAAGAACATTGGACAACAACTTCAAGATATCAAGAATGTAACTCGGAATAATCGTGAGGATGTAAAGAACTGTTTCGATCAGCTGATGATTGATGTCTGTCATTTTAGAAAAGAGATCAACTTCAAATTTGACAAATTAGAACAAGAATTAATGAAAGAAGCAGAGGAAATAAAATCCGATGACATTAAAAATATGGCATCAACCTCTTCCCAATGCGAACAAATCTGTTCAGATTTGTCAGAAATATCAACCACTCTAGAAATCCTTGCAAAATACAAATATAACAACCAGCTATTGATCTCCTCCAAAACGGCTCAAACCAAGATCAACGATTACGGGGACAAAACAAAGAAAATGTCCAAAGAAAACAGTGTTAGCAGATACGTGCTTGAACGAGACGAAGCCATCTTAAAATCACTGAATTCAACCTATAGATTGGGCACTTTAAAAATGGAAAGAGGTGACGAAAGACACACAGACGGTAATAGAGAAATACATGATGACCTAAATGACAATCAACGAGATCTGAAATCAGTCAATGCCGAGTTTGTGAACACAACTCATAAACATGAAAACTATATTAGCTTGATAACAGGCAGTGTACTAGTAATGATGATACTCTGGCTGTGGTGGACGCTTACAGTTACTCGGTAAAAGATATATACTTAGATTTAATCGCTGTTATATATCCTTTATTAAACTTAGGTATCAACCATTTGATATAACTTGTATGGACCGAAACACACTGGTTGTTTCCTGGGGTGAATAATTAGTGGTTTTCATTACGATGGACGACTATCATCCGCCGTTAAACAAGCACCAATGGAGTCTACGTGAAGATTATTTTGCAAACAAACAAACATATATAACTCGTTTTATTAGCTCGTCTACTTTTTTGAAAGAAGACGAGCTATTGTCGTCACTTGGTCGTCGTTAGGTACGACGGTGGCCCTGGTTAATTTTTGCGCTTATGTCACTTACATGAAAACTATCAAACCTGATATATTGAAACTTGATTTTTTTTTTTCATATAATACCCTTATTCACATTTTATGCTGAGTGTGGCCTGTTCTCCTACGTAAAATGTTGATGGAATATTTTGTTTATGTAGTTTGGTCGATTTTGAGAATTGGACATAGTTTACAATGTTACAGTGTTACAATGAATTCAAATTGTTCCCAAACAATAAAAACATAATGTATTTCAATATATGATGAATATCTTTAATTGGATTGTGTTTTGGGGATCAATGTCACTGTTACTGAACATAGGAAAACAGTAATATATTCAATATCTTTAGTTACAGTTGACTTAATGTAATGATCTTTGTTTGTAGTAAGTATTTATTTAAGATCATTAATGGTATTGTGTTTTGGGGCTACTAGGGTCAATGTCACTGTTACATAAAACATGGTCATATACTAAACATCTATTGTTGCATTTAGTACCCTGATTTGTTATGATTTGCCTGTCAATACACAAGACTCAGTTATGATCTTGACTGATTGTGACAGCCATCCGACGTGAAGATCTTCCTCATCAAGTATATTAACTTGGATTTATTTTCACACGGTAAATTTTGTTTCAATACTTGAAAAATAGCACTTTGTGTGCGGTCATTATAAAACGTGGAAATTGCTTATTTATATTTGTTTTGTTTTAAAATTAATGTAAATTAATTAGCTGATTTGTTGTTTATCAATATCGCCTTTGACATATTTTTAACTTTGTTACTGAAATAGTTCAGATAAATTGAATAAACTTGAAAGTTGTGTAATAGTGAATTTCGTTCGGTATAAAAAATGAATATGGCTTGGATTCCAGTTTGACAGAACATATTGTCAACATTTGGATAAATACTGTTAACCTCGGCTTCGCCTCGGGAGTATTTTCCTCGTGTTGACAATTTGTAGTCACACTGGAAGTCTTGCGATATTTATATAATCTTTACCGGGGAACATCGTGATTGATCAAAAGGGCGTTCTTAAAACTTTCAAACTTGATGAACAATGAGAGGAATGGCATGAAAACCTGACATACCATAAAGGTCTGAGTGTCGATGATCACTTACTAGATTGATTGATTGGAGTTTTATGCCGCTTTCAACAATTGTTCAGTTATCACACGGCGTTTCCTGGGTGAGATAACAGTAGTACAGGTCCATTTATTCTGACAACAGCAAGTCAATCATTATGCTAACCCCAAAATCCTGAGCGCCAAAAAGGGCAGCCATTACAACCCTTTTTGGGATAGGGGCGTTTCGCGCCTATCCCATACTCATGCTGCTTTCGAAAAGTCGGATTAAAGCTGCAACCACAGTCCACATGTGTATACCTACACTAAAATCGAGTTTTGATTGGTTATAATCTGCCTTTTCAACGATTTCATTGGTTCGACCGAATCACGAAAAACCATCCGATTGCATAAATTAATGATACAAAATAGTTCAAACGAGTGGTGTAAGGTAACGTCGACCGTGCTGTGACCCCATTAGTTTATAACAGTCGACTTACATAGAGAAATGTGCAAATCACTGTAAATAAAATTATTGAAAGGAGTTGAAAACCATTGTGGCAAAAGTATAAATTGCCTACGATAAACAATTTCTCTTTTTGTCACAATGTTTCCGATTGTCGTCTGCTGCACATGCGTCTGTAAGCGGGAAATGGTTACATCCTCCCCATGGAAGCGGAACCCTTTCCGTGATAATATAACAGTTCGAATATTGAAATATTGTTGAAAATGGAGCTATTGCTGACAATGAACAATTTCTCCTTTTCACACAATGCTTTCAAACACGTTTCAAATTAATTCTTTTCATATTTAAACGTTTTACTGTGGACATTCTTTTACTCTATCTCCTTTCCGGACACATTTTGAATAACATGCTAGAGATTAATGATAACTAGCAATTTCGCCTTACATCAAGAGGAAAAATATATAGTTTATACATAGCTTTGTGGAAAAAGAAGAAATGGGTCACGAATAACCATTCTGCAGCCGTCTGCTGCACATGCGTCAAAAAGCGACTTTAAACGGGAAAGGATTGAACCGTTTCCGTTATAGCTTCTTAGTTACATACGAATGTTGAAAGTATATTTGCCTACGGAGCAACTGCTGACAATGAGCAATTCCTCCTTTCCAAACAATGCTTTGAAACATGAATCAATTTTTGTCTATAACCTAGATAACGAAAATATTTGTCTACAGTTATTATTTTAACCTTTGCCCCTTTTAGACACATTTGACTAACCTTAACAGATAAATGATAATCAGCAAGTTTGTCTTTATCCACAATGTTTTAATTACTATTCAAAATAATACTTTCAGGCTTAGTTAAATGTTGTTTGCTGTATATTTAGTCTACGTGGTCAAGGGTAAGGACTTGTTACATTACATAATCCGTCCAAAGAGAGGGGTCCTACTGTGTATACATGCCATGAAAGAATGGTACTAACGGTCTCACCGCTACTGGAGAATTGTTGGTAAAACAGGTCGCGTGTTGTGTTGAATATTCTCACGTGTCGCTGTATGTCGACCCAACTAGGACATAGGAATTAAATCTACAAATTAGAGATAAGATTTCAACACTGATTGATTGTGGTTTAACGCCGTTTTTAACATTTCTACGTTATATCACGGCAGCCAGTTCATCTACAAATGTGTTTCCTGGTTTTCTCACACCAGTACTCCACACAACAATCTTCCTAACCAACTGGGTTCTTTTTCACATAGACTTAGCCCATTTGTGAAAGACGAATGACGCATGTCGCATTGACTTTTGTCAAACGTCGGAAAGAAAGTTGGCCGAAAATGTCAACATACAGACGAGTTATAACCGCAAGGTCATTATTTATTTTATAATTGAGGCGTTTCTACCGATTTTGGGACTAAAATTATAATGTATATGCATTTGCGCTAATTGAAGATTCAACGTTTCAACGTGTAACCTAGTCGTAGACGTATCTGTTGACAAATAAACTAGAAATATAGTCTAAATAGATTTTTATAAATTAACCTTGTACGGTCCCATTTCGGAGATACAATTAATTTGCAAATACTTTACAAATACCATAATCTAAGCTTTCCTAAGCACAGACGTGTTTTGACGCATCGAACCAGTCTTCTGTAATCAATACTTTATAAGTTGTCTCTGTCTGTAAAGCTTGGAGGTATAATCCGGTGTCCGGCCGGCTGTCTGCCTGAATGTGCATTCGTCCGTCCGTCATGGATTGCATGTATTGGTCAAAACGTTGTTTCTGTATAGCAGATTTATTTTAAAGTGGTCACACTTATACCGTGTGATCAGGAGAACGGCAAAATACTAGGTACATAACTCTGGTCTACTTATCTTAGTTATCTTCATTTTTCCTTATTTATTTCAGCGATTGTCTCAATTAATTTCCATTGTATCCATTTCAAACTTGGTTTGTAGGTAACTTATGACCTACACATGTGCAGTGCACCATTACCATAACTTTAGCATGCTGCGTTTGGAGTGTGTATATTTTTGTCTTTTCATGTTCTCACTTACTATATGACTTTCGCATGCAACACATGCGTTCCGTGAAATGCCCTTGTTTCGTTAATAAGTGTTTCCCAAGCGTTGTACTTTGTCCAGAGCGACTGACTGTCTGTCCGTCTTTGTGTTCATCCATCCGTCCGTCTGTCCGTTACGGTTTGCATTAATGGGTCAAAACTTTGTTTCTGCTTCGCGGATCCATTTCAAAGTCGTCACACATTGGGATTAAGAGATCGATACAATAATTTGAACACAAATCTGATCTGGTTTTTTTTAGGTGTAAAACTCATTTTTCATTTCTTCGGTTATTATCTCAATAGATGTCCAATGTATCAATTTAAGACTTGTTGTATAGGAAACTCAGAGCTACAGATGTGCAGTGCAAAAGAAACATAACTCTAGCATGCTTTCGATTGTCTTTCATTTATCAGCATGATAACAATATACATTGTGAATCTTTAGTGATTTCTGAACTGGAAATATTTTAATTAAGGGTCGCTGCTCAGTTTTTTGTCAATCTTTTTATTTTGTTTATACAAAAAAAAGGATCAAACTTTGATAAATTAGGTATTTGTATTGTATAGGCAGGCAATACGTGTGCTTCGCACATTTTTGGTTTGGTTTGTTTAAAGGTCATTGTTTCAACAATGTTTGTCTATATTATCTATGCCATATATTTTCAACTTACATATGCCCCTATACCATCAGCACTTTCAGCGCTTTGATTAAAGTATGTGGTATGACCCGGACGGGGATTGGACCCGCAATCTCCCGCACCCGAGGCGAACGCCCTATATCTTCACCACCGAGGTGCTGTATATTTACTAGATATCCTACCTATGGGCATTGTTACACAAACAAACATACACCACAATATATATCGGCCATTTGGAATATGATAGCACGTTTGTTTACAAGTTGGACACAATTATCGTCTATGGCTCTTACTTTCAAAACTTGATACCATTCACCATCTGGGTTTACGGCTAGCCCTGGGCGCTTTTAGAACTTCGCCCATAGAAAGTATTTATGTAAAAGTCAATGAACCATCCATGTATTGACGCCGACAAAAATTAGCTATGCAGTATTTATTAAAACTCAAATCTAACCCTTCAAATCCCACACATAGAGTTGTTTAATCCGTTTATACAAATAATTGTTTTTAAAGAAGGAACGAGTAATATCGCCTTTTGGTGTCCGTTATGGAACTGAAGTCGCTTAGCTTGTTGTCGATCTTGACGACATCGCGGAGCAAAAGATTTCACATGTTCCACGTAGGACTGTTAATAGTCAGTCCATCATTCATTTAAGGTCTTGCGATCCCTTAAAAGGCACAGATCTTTTAAACCAAGTATATGGAAATTAAAAATATCTATTTTAACTTTGAGCGTATTCATACAAATAGTTCTGAAGATGGTAAAATAGCTACTGCTGTCGAAATTCCTGATGACGATGTGATAACATTTCGTCTACCAGATAAAAAAACATGTTTCAACTACCTAAAAAGTAAAAGTTTGCTAGGTTCCCACAAATTACCCTGAAGATTTTTCAAAATTGGCCGACTCCTACTTCCTTTGATGGTCTTTATCTTGTGTTTAAGTGAAGATGTTAAAGGTTTCACCTGATTCAGCTAGTTCAAGATAAAAATACAATCCCTGACAGGAGTGGCGAAATATGATTTTGACTTACTTGTCCGTTTTTTCAAAATTCTATTTTGCACTTGTCCGTATGCTAGTTAGATAGTAAATCCCTACATAAATTCACACACAGGCTCTGGGACAAGCTGGGCAATACGGACAATTGATTTTGCCACCCCTGCCTGAAAATTTAAAGTGAATAATATTATGAGGGTTTGTCGCTCTCGTGAAATACACAATTCATTTAATTCGGATTTTTGCCCCTTTTCCTTGCCGCGGCTGCCAGGATTTTGCATAGATCCGAAAGATTTAGTAGGACTGTTTAACAATTTCCCACATAAAAAAGCTTTCTGACGCCTCTGCGGCAGAAGACTTTTGAAAGAATTACTACAAAAGAATAAATTGCATATAATGAGCAATATCTACTGTTGCCACAATGTTTTCAGCTCTTTTCAATGATTATACTTTAATTCATAGAGATTTTGTACATTTTAGCTTACATATTTACAGTCATCTGCTACATACTTGGTGTATGTGGGAAAGGGGGATTAACACAAATGGTCTGCAGAAGCTTGTGTGACGACTTGATGCCGAAAGTGGCAAGTCGTCATAGAGTTGCGTCCCTTGATGACGCACGAGATTTTTCGAGCAGTCCAAAAATAATTACGAAAATAAATAACGAACAAACCTGGCTGTTTACATGATGAGGATTTGGTATTTTTATGATGTCAAACAAGTGTCGCGTGAGTACATCCACTTGCAATGTTGCCGTATTGGCCATTAGTACCTCTTTGAGACTTGTTCTCATGCTTCCAACGCTAATATTACTGGGTGTGGATGTCTAAATGAACCAAGAACCTCGAGAAGCTCAAAAGCAAACACAAACATTAAGTGAATATATGGCGTGTTCGTGTGCTTCCCAAAGGCATAGACCCACATACATTGCTACTACGAGACAGTCTGCTAAGCAAACTAATCTAAGTACCGTATGACTTTGTGTATAAGACATGAAATCAGATCTATCTTCACTTGATAACAAAATCGTGATATAACTTAGTCTATACAGACACTGAAAGATTAAAATTAGGCGGGACGTTAAAGAAAGAAAAAAAAGTGAAATATAAAGTATGAAATGAGGAATTTTAACGATAAAAAGTATAACTTGATGGTCATTCCCGACGTTCTAATTTACACATCATTACAGTGACTTAAAGGTTAGAGAGTTAATGAGGGATAAGTCATCACTACAGTGATTTAAACGTTAGAGAGTTAATGAGGGATAAGTCATCAGTACAGTGATTTAAAGGTTAGAGAGTAAATGAGGGATAATTCATCACAACAGTGATTTAAAGGTTAGAGAGTTTTTGAGTGATAAGTCATCAATACAGTGATTTAAAGGTTAGAGAGTTAATGAGGGATAAGTCATCACTACAGTGACTGAAAGGTTAGAGAGTTAATGAGGGATAAGTCATCACTACAGCGATTTAAAGGTTAGAGAGTTAATGAGGGATAAGTCATCATTACAGTGATTTAAAGGTTAGAGAGTTAATGAGGGATAAGTCATCACTATAGTGATTTAAAGATTAGAAAGTCAATGAGGGATAATTCATCACTACAATGATTTAAAGGTTATATAGTTAATGAGGGATAAGTCATCACTACAGTGATTGAAAGGTTAGAGAGTTAATGTGGGATAAGTCATCACTACAGCGATTTAAAGGTTAGATAGTTAATGAGGGATAAGTCATCACTACAGTGATTTAAAGGTTAGAGAGTTAATGAGAGATAAGTCATCACTACAGTGATTTAAAGGTTAGAGAGTTAATGCGGGATAAGTCATCACTACAGTGATTTAAAGGTTAGATAATTTATAAGGGATTAGTTCGAAATGTCGTATAATAACGATATTGAAATCGAAAGGCCCCATTGTCTCAAAGGCATTGAAAAATATGCTGTCCTATAATTGTAACATTTTGAAAGTCTTGTAACTTAGCGGGCTCAAGCAAATATATAGACATTTGAGATAGGAGTAAAACATTTAGGTGAATTTTCAAATGTAATGGATTATAATATAATGTCTGATAGGAGTAAAATGAAATGTCGTTTTTCTTTAAGGTATAGTGTTCTATGAAAAATATTATAATTGTTATCACATACATCACATGCAGGCCCTGAAATATATGAAAAGAATGATATACTATTGTATAACTCTGAATATCCGCGTAAAAGTAACAGCAGAACATTTGGAAAGCTCCATGGTATATGTATACACACACTAAACGGTCGCCTGTTTAATGATAGTCTTGGCAGCTTCACATGTACAGCAAACAATGGAAGAAGCATAGTAGACTATCATACTAGCATCATCTGAACTGTTTCCCTATGCCAGTTACTCGTGATGCCTCGGATGACTTTCCTTTACATTTACTTAATTAGCGAAGAGAGACAACGCTTGCCATTAATGTATCAATGAACGAAAGGTTATGTCCCTTTAACAAATTTAAAACGCAAAATAATTTTCATAATATATTCATTTTAGAAAAATCAAGAAAGTTTAACACATTATAAACCATAACTGGTGATGCACTGCTTCCTAAAAGACTTTCAACGGAGTTCATGTTTCCAATCGTCTTTTACATCGCTAGTCTGTCACAAATCCTTAACAATACCACTTTTACTGGTAGCGTCCTTTTACACCCAATACATGAGTCTGTACATCTATGTGGCGTAAATAATGGCGGCTGCAGTGAATATACGGCCCACACATGACCTGAATCGAAACGCCTTTTACACGTACGTTGATATTTGTAGAAGTAAAGTTTTACAGGAATCATCGAAAAGCTGCAAGAGAAAGCGTTGCTACAGAGGAAGAAAGATCAACTTTTACGACGAAAATTAAACCAACAACTGACCTCCGTGCATCCATACTTAATGACTCAAACATTCCTCTCATTCAATACAAAAAACATAGATATGTACGTGCGCCTGGAAATTCAAATGTATCGTCTTTATACAATATAATATGAGACGTTCCACGACAAAACCAACATTATGGACTCTGCGTAACGGACCCAGATCAGCCTGCGCAGTGACGGGTCAGATCAACATTTGGGAATAAGCAGATTGAACTAGATCTAAACAGGTCACATGGGTCTTAAAAACAGAACAGAACATGCGTTTATGGATTTCATCTAAAATACAGATCATCATCATACAAACATATTAACATAACATTAAATGTATTTCGTAGAGCACTATACATCTGTACACGGAAGGTTTTATATACATATTCCTATATTTACAAATTAACGTTTTAACGTTTTCAGAATGCGACATTTGGAGTACACGGGGTGTATACAACACCTCGGATTCCCCTGTGTTTTGTAGTAAGCATGATAAGTGTATCGTTGCGTTGAGTCACAGCTGATTGATATAAATATATATACACATATGAGCCGTTCCACGAGAAAACCAACATTATTGACTCTGCGTAAAGTATCGACCAGTATATCCGGATAGAAACTTTTCGCCCCCTGTATATATCCTGTTTCAGGAATCATTACGCTATACATCTATCCCACTAAGACGGAATGTGTCGATACATTATGCAGAGTGCATACTGTTGGTTTCCTCGTGGAACGGTTGATATCTACGGTTGATATATATTTTGAGTGGTAAGTGAAGCAGTGCGTAGCGTCAAAGGGAAGATGTGTTATATAGTTTCGAAAGAGTGACTTCATAGAGAAGTGTCTGACAAACTACAAACAATTTCGAAAACATACGGGGGTAAATCATTCACCAAATTGCCGTCAATATTTTAGTCGGCAAAAGTATATGACTATGGTGACATAGATAGTCAATGACCAACAATACTTGTCAAGAATTGAAATATTTAGGCATTATAATTATGGAAATACGCTCTTAATTATTTTAGTATGGTTGGCGGAATTCGAAACTGTTGTACAAAGTCATTGCAAAGAGGGTAAAACCATGACTTGCAAGTTTTACAAAAAAGGAAAAGCTTACATTTGGCAACAAATATGTAAAGAAAATACGCCCAAGTAAAGTTGTTTTGAAAGCAGAGACCTAAATAGAAATATATATATATATATATATATGTCTCTGTTTGAAAGGCATACAAAAGTAAAGTTGTACAATCTTTCTTTAAACACTCACCTTTGACCTTTTCATTGATCCCTTGCTAAAAAAAATGACCCCATGTAAGCGCTAGAAGTGCCTACCCTAAGTTCTGCAATGTTTCAGTGTGTCTCAACAGTATAACAAGGGGAGACTACTTTGTTATTTAGGTCGTGGATAATAAAGCTTCAACAGATTGTATTTGTGCAGAAGGACTTTAATTATTATGCCATCTCAATCGAACAAGATAATAGTTTATAATAGGAATACGTGTAAATTCCAGATTATTCAATGAGCAAACCTTGGTTTTCATCGGTTACTGGACACTGTGTCAAATACAACTTCTTGGACAACCGGTTACTACCCAAAATAGAAGAATTCAAATTAAAAGTACAATAACTAGAAACGTTTATGAAATGTGTTATTTAACACTAGAAATGGGTCATTCACGGATGCAGTTCTACACATGATTTGTAATGTAAAACTAATATGAGCCATCCCGCGAGAACACCAACATTATGGACTCTGCGTAATGTATCGATCCAGATCAGTCCGCGCAGGCTTATCCGGCACGACACATTCAGTCTCAGGGGGAGAAAGGTATAGAGTTTAGCCTGCGCGGCATGCTAATGCATGCTAAGGCTGAACCGGATCAATACTTTACTTATAGGCCAGAATGTTGGGTTTTCTCGCGTTTTTCTCGCTCATATGTGTTTCATTGAAGAATGTTGTAAAACATGGTTGTATTTCAAGCGAAAATATGTTAAAACAAAATCTAGATAACGATCTGATGTCTGCGTGTGTTGCACCCAAAATCCGATTTACTTGTGGATTTATTTGAAATTTATCCGACGAAGAAAGTGACACAATTACACTACCTTTATCTCGGAAAATTAAGAATGCGCATTCAATTTAGCAGTTTTCACAGGCTGATCTGGAACTGCACTGATCATAAAAGCCAACGTGTATCGGTTCCAATCGAGAGGCACATGTTAAGGTGTGCTTGGGTTCTAGTTCATTTTAACACTATCACGTCGAGGTGTTGCTTATGTCACAATTACTTGACAGTATTCTAATATATCTATAGGTGCTACCTATTTACGAAAAAAAACTGCAAGATAATTATAAACAAAACTTAAAGAGCATACTCTGGCCATAAAAAAGGATTTATAAGTAATTGACTAGACAATAATAATGTTAATGTCATGTTTCTTGCATTATTAAAACATATTTGGAATTCGTATTGATGTTGTCTATTATTTGAACAGAAAATTATAATGAACGAGGTTAAAACATGAGGGCCAAGATGATCCTTAATCGATCACCTGCATTATGGCAAAGAAGCAAATAGATCAGCCCTTTTCTGATGCCACCTGGCGACTGCCTTTTTCAACCAGTCAATATGACTGGAACAAATTATGTAAGGGGTCACATTTCTGCTAAACCCTTTCCCTATTAGAGACGGTTTCTGAGGCCTATGCAATAGACGATTTAGGAAAAGATTGTCGCCACAAGAACAATTGCTTCTTATGAGAAAGTTATCATTTTGCCACAATGTTTGATAAATAATTATACTTTGAATGAGTGAGTCAATAGCTCATGTATAGGAATTTAGGGTCTTTCATGTTGATACCACTTTTTTGCGGGAAACGACGTCGCTCCATTGACGTTACGCCAAGATGAAGTGTAACGGAAATGACGTCACGTCCTTCTTTGGCTACGATACAGTCAATATTTATTTTCGGGCGTAGAAGGCTAATGCTGTCGTTTTTATGACGAACGGGAAACATATTTCTTACAGATTTCCATTTATTTTCAACTTTTCGTACAAATGTTAATTGCCACATAACACAGCACTTAAATGATCTTAAATATCGATTTAAAAAAAAATGATTAAAAAGACGACAATAATTTTCAATCCGTGTTTTTCTGCTCATTTTATACATACCCAAAATACCGATTTTAAAAAAAAAAAAAAAAAAGCCGACAATAATTTTCAATCTGTGTTTTACATCTGCTTTTTATACATATCCAAAATGGCGGCCCCCATGGATTTTTCCAGTTTCATTTCAGAAAGCTTCATGGGTTATTGAAAAAAAAAAAAAAAAAAAAATCTCACACCTGTTAACTATAAGCGAAAAAAACCATTTATGGTTTTTTTTCGTATTAAAAGTTAGTTCTCGTTACAAACCATCGTTTTTTCTATGACAGCAAGTGAGGGTTTGATGTTGCACCCATAATCCGATTCCGCGTGGATTTGTTGGAAATTTATTCGACGAAGAAAGTGGAAAAAATACACGCCCTTATCTTGGAATAATATTAGTATAGGTGCTACCTATTTCGGGTAAACATTTATTATATGTTGTGATCGGTGAATAATTCCCCGCGAACTGCAGTTAGCCCCTTGCTTGCAGCACGATCAGTTATTTACGTCAATTACGAGTCCTACCGACCTAAGCAAAGAAAATAAAAATCATCATCACGTTAAGCTTATATTTAACTTTAAAATATAGCTAAGATTTTACATCCATGAAAATATGATGACAGGTACAACAAATAATCAACTTGCCCTTCATAAAGTACTTCAAATAAAACGATTCCATAATTCACGGAACTACATTTGTGACAAGCCAAACTAACGTTTCCTATAATTTCTGTCGTTTTCCTTTTGGTTCATTTAGTTTAAACTTACTTATTTTACATCGATTGTGAAACAAAAAAAAAAAAAAAATCTGCACCACTAATAGAATGACGTCATATTACAGGAATTTGGATTTATAACTTCCAGAATGTCAAAGGTCAAAAAACCCTTACGAGTTTTATTTGAACTCGTTTTAGAAATAGAAGACGAGTGTTATTAAACGGAAATTATCACACATACAATTACTTGTGCTCGTTCCTTTATCGAGTACTTATTATCATATTTAATTATTTTCTCTAGAAGTTTTTTTTCGATATTTTCTTTTCATCCAATCAAAACGTAGCAGAATCGTGACTGCATCTAAAAATCCACTCTGGACACAATTTTTGGAAAGACGGTATAGCAAAATTTTGCAAAGTTCATACACATTACCTATTGACGTCGATTTGTTTACCCGTATTAAGAAAACCAATGCACATTTAATTTGGTAGTTTACAAAGGCTGATCAGGAACTGCACTGATCATAAAAGCCAACGTTTACCTGTCCCAATGGACAGGCGTTAATGTGTGCTTTTTAACACTATCACGTCGAGGTGTTGCTTTTGTCACAACGACTTGATAGACGAAATTCGACTACAGTTTTCACAAGACAGTATTCTATTATAAGTTTTGTTATTGGTGAAATAAACGCTTATGCTGTTGGTCACACAAGGATCACCTCAAAGAGACGATCATTTTGAGTACCCACAACATAGGGTTGACGAAATGGGCAATGAATTCTGACTTCGGTTTTTATTATCATCAAAGGCTCTAATGCAGACGACATTTAGCGCCTTTGCAGCAGAAGACTAATGAACAAAATAGTGCAAAAGGTACAATTACTGTAAACATGTATAATAATTACCTCATATCACATTTAACATGTGCTGAGTGTATGTATTAAACTTTGAGAATCGAGTATTTTTTCCCTTCTCGATAATAAATCTAAACCTACATCAAATTAAAACTACCAATTTCTCAGTTACAGTTTATTACAGTTTTTGTCTTAGAAACGTTCAAAGCAAACGACCCTAAAAATAAGAAATCATGTAAATTATTTCCCACTTGTAGACGCATTTTGATTCATCTGCACCAGACGACTTTTGAAAACATTATGTCAAAAAAATCAGAAAGTTCTCCAGTTGTCACAATGTTTTTATTTCAACTCTTTTCAATAATTATACTTTCATTTAAGGAAATGCATGCATATAGTATAATGTTCTGAAAGTTCATATGCTGCAATGTTGTTGTATTTGAGAATGAGTTAACCCTCATCTTGAAATGTCTCATTTTGTCACAACGTTTTCAATTATGTTTGATAATTATACGTTCATTTATAGAGATGTTCCATATTATTTACAGACATGTTTTGAAATCGTATGCTGCAGATGTGTTGTATGTGGGAAAGAGTTACCCTTATTTTACTATGCGTAATGTTAACACTTTCCCACTTCAGGCACATTCTGACGCCTCTGCAGGTTACGACTTTTGAAAACATTGTGGCAAAAGGAGAAAGAGAGGCTAAATGGTGCAACTTATGTTGACATGTACTCAGAGTTGAAGTTAGGTTATAAAAGATAAGGCCAATGATTCCTTGTATACGCGTATATGCCTTGAGCGTTGTTGTTGTTGTTGTTGTAGTAGTTAAGAGTGGTAGCGTTATAAAAGCTAAGGCCAATGATTCCTTTTGTACGTGTATATGCCTTGGGTGTTGTTGTTGTAGTTAAGAGTGGTAGCGTTATTAAAGCTAAGGCCAATGATTCCTTTTGTACGTGTATATGCCTTGGATGTTGTTGTTGTTGTTGTTGTTAAGAGTGGTAGCGTTATAAAAGATAAGGCCAATGATACCTTTTATACGTGTATATGCCTTGAGTGTTGTTGTTGTTGTTGTTGTTGTTGTTGTTAAGAGGGGTAGCGTTATAAAAGATAAGGCCAATGATACCTTTTGTACGTGTATATGCCTTGGGTGTTGTTGTTGTTGTTAAGAGGGGTAGCGTTATAAAAGATAAGGCCAATGATTCCTTTTGTACGTGTATATGCCTTGGATGTTGTTGTTGTTGTTAAGAATTGTAGCGTTAGTTTAAACTTATTTATTTTAAATCGATTGCGAAACAAGCTTTAAGCTTATATTAATCACGCTCGATGTCTGCTGACTGGATACTTAACCAGTACTCGCGCCGATTGTGCCTTGGGTGTTGTTGTTGTTGTTGTTGTTAAGGATTGTAGCGTTATAAAATATAAGGCCAATGATTCCTTTGGTACGTGTATATGCCCTGGGTGTTGTTGTTGTTGTTGTTGTTGTTGTAGTTAAGAGTGGTAGCGTTATAAAAGATAAGGCCAATGATTCCTTTGGTACGTGTATATGCCTTGGGTGTTGTTGTTGTTGTTAAGATGGGTAGCGTTATAAAAGATAAGGCCAATGATTCCTTTGGTACGTGTATATGCCTTGGGTGTTGTTGTTGTTGTTGTTGTTAAGAGGGGTAGCGTTATAAAAGATAAGGCCAATGATTCCTTTGGTACGTGTATATGCCTTGGATGTTGTTGTTGTTGTTGTTGTTAAGAGTAGTAGCGTTATAAAAGATAAGGCCAATGATTCCTTTTGTACGTGTATATGCCTTGGGTGTTGTTGTTGTTGTTAAGAGTGGTAGCGTTATAAAAGATAAGGCCAATGATTCCTTTTGTACGTGTATATGCCTTGGGTGTTGTTGTTGTTAAGAGGGGTAGCGTTATAAAAGATAAGGCCAATGATTCCTTTTGTACGTGTATATGCCTTGGGTGTTGTTGTTGTTAAGAGAGGTAGCGTTATAAAAGATAAGGCCAATGATTCCTTTTGTACGTGTATATGCCTTGGGTGTTGTTGTTGTTGTTAAGAGGGGTAGCGTTATAAAAGATAAGGCCAATGATTCCTTTTGTACGTGTATATGCCTTGGGTGTTGTTGTTGTTAAGAGAGGTAGCGTTATAAAAGATAAGGCCAATGATTCCTTTTGTACGTGTATATGCCTTGGGTGTTGTTGTTGTTGTTAAGAGGGGTAGCGTTATAAAAGAAACGGCCAATGATTCCTTTGGTACGTGTATATGCCTTGGGTGTTGTTGTTGTTGTTAAGAGGGGTAGCGTTATAAAAGATAAGGCCAATGATTCCTTTGGTACGTGTATATGCCTTGGGTGTTGTTGTTGTTGTTGTTGTTGTTGTTAAGAGGGGTAGCGTTATAAAATATAAGGCCAATGATTCCTTTGGTACGTGTATATGCCTTGGGTGTTGTTGTTGTTGTTGTTGTTGTTAAGAGGGGTAGCGTTATAAAATATAAGGCCAATGATTCCTTTTGTACGTGTATATGCCTTGGGTGTTGTTGTTGTTAAGAGGGGTAGCGTTATAAAATATAAGGCCAATGATTCCTTTTGTACGTGTATATGCCTTGGGTGTTGTTGTTGTTAAGAGGGGTAGCGTTATAAAAGATAAGGCCAATGATTCCTTTGGTACGTGTATATGCCTTGGGTGTTGTTGTTGTTGTTGTTAAGAGGGATAGCGTTATAAAAGATAAGGCCAATGATTCCTTTGGTAGGTGTATATGCCTTGAGTGTTGTTGGTGGTGTTGTTGTTGTTGTTGTTTTTGTTGTTGTTGTAGTTAAGAGGGGTAGCGTTATAAAAGATAAGGCCAATGATTCCTTTGGTACGTGTATATGCCTTGGGTGTTGTCGTTTTTGTTGTTGTTGTTGTTGATGTTGTTAAGTGTGGTAGCCTTATAAAAGATAAGGCCAATGATTCCTTTTGTACGTGTATTTGCCTTGTGTGTTGTTGTTGTTGTTGTTGTTGTAGTTAAGAGGGGTAGCGTTATAAAAGATAAGGCCAATGATTCCTTTTGTACGTGTATTTGCCTTGTGTGTTGTTGTTGTTGTTGTTGTTGTAGTTAAGAGGGGTAGCGTTATAAAAGATAAGGCCAATGATTCCTTTTGTACGTGTATATGCCTTGGGTGTTGTTGTTGTAGTTAAGAGGGGTAGCGTTATAAAAGATAAGGCCAATGATTCCTTTTGTACGTGTATATGCCTTGGGTGTTGTTGTTGTTAAGAGGGGTAGCGTTATAAAAGATAAGGCCAATGATTCCTTTTGTACGTGTATATGACTTGGGGTTGTTGTTTTTGTTGTTGTTAAGAGGGGTAGCGTTATAAAAGATAAGGCCAATGATTCCTTTTGTACGTGTATATGCCTTGGGTGTTGTTGTTGTTAAGAGTGGTAGCGTTATAAAAGATAAGGCCAATGATTCCTTTGGTACGTGTATATGCCTTGGGTGTTGTTGTTGTTAAGAGGGGTAGCGTTATAAAAGATAAGGCCAATGATTCCTTTTGTACGTGTATATGCCTTGGGTGTTGTTGTTGTTAAGAGGGGTAGCGTTATAAAAGATAAGGCCAATGATTCCTTTGGTACGTGTATATGCCTTGGGTGTTGTTGTTGTTGTTAAGAGGGGTAGCGTTATAAAAGATAAGGCCAATGATTCCTTTTGTACGTGTATTTGCCTTGGGTGTTGTTGTTTTTGTTGTTGTTGTTGTTGTTAAGAGGGGTAGCGTTATAAAAGATAAGGCCAATGATTCCTTTTGTATGTGTATATGCCTTGGGTGTTGTCGTTGTTGTTAAGAGGGGTAGTGTTATAAAAGATAAGGCCAATGATTCCTTTTGTACGTGTATATGACTTTGCACAACGAATAGTCAGAGAACTGACATAATGGCAGAACGAGTAGGTAGCGAAATGGTAGATCGGCAGAACGAATGGTCAAAGAACTGACATAATGACAGAACGGGTAGGTAGCGAACTTTCAGAAAGGCAGACCGAGTAGGAAGCGAACTATTAGAATTGCAGAGCGAGTATGTAGAAAACTGACATAATTGCACAATGAGTAGATAGCGAAATGGCAGAATGGCAGAACGGGTAGGTAGCGAAATGGTAGAATGGCACAACGAGTAGTCAAATAACTGACATAATGGCAGAACGAGTAGGTATTGTTAACATGGAATGCAACTGGCATTATGTCTAGTAGCCTGTATTTAGGCGAAATATTACGTTTACATAATATCGATGTGTGTGGTATTTCTGAAACCTGGCTATATCCTTGGGAAAGCCATTTCATAAATACCATTCATACCGACTATACAGGTATAAGTGCATCTGCACTTGACTCTACAACGAATTATGTTAACAGTAGAAATGGAAAACATCGATGAACTCAAATGTACAGGTTTTAGATATTGAGGATGATCGTATTGTAGGAATTTGTTTGCAGTATGATGCTAACACTTGTTAATAAGGATAATTGTAAAACTATCGTTACTGATATGTATGACAAGTTATATAACCTGATACAATGTATCTCATCATCTGTATTTACTGTATCAAAGTATAGAAAGTATCTAAAACCATTTTGGAATGCTGAACTGAAAAACCGACATTATAACATGCGTGTGAAGAGACGTGAATGGGCGAACAATGGGAAACCTAGAGATCTAGACAATTTTGAATTGTCTGTATTATGAATATAAGGAGGCAAAGCGAATATTCAGACATAAACATAGATTTTATGCCGAAAATTATCGTTGCTCCCTTAATGATGACTTAGATAAAGCAGCCGACTTAGATCCGGGCACATTTTGGAGACTATACGGTAATAGAACGGGAAAAAGAGGTACACAAGCATATCAGGGAGATATGAAATTTAACAATCAGTCGTATCGAAGTCCGAGTGAAATAGCTAAACAATGGGGTGTGTTTTTCGGTAATATTTATACTTTTAGATCCGATCCGGATTCGGCCAATAATTCTTTCATCGAAAAAATAGACGAAAATGTGTCACATATTAAATATGGCGACAGCTTTTCTAATGCCTGTCGATTTAACATTGATGACATCACAAAAGCCGTCTGAAAACGAGTAGGTAGCGAACTTGCAGAAAGGCAGAACGGGTAGGAAGCGAACTATTAGAATTGCAGAGCGAGTATGTAGAGAACTAACAGAATGGCAGAACCCTTTACCTGGATGTTATGGACTATTTTATTTTATTTTCAATACTAAAAAAAGGCACGACTCTTCTTCGCGACGGCAGACAAATGGTTTATTGCCCAATATGTCACTAAAATGTTCAAAGCCTTTGCAAAAAAAATATTATACTGAATTGTGGTACATACATGGTAGTTCTATCGTGACAATACAAGTGTTACGCTGTGTTAGATGTTATACAGTAGGGTCTATATAGCCTGTAAGACCTTTTGTTGCAGCAAAAAGGTTATAGTCTAGGTATTTTAGAAAGGCTTACATCTTAATTGTGACAATACCTCAGCTCGCTAAAGTAAACTTGTACAATCTTTCTTAGAACAAGAAATGGTCTTTAAGGTTGAACACCCACCTTATTCCCCTTTGACATGTTTATATTTATCTTGACAAAGAGAAAGATCTGAGGTCAACGTTATGCTACAAGAAGTACCACAGTTTCTGCAATTGTACTTTGTTTCATTAGTATTCCAATGTGAGACTTCTTTGCAACATTTAGGTCGTGTAAGACTTCGATAGATCCGATGGATGCAGTGACTATGTTAAACATACGAGGACAAGTGACATAATTTATTGAATACCCCTTATATAGAATGGCCGCCCAATGAGAAAACCGGTGATAGTGACACATTTTTTTTATTTTAACATGATCATATAGTTTAATCTATCTGGTTTCGTTTGAATGTGTAAGGGCTTAGTGTGACGCATGTTGACGGCATCACGAATGTCAAAAGATTATATATTTTACTTTAAGTTAAAATGACTTCATTTTGAAAATATTTTCGGTTGACGCTCCAACTAACGCAACAATCACAGTAACATGAATTTAACTGTTAGCCTACTTTAAAATAATGATGTTTTTGAATTTAACATTGAATTTTATAATTCTGCCTCCCATTTAGAATTGCAACGGTATAAAGTATTACAACTTATGATTGTGCGATTCAACGTAGAGCGTTATGAACAGTGAGTCGTAGTCATGCTAAAATTTGAACACATGTACGTTTACCCATAACATTTTGTTTCAGCATTCCCTGTAAGTCATTATATTTTACAAACATCTAGTGGTCAGTTGATATTATTTGAGCCGTTCCACGAGGAAACCAACATTGTGGACTCTGCGTAATGTATTGGCCCGGATCAGCCTAAGCATGTCGCGCAGGCTAATCCGGGCAAAAACTTTTCGCCTCCTGTGATTTTCTGTACTCTATTCCCCTGAGACGGAATGTGTCGGCCTGGATTAGCCTGCGCAGGCTGATCTGGGTCGATACAATACGCACAATCCATAATGTTGGTTTTCTCGTGGAACGACTCATTTATCATTTCCATCCTATTGCTGTGATATAATCAGATATACAACACTCCGTCTGAATCAAAGTGCAAATTAAATGAGGAAAAAAAGAACTGAAAGAAATTAAGAGGTTATATTTGAACGAAGCAGACTGTACGGTCCATAATCAAGTACTCCAATTAAAACGGAAAACATATATATGGTCAAAGTTGTCCAAACAACTCGGAGAAAGCAAAACCAGCTGTGACGTCATTTGAGGTTTATCTTACATGCAGAGAGTATACAGACTTTATATGTTTTTCAATCAATGTCGATCTTAATCATATTGCAATCTTAAACAGGAATATAGTCCATTCTTCTAAATACTCTCAGGGGGAATGTACAACTACTTTGACAGTGGCGATCCTGATCAACTGAACAAATATGAAGGCTTATTAGGATTTATTAGTCACAAAATTCCGAAGGTTACTTTTACCATGGCATAATTCTACTTTACAAAATATAACCAATTACATAGGCTTAACAAAGCAAGAATTTAACAATTCATTATTTATACTGTATCTTTAATAATACACCGTTGTTACATACTAAATTGCAGATTTTGATTTGAATGCAGAATCAATGAACAAGTGTCAGGCTGTTGTTTATTTATATCGGGAATTATATAAGGTTCACAGTTTTGATCTGTAATATGCTCATTAGTATTATCATTTGACAGGTATATAAGCAAATGTGTGATAGAATGAATGATGCGTTAAAAACGGTAACAAACAATTCGATTAGCGAACTTGTCACCCTAATAACAGATATTGTTGAAAACTATAATTATCCTACACGAATCACAGCATCAAGCGCGCACCTGACAACTTGTATCAACATTCGTTAATCAAACTGCACTGTTCCCATGGTAAACAATAATTTAGTGTAGGTTTTAGAAGTTAGGTAGACAAAACACCGGTGATTCCCTTGTTCTTTTATCAATACCATCCAAAGTCCTCGTCAAAAACTGGATTACCAATGAACTCGCATGATTTCAATGTTGTAAACTCGCTTTTTAAAACGGGATTAGTAATTAACTCTTCTTTTCATCATTTAGACATCATAGGACAAATAATTACATGCATCTTATAACCTTATTAATGACGATGCATTTGTTTTAACGTTGCCAACTGGTTTCTTTGATTTGACTTTCATGGAGGAGCGCTCAAGTATACGTTGTGAGTTTGAATAGCACAGAACAGAAGAGAATTGTATTAACGTATACATATAAATGTATCTTGTTACAAACAAAACATGTTTTCATAATATTTAACATTTAAACATTAGAAATTGACAAGTTCAGAGGAGAATGAACAGAAATTTTAAATTTCACAAATATAGCTAAATAATAACACAGTTTATACTAATTCTGGATACATAAGTCTTAACTTGCACATATTTTAAATTATGTCTGCATAAGTTCGTTTCTTCTATTATGAGCTGTAGTTATATATTTACATAGATTAATTAACACATGTTTTTTATTGGACTGTAGTAATTCAATAAATGTGTACATATTTGGTTATTTATTGTAGTAAATCTGATGTATAGTTTGCGTATTTCTCTATGTGCTTTACACTTGAGGACGAAATGGAATTCGTCCTCGATATTGCGTGTATCACACAACTTACACATCCAAATTGGTTTGTTGTCATCATTTCGACCGATTCACATGGATTTTTTAGGCAGAATAACAGTCGTCGAATTGTCAAATATTATATCTTCTATGCATTTTTCAAAAGTAGAAACAGTTAGACACAAACATATTGAGTATTGTTTGAGATTTTATTATATTTGTCTTGACGAATTTGCTATGTTGTTGGAGAATTTCACTCACTTTGTGTTAGTGTGTCCAGTTTACAATGAATTTGGGCTTTTATAATTCAAAGATGACTTGACTAAATCATACCCAACTACAAGGCTGTGTTATGACATAATGAGTGTATGTAGAAACTAAATATGTAAAACCACTCATAAAATATATTTCATAAATCAGAAAATCAGAAAATCGATTTTAGAAGAACAGGCGTTGAGTTAGTTATAAAGTATCTAATCCATATTTATATCATTATTTCTATTTTTTTATTTCTTTTTACGAAGTCACTTGTATCAATTTATTATGTACATGTAAATTAAGTATAAGGGACCGGATGCCCACATAACTGAATAAATATGATTTGCATTTGCAATGTATCCTTAGGGTGTGTACAGTTTGTACTGGGTTCCTTTGAACACGCGATAGATCGATTTTCCATTATTTATAGTTTGAAAGGTGAACATGTTGTCCCTTCTGATGATCAGGATAAACCATGTAGGCCTTAGTTATAGTATTATGTAGACCTAAAGCAATGATTTCTCAGGTAGACCTTAATCAATGAGTGTCTTTTATCTAGCAACTAGCGTATTTACTGACTGATAAAGGCGGACCGATAACATTAAGTGATATCAATCAATAGACCACGTGATCCACTCCACATGAAGAGCTGCCGGAACTACTTTTGACCCGGGGTCATGTTTACGATACTGAAATATAAATAAGCCGTTCCTCTGAAAACCAACTGTTTTGACTTCGAAAAGTATCGACTTAGATCACCCTAAGCATGCCGCGCAGGCTAAACCGGACACACACGTTTCGACTCCTGTTGATTTTCTGTTTCAGTCGGAACTCTTTAGCTTCCGTATGACGTGTGTACACAATGTAATTCGGCGCGTATGTGTGCACGCGCGTGACGTCATTCTATTTTAGGTGACGTCAATTATGAATGGGCTTTTGTTATTGTGAATGCTATTTCTTAAAACTAGTGAGAATGAGTGTAGATTTACCTGAAAACATAATTTTACATGCAAGATAAATAGAATCATATGAAAAAGGCAAAGCCTCATCACGAGCACAGCGTCTATAATGGGTCTAACCTGTAGGTATGTGACTACCATGATAAAGGAATCTGTTTCAAGCTGTCAGAACTGAGACCGCTTGTGTACACTATTCCTACTTTATCTCTTGGTGCAAAGTCAAAACTTCAACAATTTTAACATTCAATTCATCACATGAACATAATCAATATAGAAGGTAAAAAAGTAATATTGAAAACAAGTTTTTCCTTCAATTAGGCTTAATGACATAGTTTGTTTCTGGGTTAAAAGAAATGTTCAAAACATCTATTCTGCCCAAGTTTCAACATGCTAACATTAAAAGAACAGCTGTCAGTGTTAAAAAGATTTTCCTTTAATTTGGTCTAGTGACCTTATGTTTGACCCGACTAGACCAATATTTGAACTTGGTCTAGATATCAATAATCATCAGGCGAACATTCTGACAAAGTTTCAAGATGCTGAATCAAACCTTGAGGTCAAGCTGTTTACAAGATTTTTCTCAAATGATTTTCTTTGGACCTCATTGTTGTTTTTATCGCAACATGACCTATATTTTAGTCTAGATTTCACCAAAACACCAATTCTGACAACATTTCAACATGTTAAAATAAAAAATGCAGCATTCAAAATGTCTGAGTATTAACAAAATTTTACTTCATTTTGGTCTAGTTTTTGACCCACCATGACCCTTATTCTTACCAGGTCTAGATATTGTCAAGACAAACATTCTTACAAAGCCTCAAGCTGCTCAAAGCAAAGAGTGGTTTCTAGACTAACAAGATTTTCCTTCAATTTGGTGGAGTGACTTAGTTTATGACCCAACATGACCTAGTTTATGACCGAATATATTTAAACTTAGTCTAGATATCATCAAAACAGTTATTCTGAAAACATTTCAACATGCTTAAGTTTAAAATAAGGCATCCAGAGTGTTTTTAATATGTTCCTTCAAATTGACATTGAAACCTAGTTTTTCACCTCACAGGACCCAGTCTATAACTTGGCCAAGATTTGATGGAGATGATTTTCTGATAAACTTTCATTCATATTGGATGTTGTAAAATGTTGCCTGTAGATTGTTCACAAGGCAATTGTTAATGGCATGTGACCGAAGGAAATCAGACAAAACCTGATCATAAAAAACACAAACTGTGCAATAAAAAAACAGGACTTCCTTTATATACTACATTTAATTAGATAAAACAAGCTTGATATGATTTTGATAAACTTATCCATTAATAAAGATTACCTTGTATGAATCCATTAGTAATATATGTAATCAGATGGAGTTCCTCTCCTGTCCTCGTCATAGCAGCTGTAATTCCATCAGTAAATGGGTTTCTCTCAATATATTCCCTTGTTTGATGTTGATGCAGGAAGTTATATCCCACAGTCAAAGATGCATGCAATTTTCATTGTTTTGACAGGCACCAATGACCAATGGGTATATCACTAACTGCCTATATGAACTTCCTCTCCCATTATCGCCATAACAGCTGTGATTCCATGATTGTACAGGTTGATCTCAATCCATTTACTGTTTTGATGTGTATGCAGGAAAGAATATTACCCCACAGTCAAAGATGCATGATATTTTCATTGTATAGACAGGTACCAATGACCAAGGGGTATATCACTAACTGCTTATATGAATTTCCTCTCCAGTTATCGCCAACAGAACTGTTATTCCATGATTGTATGGGATGTTCTAAATCCATTCTGTTTTAAAATAAAACTTTATGCAGAATATGATTGACTGCTGTTATAATAAATGACATCAGACAATAACTGCAAATAAAAGTGGCTTTATATAAAATAAAATGATAAATTAAAGAATGAGATTACAAACACTATTTATACCTTTTTCCTTTTAAATAGCCTAATATTTAAAAAATAGACCAAAATTGAAAACAATATACATGTATATTAGTTATGTCAAAAAGCAAAGCTTTGGGTTCTGCAACCAGTTTTGTTTTAGACCAGTTTGTACCTCTGTGCAGTCTTATCTGGATTATTCCTTTAAACCAGTGACTTTAAACTTATCTTTTTTACATCAATTGTGAAACAAGCTTTAATCTTATATTAATCACGCTCAATTTTCTGGAGATACAACCAGTTCTCGCCCAATTTGTGCGGAAAATCACAATCTTCACTGAATTCTGATTCAGATATTTGGGGCATTTTTTTAAGAATTAGGTAGACTTTGAGGATTCCGGTGTATTTTGGTATTTTTATACATTTTTCATTTGAGTAAATTTGGGCAAAGATGCTTCTATAACTTTTGAAAAGGGGCCAATTCCCCACTTGTGTTCAGAAAAAGTAGCCATTGATGGGTTTATACAGATATTATTGACAATCAAAGATAAATCAACATTTTAATTGACATATGATTATTATAATTACTGATGATACAGATGTAACTTACATTTGTGTTTATCTTATGAAGATGACATTTGACCTTACAGCATATAATGTTTGAAAGCATTGTGAGAAAAGGTCAAATTGTTGACAATATGCAAAATATACTTCTCACAATGCTTTTGAATTAAAAATCAATTGTGCATTTTCCAATTCTTAAGATTTAACTGTTTTGCAAGATGTTTTTATACTTACTTGAATGATGTTTAGCTGCAGGGTGGATTCTTTTAAAGAATCACAGTGGTCCTGACGGCTTCCAGAATTCTCGACCCTAATTTCCTAAGAATAGTTGACCCCAATTTAGACCCCAGTTTATATAGGTGTGAATGGATGATGGTTCTTTTGTTGAATAATCACTACATTTAGATAATGATCAATGTAATAATGATGTATGTTTTAACATTGTTATAAATTATCCTATATCAAGGTTTTCAAAGTATTCTTAAGATTTAAAGTATTGTTTGATAGAGGACATTTCCTCCTTTTCTCACAATCTTCCTTATTCATTAATATAACTATACCTTTAATAGCCAGAAGTCAACCTGTCATGTACATATTCTCCTTTTCTCACCAAATGTTTTCAAAGTCGTCTGCAGCAGATTAACTATTTAGAACACATCAAGATCATTTAAATAATCAATGAACAGGTAAGTAAGTATCAATAATCAGTCTTTTGTTTATGACACCTGTTAAACCATCCATTCACACCTATATAAACCGATAATGGGGTCGAGTTTTCTGGCTACCGTCCTGACATGCAATGTGCCTTGTTAAGATTCATTTTTGACTATCACATCCTTTTATCAATTGTTTTTTTTTTTAAATTTTGTTCAGAACACACAGCACAAGGCATGCCTATATAAATCCGTCTCGGCCACGGATATGTGTCTCCAGTCAAGTCTTTTAGAAAACTTGTTCAAACTTCCTTTTTTGGACACCCGATATGTCTCTTGAATACACTGGGGACGTTTCTTCTTGGGGTCTTTAAAGTCTAAAAAGCTGTTAGTTTTAACTGATTAGCCATTAGTCTTAAATATTCCGTCCACATTGCAAATGTGTTCACTCACTCACCATTATAAAATGAAGTGGATGCCATGCAGTAGACATGTAAGATATTACAAAAAAGTTATTGCCGTTATCTCGGGAACCAGCTTGATTTGGACGGATGTGACGTCGGCCATGGTTCCCTGCTTTGTTCTATGTAATTTCATTTGGATTTTATGAGCTGGGCCGTAGTATCTTTGCACCCAATTTTTTTCCATACTGAATATAGAAAATTTCCCCTTATGAAGGTTAAACCTCATAACTGCTCGTTATTATGACTATTGTCTTTTGATATGGATGTTATCGGGCTCGGGTTAGGATTATTGATGAATCAGCTCGGTAAACCTCGCCGATTCATCAATAATCCTAACCCTTGCCCGATAACATCCATATCAAAAGACAATAGCATAATATTCTCTATATGTCACGTTATGACTAGCCCGATCTTCAAAAAGTGTCCTGATTATTGGACATGATACGGATATCTGCTTTTTCACATCTCCCACTAACCCTTTTCTGCATACAGACACTTTCTGAACCTCTACAGCAGACGATTTTTGAAAACATAGTGACAAAAGAAGAAATTGCTCAAAACGAGCAATTTCTCCTTTTACCACAATGTTTTCCACTTTTAGTCATAGGTTATCGATTTAATTATAGAGAGTTTTTATTTTTGTAAAAATATGTTCAAAGTCGTCTGCTGGAGAATTGTCGTATGGGGAAAAGGGTTAAACCCTGTAGAAAACAACAAAGACAACTTTGATTTCATAGATCAGTATCAAGCGGCTCCCTGACTAGTCAAACAATCAGACCTAAATATAAGTTGTAGTGTTTTACGCCGGTTTCAACATTATTTCAGTTATATCACGACACCAGTTTTAGACTTATGCATGCTACCTGGGTTAACAAACCAGTACTAGGCTAGGAAACGTGACTTGCCCAAGTGTACTCCAGCATGACCGTCATTCCGTGACTTGGGATCGACACCGGACGCCCGCTTTCAAATCCTCGACACTTATCACTTGGCCACGTCGGATTCGTAAACATATACGTTAAACCAAGATCAATCTGGTAATACATGATCTTTAATCTTTGTCTACAATGTCCACCATTTTGAATTTCTCAAATGATCAAGTTAAAACACGGTACATTTAATTTACAAGAAATTAAGGATGACAATATCGATTAACCCTTTCTCCCATACAGTCCAATTTTGACGTATATGAAGCTGACACCTTTTCAAAACATTGTGGCAAAAGGAGAAATTGTGTATAATGGGAAATTTCTTCATTTGTCACATTGTTTTTAACTATGTTTAATAACCATTCCTTCATTTGTCACATTGTTTTTAACTATGTTTAATAACCATTCCTTCTTTTGTCACAATGTTTTTAACTATGTTTAATAACCATTCCTTCATTTGTCACATTGTTTTAACTATGTTTAATAACCATTCCTTCATTTGTCACAATGTTTTTGACTATGTTTAATAACCATTCCTTCTATTGTCACATTGTTTTTAACTATGTTTAATAACCATTCCTTCATTTGTCACAATGTTTTAACAATGTTTAATAACCATTCCTTCATTTGTCACAATGTTTTTGACTATGTTTAATAACCATTCCTTCTATTGTCACATTGTTTTTAACTATGTTTAATAACCATTCCTTCATTTGTCACAATGTTTTTAACTATGTTTAATAACCATTCCTTCATTTGTCACAATGTTTTTAACTATGTTTAATAACCATTCCTTCATTTGTCACAATGTTTTTAACTATGTTTAATAACCATTTTATTTGTCACATTGTTTTTAAATATGTTTAATAACCATTTCATTTGTCACATTGTTTTAACTATGTTTAATAACCATTTCTTCATTTGTCACATTGTTTTTAACTATGTTTAATAACCATTCCTTTATTTGTCACAATGTTTTAACTATGTCTAATAACCATTTCTTTATTTGTCACATTGTTTTTAACTATGTTTAATAACCATTCCTTCATTTGTCACAATGTTTTTAACTATGTTTAATAACCATTTCTTCATTTGTCACATTGTTTTTAACTATGTTTAATAACCATTCCTTCATTTGTCACAATGTTTTTAACTATGTTTAATAACCATTCCTTCTATTGTCACATTGTTTTTAACTATGTTTAATAACCATTCCTTCATTTGTCACAATGTTTTAACTATGTTTAATAACCATTCCTTCATTTGTCACAATGTTTTAACTATGTTTAATAACCATTCCTTCATTTGTCACAATGTTTTTAACTATGTTTAATAACCATTCCTTCATTTGTCACAATGTTTTTAACTATGTTTAATAACCATTCCTTCATTTGTCACAATGTTTTTAACTATGTTTAATAACCATTCCTTCTATTGTCACAATGTTTTTAACTATGTTTAATAACCATTCCTTCTATTGTCACATTGTTTTTAACTATGTTTAATAACCATTCCTTCATTTGTCACAATGTTTTAACTATGTTTAATAACCATTCCTTCATTTGTCACAATGTTTTAACTATGTTTAATAACCATTCCTTCATTTGTCACAATATGTTTAACTATGTTTAATAACCATTCCTTCATTTGTCACAATGTTTTTAACTATGTTTAATAACCATTCCTTCTTTTGACACAATGTTTTAACTATGTTTAATAACCATTCCTTCATTTGTCACAATGTTTTTAACTATGTTTAATAACCATTCCTTCATTTGTCACAATGTTTTTAACTATGTTTAATAACCATTCCTTCATTTGTCACAATGTTTTTAACTATGTTTAATAACCATTCCTTCATTTGAAGATGTTTTCCATAGTGTTGCTCAATCATCTTCAAAGTTGTCTGCTGCATATGTTCTGCAAGTATCAGGATTAGTCCTATGTTGTGGGTCCGTGAAAGGAAGGCGATATTTTATTAAGGTTCAATCATTTAATGATGTAGATTGTGGTGGTGATGATGATGATGATGATGATGATGATGACGATGATGATGATGATGATGATGATGATGATGATGATGATGATGATGATGATGATGAGTAAAACTATTCTGAAAGATTCAAATATACATTTAATTACTGTTTTGTACATAACATGAACGCGTCATTTTCCGCGTTTGTCAACATTAACAAAGAAAACGTGCATGGTTTAAATTACCAAATAACACATCGTATGACTAGTGTGTAGAACAATTCGAGGGCTTGGCGTGAAACGGTTGTAACTAAAGTACGTATTTTTTTACGAAGGTTAATCACCTCGCCATACAGTCTTTATAAGCGTTAAATAATTTGTTCTTAGTAAACAATGGAAATTTAGGTGCCATTGCTCGTTCTGAGCAATGGCACCTAAATTTGCATTGTTTACAAATGAGTCAACATTAACAAAGAAAACGTGCAAATTAACAAGTCCATGGTTTAAATAACCAAATAACACATCGTATGACTACTGTATAGAACAATTGCAAATAGTAATAAGGTTTACCTGAGAAAACATAATATATAGTCAAGAGATAAAAAATACTCGATTTGAAAATGAAGTATTATATCGAGTGCTAAGAGTGCGAATGTAGATGATAATTGTTAGTTCAACAGGTCTTAACTGTTTGACCAGTTAATAAGAATTCCCCTCGTACCAAAAGTTTCGGGTTCGAACCCCGTGATGAGCGGGTTCTGCCTTTAGGATTTTTCCACACAAACGGCGCGAGTACTAATTATGTCTCCGGTAAGCAGACATCGAGCGTGATTAATATAAGCTTAAAGTTTGTTTCGCAATCGATTTAAAATATATAAGTTTATACTAATAAGAATGTCATGCCTTTAAACTAATTACATTACAACTAAGTTGAAAAACCCCAGACCAAATGGAGGTAAAATAAATCAAACAAAATGGCTATACGTTGAATGTCTGTATTTTAACTAGAATGAATTTCACCCTATAACATGTGGGAAAGGGTTTTAACAACCAATCAGCATCAGTGAAAGTAAGGTGTTTTTTAAGAGGTGGCGAAACTCGTACAAAAGGACGTGAGAGTCATTGGCGAGCGTCAAAACCGATTGAGCTGTCGGGTGTGTGGGAACTTCGAGTATCATTTCATTTCCAGGATCGAAATCATAAGGTAGGGTTGTTTGATGTTTCTTTTTTTTTAAATAAACTAGATTTAGTATATTTTAATTCTTTCCAACGTACAAAAACTCTGCCGCAGACAACTTTGAAAACATCTATATGCAATTTTAAAATATCTTTATGAATGAAAGATCAATTATTAAAAGGGGATTTTGTTCATTGTGAGCAAATTCTCATTTTGCCACAATATTTTCAAAATACGTCTTTTTCAGAGGCTTCAGAAAGCGTCAACATATGTGAAAGGGTAAATTGGTTTTGAATATGTGAAATATAGACGATGATTGTATTGTAAAATAGTGATGATTATTAAATGCGTTTGTTTGCATGGTGTTTTTCGCCGATTTCAACAATTGTTCAGTTATATATCATTGCGTTTCTTGGATTAGTTTCCAGAACTACTGCTCCATTTATCCTGACACCAGCGACTGATTCGTATTTTTTTATTGTTTAATTTGTTTTTGGCCTCTTTTCCCCAAATACAAAATTATAACTTTATAAACACCCGTGGAACTATAAAAATCGTTAAAAAGATACACATACATTGTTAGAAAATGGTGAAGGTTTCGAAATTTTGAATAAATGAGCAAATAATAATTATGAAAACCTACAAAAATAACAACAACTAACCTAAGAAATTGTATTTTCAAATTTAAAACATATTATTATTTCTATAATCTAATAAAGATTAACTCAACACAAATACATGGAAATGATTAAAGAAACCTAAATAACCCAATAACAATAAAAGAAAACGGCTATTCCCATGTATAACATTGTAATGTTTCTTTCGGGTGGCTTCTTACTATAGGGAATAACCTTAGAAAGTGTATTTTCAATACATCATTTTTAAATTTAAAACATTTTTTTATATAATCTAATACAGATTTACTCATCACAAATATATGAAAAATAATTAAGGAAACCTAAAAAAACAATAACAATAAGAGAAAACCCCAATTCCCATGTATTGCAGTGTAATTTTTCTTTTGGGTGGCTTCTTACATGTATAGGGAATAACCCTAAACATTTTACGTTCAATGCTTCCTTTGTAAATTTAAAACATACAATTATTTCTTTATACATATGAGCCGTTCCACGAGAAAACCAACACCATGGACTCTGCGTAATGTATCGTCCCAGATCAGTCTGTGCAACCCGCGCAGGCTAATCCGGGCCGACACATTCCGTCTAAGGGGGATAGAGTAATGATTCCTGAAACAGAACATCCACAGGAGGCGAAAGGTTTCTGTCCGGGTTAGCCTGCGCGGCATGCTTATGCTGATCCGGGTCGATACTTTACGCAGAGTCCACAATGTTTGGTTTTTCGTTCAACGGCTCATATTATTTTATGTACCAACACAGATTAACTAAAAAACAAATATAGTGTAAGGAATGTGGGAGGATTGCCACGACCTTCACATACTTATGTACGTAACACTAACTACTATTAATTCACAGTCTCATCCGTACCTTCGATCTCCTTCTACATGTGTAATTTTGTAAAAGCGTTAAAACTGTAGCCCTATCAGTTGTACACCCAATTACCACTGTATGTCCCCATTACGGAGAACCAATAGGAGCCTAATTAGTGCGGAGACACGATTTATGTCATATTTTGGGTTAATACAATGATAAATATGTATTGAAAGTATTTAGGTCAACGACCCATTGTACTAAACATTCGATTTAACTTACATTATAGTTCTGAGAGTGATGTCCTAAATAGGTTTTAAATAATATATATATACTGTTGATAAAATGTGATAGTTGTCTTTATTACAGCAGTATTGTCGTTTTGAAACGAGGTCTAAAAGTCGGTAATGTATACCAAACGGCATAAAAAATACAGTTCGTCAATGATTAAACAGTTGACAATAAAAATAATCTGTGTGATTAATTCCTTTATCAAATTATAATTGTCTTTTTTTAAAAGTTATAATATAATTAATTTGAATGTGCTAACTATTTAAAAAAAAAATATTAAAAAAGAAAATTGCACACACAGCATATTAAGACCTTAAATATCGGTTTAAAAAAAGGATTGACAAGACGGTGATAATGATCAATTGTGTTTTTGCATTATCTCTATATATTTATATCTTTATTGTTGTCGTCAATTATGAAGTACGGAAAATATTGATAAATATACATACCACATATTAAACCCCCTTAAAATCATTTTTTTTATAATTATTTTGTAAGAATATAAGTAAACAAAAATAATACTCTTATATTTTTATTTCCATAAATATCGATTTTGAAAAAAATAACTAGACGACGAAACTTGTCAATCCGTGTTTTTTGCATGACCTTTGTTTTATATCCGAAATGGCGGCCCCCTACGTCAGTCGCGTTCATTGGGGGACAAGTTTCATGTTTTTTTTGTTTGTTTTTTTCCTGCGTGTTTCAATAACTTCAACCTTCCGAAGAGCGGTTATTGTATGGCGTGGATTATATCTAGATTTATCATTCGTTTCGTTCAGGTTTCATCGTTTCCGTCGGCATCATGACTCGAGTGAACCGGATGTATATGCTTCTACCAATAGTGCTGCTACTTACCGTTAACTCCTTTGACATAACTTTAGACGAGTGGCAAATCGAATGTCCGTTCAGTAACTTCTGTACCACTGAAAGCCTGGAGAAAATCAATGAAACTGCTGACCTGACATTACAGCCTTGCTGTCAACGCTGTTCTTGTGACAAAGATTGTTTTGTATTCGATAACTGTTGCCCGGATGTTCGTACCGGGCCACCTGTCGACTTACAGAAAGCAAACTGTACACAGTTGAAGATTACTAATGAATTGGCCGGAATAGGTTTTGCTGACGAATACCGAGTAATAAACTTTTGTCCTCGTGGCTATGACGTCATTGACCAACGATTAGTCGATCAATGTGAAGAAAGATATGTAAACGACTTGAACGACGTAGTGGCCGTTTCTGATATTAAAAACAGAATCTACAAGAATAAATACTGCGCCCTATGCCAGGGAGTCCGTGATTTTGTGAGGTAGGGTGTAAACATTTTGACTTTCTCGCCTCCATTTTTGTCTCTATTTTAATATTATAATAAGCTCGGGAAACCCTATCAAGTTAAAGAGCGGAACTTATTTGAACTCTGCTTACATATATTCCAATAATGCCTCTTATGTTGAGGAAATCGTAAAGAAAATATATTTACGATCTTTGATTAAGGCTTTCGCTGCCGAATTTCACAAAGTCAATTCTACCATGTTGAAAATTGGACCACTCCATTTTCATCCAACAGGAAATTTTGTAATATTTTTAAAATATCTAAGTGGCAAACAATGCAGATTTCAGAAGATACAGCTCGTTACGAGGTGTCTCACCTGAATCTGAATTGTTTGCAAAAACCTTAAATTACCTTTGACAGCGAAAGGGTTAAGATTTTGCAAGAAATAAAATTCCTATAATTTTGAGGATGAAATCAACTTATATTTTCTTTTTAACTTAGTAATTCATTGTCGATGCTTCAACTATGCATGTATTTGCCACAAAATGCATGGTCAACTGTCCGACCTTGTTCGATAAGTCAACCTTGATCAGTCAGGGTGACATTTACGGATCTCTTAAGCCATTCGTCTATTGTATATAAAAAACATTTTCGTTTCACGCCACTTTCAACAGTCAAAGCCCAACGCGGCAGACAGGAAAGGTGATATTGGTCCAACAACTTACATTAACATCGATATTTTACTTCTGTCTGTACAACCATATTTCTCTTGGATGCCTTGGCCTACTCTACTCGCTACTGCAATATGGTTGTTTATCGCAGAAAGCCGCTCATATTTCGACAGTTTGGTAATCATATTAGTTTAAACTAGGGATGTCAACGATTACCGATATCAATTACCGGTTAATCGTTTGATTTTTCCGATCGATTAACCGGATAAAACCATAGATAATTAATATTCACTTACTTCTGTGTATATATTTTATATATTTTTCCGGGTAGTAAGTTACTTGAATAACGAACCAATTAATCGTATACCAAACGGTTAGCCGTTGACATCCCTAGTTTAAACTTATTTATTTTACATCGATTGCGAAGCAAGCTTTAAGCTTATATCAATCGCGCTCGATGTTTGCTTCCATGAGACCTTACCATTAATCGCGCCAATTGTGTGGGAAAATCCCAAAGGTAAAACCCGCTCATCACTGGATTCGAACCCGGGACCATTGGTACGAGAGACCGATGCTCTACCACTGCCTCCTATTAGGGTTATGAAGTAACATTCCCCTGCCCCCCCCCCCCCCCCCCCCCATCCACCCACCCCCCGTTAAACTGAGTGATTTTCAGAGGAGCGGGGATAGGTAAAGTTTGAGTGGGGCGCTAAATAATTTAATTCCTAATTATTAGTACACACTGTCAGTCCGAAATTATAACTCGTTCACAAATGGAAACACTCCTTTGCTTTGAAAGTAGAGGCATTGATGAAGTCTGTTTCTATTGATGTAGCTAATAGGTGAAACCAAAATAATTGATTCAATTTTCATCTTCAGCTGGACACTTAAGTTGGTTGCTTGCAGGGAAAGCTTTTACAAAACAACAGTATCGGCATCCCAAGTCACACAGGCCATTCTGAGCCAGTGTGCACTACATTCGGTTCCACCGAATGATGGCGGGCAATATGAAACGATGTTATGCGGCCGTTCTCTCATTTCATCATGTAGTTCCACAACGAATGGCTCCGATTCGGATGTTGATGATATCATGGAATGGTGCCTCAACGGACCATGTATGTATAGGCAGAAAGTAGTTTAGTTCCTATGTTCCGGATTAAAGTCAAACCTGTGCTAAAGACCATCTTTGTTTAGGAATATCCTGACTTTAGAAACCACACTTTTAATTCCCCTATTACTCATTTTCAGCATATATTACCCTGTTATTAAAGACCACCTGTGAACAAAGACAAGATGTGATTTAAAGATATTTACTAGTTTCACTTGTTACATGTAATTGTACATCGTAAAATGGGCCGGTGGCCTAGATATTAGAAATAAAGAAGTCTATGTCTACTGATTAAGCCGTTGGCATATTTGTCTTTAAAGAAAAATAACTCGATTCTGTCTTATTTTAACGGAGACATTATTTAAACGTTGTAACTAACACCCAAGGATACAATGTTGTTCAAGCATTCAAGTTTTGTTCCCCTATTACTCATTTTCAGCATATATTACCCTGTTATTAAAGACCACCTGTGAACAAAGACAAGATGTGATTTAAAGATATTTACTAGTTTCACTTGTTACATGTAATTGTACATCGTAAAATGGGCCGGTGGCCTAGATATTAGAAATAAAGAAGTCTATGTCTACTGATTAAGCCGTTGGCATATTTGTCTTTAAAGAAAAATAACTCGATTCTGTCTTATTTTAACGGAGACATTATTTAAACGTTGTAACTAACACCCAAGGATACAATGTTGTTCAAGCATTCAAGTTTTGTTTCTGTTTTTAGATTTACCATTCAAGCATTATGGGTTTTACAACCAAACCTTGATGTACAAAAATGTGTTCTGCTATTTGTGTGAGTACGGGGGGGTTGAACGGCACATGTGTTCCAGATCAGAAGGCGAAATCACAAAGGGTCAGCATTCCAGCTTTAGCATATTACTAAGATTGCAACTTGGTACTACAAACCAGCCACAAGTGACATCGGAAACGCCATATCAATGTGCTGAAACGGCGATATATGACCATGTAAAGGTAACGTATGTTTAAACTAATTCATCTTACATTAATGGAGAAACAAGCTTACGGCTTATATTAATCACGCTCGATATCTGCTTCCGTGAAGCTCATAACGAGATTCGAACCCGGGATCACGTGTTTCATGGCTTCCTTATTACAGTGCTCAACACACAAATCTTCCCCAGACAACTTCACCAAATACACTATTTAGTCCATTGGTTGAAGGCGAATGACGTTATCACCGTAAAGGTTAATTGTCCGAGCCAGTGTTCGTACTCCCGACTCATTGATTGATAACCCTCGTCGTTGCTAACTTGGCAATCGCCGCTGTACGAAAAGCAGCCTTAGAGCTTTATTGACAACGATAAATTTGCATACCCATACTTTGTGATCTAAATATACACTGTAATATGTCAGACGCTTCTTGACTCATTATCAAAGGGTACAGGTCCAGATCTGACTTTACGGATACGTAGAATGATCTTAGTCTACGTTATTCGCCAATATCCTGCGGTTGGATCACATGTTACGCCTCTCAGATATGTTTGGCATGTCAGGATCTTAGATATAAACTTTACTTTTTATCATAAGGCATGCAACTATCAGAGAGCACCTTCTAACTGGTCATAATACATAGATCCGTGAACGACTCACTCATACATAATACATAGATCCGAGTGAACGACTCACTCATACATAATACATAGATCCAAGTGAACGACTCACTCATACATAATACATAGATCCGAGTGAACGACTCACTCATACATAATACATAGATCCGAGTGAACGACTCACTCATACATAATACATAGATCCGAGTGAACGACTCACTCATACATAATACTTTAAACATGGTAATAATGGCTGCCCTCTTTGGCGCCCAGGGTTGCGGGGTTAGCATTACGATTGACAGGATGGTGTCAGGATAAATAGACCAGTATAACTGTAACCTACCAAGTAAACTCCGTGATATAACTGAAAATGTGTTGAAAGCTGCGTCTATCACTACACCACAGAGACGGTCGTTTAAAATTGAACAACCTTGAATAATAAATAACAAAACTAAAACAACACAAATCCCGTACGGCTCTTATTAAGAAATCAAAAGTAATGACTTCCATGCTTGACGCTATAAGTTTCGAGGATAGCATTACGGTCAGTATCGAGATAATTTATACCGATAGTACTGGTAAATTACACAGGAAACGCTGTCATGTAACTGAAATACTGTTGGAAAAGGCGTAAGACATCATTAAACAATAATACCAAAACTTCATATCTTTGTCTTGAAAAGACTAAGTTGAAAACTCCTACATAGACTACAATATGATCTTTAGATCTTTCTAATATTTCTTGTCACTGGTTCCAGACATTGACAGCATTCATTTTCGAATATATCTCGGCAATATTATCTTCAAATCTCTAGAAATCTCTAGAGAGGAAAGTATAATTATTGAATGCAGGTGTATATTGACGCATCTTCAGCAGACGACTTTTGAATATATATAGACAAAATTATGGAAAATCTCTAGAAATAAAAGACAACTTTTGAATATATATATATATAGGCAAAATTATAGAAAATCTCTTGAAATAAAAGACGACTTTTGAAGAAAAGAATATTGCAAAACGTAAAAGCTGTTAGTTATGCGCAATTCATCCTCTTGCCACAATCCTGTCCTCGTGGGAAAGTGTTAGTTAGTAGTGTAACATCGTTAGTGCATTGGTGTGTTGGTTCTTCACACGTTACACACAACTAATTATCTCACATCTTACCCATTGGTGTTGTTTTAAAACACCATGCCGTAAATATAAAACAGAATTAGATTAACAACATTAGCACACAAACAAGTTATGAGCCGTCCTGCGAGAAAACCAACATTATGGCCTCTGCGTAATGTATTGACCCAAAACAGCCTGCGCAGTCCACAATGTTGATTTTCTCGCAAGACGGCTCTTATGTCGACCATACATTATTAAAAATAATGTCAAATCATTGTTAAAAAGCGCAAGTTTAACCATTTCCCACATACAGAAGGTTGCTGACGCCTCTGCAGAAGACGCCATTTGAACAGAATGTGGCAAAAGGATAATTTGCTCTTTAGAGTGTTTAATTTAATTAATCAAAATACACGCATAATAACATTAAACCGTTGACCATCGGATATGGAAATTTAACCCGGAATAAAACCTATATTCCCGTAGCAATTTCTCTTCTTTTTTTCTCACATACAGTACAGCTCACGCGGAAAACGCATCGTCCGCGAGCCACCGCGGACAAATATTTTGGTCCTTGAAGGTGGGTGGAATTCCACCCATCACCGCGATTTGATTTTATGTACCATCGCGGACGCAACAAGATAACCCCAGGGGGTTAATACAACTGATAATCGTGGAGTTGCGGTGGATCCATCGCGGAATCGCGGTGACATTTCTTTGAATAGATAAGATTTTTTTTTTAATTTTTAATTTTTATTTCATTACAGTACGAATAAATGTTGTTGAAGAGGATAATGATTATAAATCAGTACTAACTATAAAGCAGCATATATGCGTAACAACTCAATTTATTTAAATTCGTCAATACAATTCCCCTAAACTTGATGTATTCTGTTAACGATACAACTACGTGATAATAAAACTGTTAATTTTGTCTGAAAGATGTGTAGCTTACTTTAAATCTCACTAATAAATGACGTAATTCCATTGTCAATCACCACAATTACCAATGCATTGTTCATTCAAAATCGCCTATAAATTATTTATTTTGCTTCGATATAAAACATTGACAAGTATACAGATGCCATGTAAGTGTATTGTGAACGTGACAAGTATATATACACATGTCAACATTATGTCAGTTACGCATATATCTCTTAAATCCGTTAACATTACTACAAACTGAACGCAAGTGTCAAGAAAAGTCGTGGCAGGCGTATTGTGATGTATGTGTTTGGATTAGCACGCACGTTGATAAACCACTTCTACATATAAGCCTGTATTTTGTTAAACTAATTGACGTTATTGAGCTTTACGACAAGTTGCTTCAGAATAAAGTGCAATTATATATACATAACTACATGTAAAATCAATTCTACTCTGTTTCTACTCTGTATCAGCACATTGCGTTAAAATGAAAAATTATCAATTTCAACAATATTACAATTGGATCATTCATTTATTAAGTTGATAAGAAAAGCTCAAAAATCAACAATCTGTGTTTATTGAGAGATTCAAGTACATGTACTGTATATACAAAATTCAAAGATATATATACAATGTACATGTATTGTAATTTAACAATATTTCTCTCTTACTAAAAAATGTAAGATAATCATATGTACGATATGGCCGCACCTTAAACGTATATCCGATGTCCGCCATTTTCTATTTATTACGAAACTTGACCTTATCGTAAACAAACACAATCTTCCACTGTTTTTCGAATCATTTGCTGAAATGGAATGAATTTTAGCAAGTCATGAAATAATCGCAATTCGTCAATAAACGTGTACATGTACGTAATCGAAAAAAACAACTTTTTAATAAAAGTAAAACATTTTTACAGGTAAATATTGCGGTGGAATCGCGGTGATTTCAAATTAGATAAGAAGCTCGAATCGACGAAATGTCAATCGTGGTGATCAAATTAGCCCGTAGGCGGTATTGCGGTGATCATATAGTTTGAAATGCGGTGATTATCCGCGATGAAAAATATTTGTCCATCGTGGGATCGCGGAAAACGCGTTTTCTGCGCGAGCTGTACTGTATATGATAAAGTTTCATACGCTGCTGTTGTGAACGAATATGACACGGACGTATCATATTCCTGGTCCACAGTTTTTAATTAACTTTATTACAATACTCGCCTTATTACATTAACCCGTTGACCAGTGAATATGATAATTAGTCTCAAGAAACTTAATGATATGATTTTTCTTGTTTTCCTTTGTGAATTTAAAATTTACCTACTAGATTTAGAATATTCCCTCATATGAACGCATCTGCAGCTGAAAACTTTTTCAATACATTGGGACAAAAGGATAAATTGCTTATAAAGATCACAGGTGGCCGGCGCATAATAATACACCCGGCATAATAATACACTTTACATATATAATATATAGAAAAGGTAAATAACTCCGAAAAAGAGCCTCGCCGACAAGCTCACTTCAAAGTTATTTCCTCTTTTTAATACTTAATATATCGAAACAAATCGAGTGGCAATCAGTAGCACAGTTATTTTCCTTCAATAAAATACCCTACATTATGTCCTTAAATGAGGAATCGAGCCGAAGCGGCGAAAAGTTTCGCGAATTTTTCAACAAAACGCTTACTCGGAACAGTAGACGTTAATTGATCGCGAGTTTCAAGCCAATAATCACCGGATTAAGATGCAATGGCACGGTTTTCACCGAAAAACTGACTGGTAATTTAAGAATCAACGTTTTAGAAGGTCATTACTACTCAATCGGGAGAACAATACCAATTCATAAGCAGTCTAACACCTTTTGTTTTCATCGGACTCGCTCAATCTTTCAAATATCGGCCATGATAATTTATGCTAAACGTCATTTTCTTACGGACTGTTTGATTGGCCTATTGAAACACACCTCCAACGGTAAATCATATTCATACGCAAGTACATTACAAAAAAGTAAACACGCGGGAAGTTTGTTGCCTTTTACACTATGGTCAGAAACTTGTCTAAATAACTCACAATGATCGTTAACTGGTAATAATATTTTGAATTTCATCTTTTGTACAGTTATAGATCTATATTTGATTTAGTTTTAAACTTTATCATGTTAGCTTTTCCAAAAAGTTATTGCCTGCTGGCTGCTTGACCCATTACTGGGGGGTCTTAATGTAATCGATCTAAAAAGTAGCAATATCATTTTTGATTTGCCAATTTGCCAACCTGCAAGTTTTAAGTAGATAGTCATTCTAATAATAACATTGGGTCATCAATAATTTAGTTATTTCCACCTGTTATGTGCAAGTAAGCTTACGATCAACAAGTCGATGGTTAAATGCAAAACGGTTGTAACTATACATTGAAGAAGCTGCAGTTACAACTGTTTTGCATGAAGTCCTCGCATTTTTTTTTATAGGGCCAGCCGGTGCTGCATCCATTCAATTCACATTAACAAAAAAAATTCATCATATAATTTTTTGTTTCACAGCTAACAGTTTCACAGCTTAATTACTTTAGATAAATTTTCCTTCAAATTAATAAACCAATAATAATTAAAAAATTGCAATTGGGATGTTTTTTTAGGCTGCTTTCAACAGTTTTTAGTTTTATCACAGCGTTTCCTGGGTAAGTTACCAGTACTACTGGTCCATTCATTCTGACAACAGCAAGTCAGTCATAATGCTAACCCCTTAACCCTGCGCCAAGGAGGGAAAGCCACTACTACCATTTTTAAAGTCTCTGGTATGACCCGACTGAAGACTCAAACCTGTGACCTCCCGCTCTCAAGGCGGATGCTCTACCACTGAGCCACAGATGCTGTAATAATTGCAACAAACAAACAGTCTCAAACTATTTTAATCATATGGGGTGAATTTTACTATAACACAGGATGTGTTATGGCTGTATGAATTTGAAGTTTGAATAAAAATGTAGAGGATTTAACAGCTTCCAGCAACTATTCAGCTGTCTGATGAGACTGTAAATATTTGAAGCCCCGGTAGCAAAGTTGCTAGCGATGCGGACTGTCAATCCAGGTGTAAAGAGATTGAATCCATGCTCTGCCAAACCTTCTTTCCAATTTTTGAAAATAGTCAATGCTACATGCGTCATTATCCAATGGGCTAAGTCTATGTGGAAAAGCAGCCAGTTGCTTGGGAAGATGAGTGTGTGCAGTACTGGTGTGAGAAAATCAGGAAACACATGAGTAGGTGAACTTGCTGCGCCCTAATAACACTGAGAAAATGTTAAAAACAGCATAAAACCCCAATCAAACAATATTTGAAGCAGATCTGAAACTTTTATTCTATAATGACTTGACTTAAACTACTCTATTCCACTCACTTATATGCCAAAAAGAAAATATGAATATACAATGTGCTCCTTGCACTATTGCATTGGTTTTGCCAACCTGCAACCATTGATGCAAACAGTTTGAATCCAACTTAGGCCTGATCTTAGATTCCAACAAATTTATTTCAGCTTATTAAAATTTAAAAGAAAAATTATATTTTTCAATATTAATTTTTCAAGTGTTACAGATTTTGTAAAACTAGGAAAAGGAGAACTACCATGTTTTCAAAAGAGACAGTGTTATGTATTGGTGAATACTTGGATGGTTAACCCTTTCCCTCATATAGACACTTTCTGATGCATCTGCAGCAAAAGACTTTGAAAATTACAAACATCCAGTGTTCAAATTAACTAAGTAACAATATATTTGGTATTCATGGATTACACCAGCTTTTAGTATACCCCGACAAAAGGGTACCTGACCAACCATGCATACAGTCAAATAACCTTCATTGACTTTTCTTCCTTCTTTTTCTCCTATTGTCAGAGGGAGAGGTATCACACGAGGGACAATACCACGCCTCTTCTTCTGGTTCCTTGTGAATTCCAACACAATCCCTGAAGGAAAGAAAATATTCTGCTAATAAAAGAGTTTCAAATGCTTTTGTTTTGATTTTCAGATTTTTCTTTAAACATAATGATGAAAAAACTACTATGCACTGCAAAAAAAGTCATATCAGTGCTATTCTGCTTTTAAGTGGAGTCAATTAAATGAACTTAATTTAAAAAGTTTTGAACATAGTCTGGCCAAGATTGATTGTATGGTGTTTTAAGCTGCTCTTAACAGTTTTCAGTTATATCACAGCATTTCCTGTACTACTGGTCCATTTATTCTGACACCAGTGAGTCAGTCGTAAAGCTAACCCCACATCCCTGAGCGCCAAGGAGGGAAAGCCATTTTTAAAGACTTTGGTATGACATGACCAGGGCTCAAACCCGCGACCTTCCGCTTTAAAAATCTTCTTGTCAAAAAGGAGAAGCTTAATTAAATCAGGTGAGCAATATATGTCCATCATGGTTCTCTTGTTTAATTTAGGAACTTCTGTTTTGAAAAGTTTTTTACATCCATGTGAATGGATGTGAAAATATTGCCACGTCTTATATGGATTATTCAATGAGAAACAAATCTGGTTGCCAGTGCATCTTATACACAAGGTCATCTTATTAGTGAGTTATGGTATGCTTATTTTCTCAAGGGAATTTTACTGCTGACCATATTTAGAAATTTTGATACCTTTTCTCATACATGTATAAGTCCCTTTCCCTTCTTTTTTCTGTGTTTTTTCACCACATTTGGGAAGGCAGAATATTATTTGTTGACTGAAATCTTATTTATTTGGCATGAGCATGACCTAAATGTTTCATAGAAACAAATACAGTGTCTTTGATATCCAAGTGAGTGTTTTAGGCCTGCCATGTCCCCTTGTTCAATGAAATTTGTTCAAGAACTGAAATGCAATATTTTTATAAACATTGTGTACTTACCAATGGAACCACTCATCACATATATCACAGCCTATCATTTCTTCTGTCCCATCATCTTCAACACCACATGTTGGACATATCTAAACCGTGTCACCTTCCTCATTCTGGAATGAAAATAAAAGTCATAACATGAGCTATGTGTTGATATTAAAAGTTCTCACTGAAGGCAAAATATCCTGTAGTAGAATGAAATACATTTTATGAAACACAAGTTATCTCAGAAATGTACATTAAATACTTAAGGCATCATTGAATTTATCACTTTGTAAAGGCGAACGAAAGTAAATTAAAGTGCCTTTTTCCACTACCAAAATATGGTCAAAGTTTTACGCCGCTTTCGACAGTTTTCATTTATATCATGGTGTTTGCCTTGGTAAGTTACCAGTACTACTGGTCTATTTATTCTAACACCAGTAAGTCAGTCGTAATGCTAACCCCAGAACCTTGAGCGCCAAGGAGGGAAAGCTACTATTACCATTTTTAACGTTTTTGGTATGACCTGACCGGGACTCGAACCTGCGACCTCCCGGACTCGAGGCGGACGCTCTACCACTGTGCCACTGGTTAATCACCTCGCCATGAAGTCTTTACAAGCGTTAAATCATTTTTCTTGGTAAACAATGGAAATTTAGGTGCCATTGCTCGTTCAATATGCATTGTTAACTAAGGGGTAAAAATTGCCCCTTACAAGGGTTTTCAAAACGGTTATTAGTTGCAACTGTTTCACGCCAAGCCCTCGAAATGGTCAATCTTTATTAAGAAACAAGAAAATTGGATGTTATGAAAAGCAAAAAGATAATACACATACCAAATATGAGTAATTTTCAGCCTTTTTTTTTTGTCTGTTTTCTATGTGGAGCTAAAGACCTTTTCTTGCTCTGAGATGAAGACTTTTTCTGCTTACTAGTGTCCGATTTATTTATAGATGTATCTGGTGCTGTAGATGTAGACGCAATCACTGTGTTTGACCTTTTCTTGCTCTGAGATGAAGACTTTTTCTGCTTACTAGTGTCCGATTTATTTATAGATGTATCTGGTGCTGTAGATGTAGATGCAATCACTGTGTTTGTAGATGCAGACTCACTCTGTGTAACCTTTGAGATTTTTTCAGCCTTTTTCTGAAGTTTCAGTTTTGACACCTTGATTTGTTTTCTATGAGCCATTGTTTTTTCGACATGATATCCTGATTTTAAATCCTTTCTGAATTGATTGAAAAAACCCATCAAGTACTTTTTTATCACATTTTCGTACAATTTCCCAACATAAACTGCTTGTTTTTCCTTGTTTTGAATAAGTGTTTGCACATAAGTTGAATCATCACATAGATTTCGCAAGACAGCTTCAGAGAAAAATCCTTTCAGAAAAAGGTTTGATACCGTGTCAGATATGCACACATTGAACAAGTCCTGTTTGTAAATGTTAAGACTTGAGCTGCTTAGTTTATACAGTGCTAATTTGGTTAATTCTATTAAGAAAATGTACATTTCATCATTTATGTTAGTCAGTGATCTGGAAACATTTTGTTTTCTACTGATTTCAACAAGAGAGCTTGGATGATCTGTAATAATTGAAGAGTAGGTGTCATCTTCTTTGACGTTGTTGAGAAGAGCTAGTGCATACTTGCAGTCATCAAATATCTCTTGTGATTCCTTAGTCGTTTTGAAGCAATGATTGTTTTTCTGTTTTGAATAGGAATGCATCACCTTTGCAATGCAATATCCTCCCACATAACGGATCTTAGCTTTTGATGGTTCTGTCACATACCTTTGTTTAAGAATACATGTTTCTGAGGCATATAGATTTGTTTGTTGTTTCAGGAGATATTTTCTGACAGACAAATGAGCTCGGAAACAAACGCGCATGTGATCATCAGAGCAAGTTTCATTGAATATTGAGAGGCAGTTCATTTTATATTCTACACTAGACAGGTGCTTCATTATACCTTTGTAGAACACAACTAAGTCGTTTGACTTCACTGCTCTTGGCTCTGTAATATGTAGATCATCCAGCAGCTTTGATACTATTAAAAACTCTTTTTTGAAAAATACCACCATCCTTCCTTCATTTAATCCATCAACTATTGTGTTAATGCTACACTGTGTTGAGGATAATTCAATTTCATGTTTGAAACTCTGTATAATTTCACGGGTCTTAAAATCTTCGGGCAAAGTGAAATTGTGTGCTTCCTCATCTTGTAGGTCTAAACATTTTATCAAGTTATCAAAGTCCTCATCAAACACTTCACTACTATTAACCTCAGTATCCTGATTTGCATCTGTCGCAGTAAACGAAATGTCCCTCTGTGTGAATATTGCCAATTCTTCCTCTTCAACTTGCCTGAAATTTAATTGTAGATAATTTATAAGCAAACTTGCTATAGCACTCAATGTAATAACATCATGAGAAAATTTCAAATGTTGTCTGCTTAACCCTTTCCCTCATATAGACGCTTTCTGACGCCTCTGCAGCAGACCAGCCAGATGTGCTCTTGCATGATTGGATTATGGCCCTTGAAGTTGTCAAAATTGCTATAATACAGCTAATGTGAATGCGATAAAGTCTTAAGTTTTGATTGTATCTCCATTAAACTTATACAGTAGTTAGATATCCATGAAAGCTCAGTTTCTTTCGCAAACCAGCCAGATCCGCCAATGCAGGGCTGAATTATGGCCCTTGAATTTGCCAAAATTGCTATATTAGAGCTTGTGAACACAATAGAGGCTCCATTAACTATTTGATCTTCACCAAACTTAGATAGTAGTTTAATATTGATGAGAGCTCGGTTCCTTTCGCCAACCAAGTAGAGCATAGGCCCATGCAAGATTGGATTATGACCCTTGAAATTAACAAAATTGCTATAATACAGCTTGTGAACACAATAGAGCCTCCATTTACTATTCAATCTTCACCAAACTTAGATAGTAGTTAAATATTGATGAGAGCTTGGTTCCTTTTGCAAACCAGCCAGATCTGCCCATGCAAGGCTGGATTATGGCCGTTGAATTTGCCAAAATTGCCATAATAGAGCTTGTGAACACAATAGAGGCTCCATTCACAATCTGATCTTCACCAAACTTAGATAGTAGTTAAATATTGATGAGAGCTTGGTTCCTTTTGCCATCCCAGTAGAGCATAGGTCCTCATGGGTCTCTTGTTTAGTTATATCATGGCGTTTCCTGGAAAAGTTACCAGTACTACTGGTCCATTTATTCTGACACCAGCATGTCAGTCATAATGCTATCCCCACAACCCTGAGCGCCAAGGAGGAAAAGCCACAACTTCCATTTTTAAAGTCTTTTGTATGACCCGACTGCGGCTCAAACGCGCGACCTCCCGCTCTCGAGGCGGACGCTCTACCACTGAGTCACCGAGGTGGTGGTGCTTGTGTGAATTTATGGGTTAAGTAATTATGTATTTTTTCCTTCTATGTAGTAATATATATATAGGGGGTTGGGAGGGAAATTGTCTTCACTTGCAAGACACTTCAATTCAATTGCTTATTATACATGTATGTTTATTATCTACACTTTAATTTTATGTTAAAGGTTACTATCAAGACTGAGCTATGGTGAAGGGTCAATTGATATAAGAAAACTTCATGATCAATACAAGTTTGAATGCATTGAAAGTGGTTTTGAAAATCCAGTAGGAATGAGATCTTTTTCGGAGCACCTGCAGCAGATATTTCATAAAAGTGAAATGAAACGTAAATTAAATGAAAAGTATAACTCAACTGTGTATACTGGTATAATTGTAAAACCTATAGTACAAAAAAAAAACGAAGACTTCAGTTCCGTCAGCAGTCACATACAGAAAGATTCTGTGTTTGTGTTAACAGGGTCTGATTTAGTGCAAGTTACATGTGAACTGAAAACTGGTATATTTTCTAATGGAATTGAATTGAAAAAGAATGTGACTTTCAAAAGTGATGGCAGCTGGCAACTTGAAATAGCAGGTTCTTTAGTAATTGTTGAAAAGTTAGGAATTGACAGTACTTATCAATTAAATGAAGATGGAGTGTCAGTGATATGTGATATTGTCAAAAGAATTGGTTTGTGTTTTGGTATTGTGGTCTGTAGGACTACCTCTGTCAGTCGTTTTCATGTACTTGAAAATTGGCAGAATAATTCATCAAAAAAAGAAAGAAGGCTGCGTTCTTTGTCGTGCAATAGGGTTATTGCATTCAATGCAAAATGTGAAACATGTAAGATATGTCAAAAGATGACTTTCTCCACTGTAACCTCTTCAGTACTAACAAAAGAAAACAACAAAGAAAATGTGCCTACAATTTGTAACAAAGTGTCAACAATAGACTTTAAAAGACTTATTCCAAACGCTAGTAATGAAATGTTAGAGCTTTTGATGGACCAATATAAAAATTCAAGCAGGCATCCTTCAGGAAGAAGATGGAGTAAAACTATTATTTCAGTCTGTTTACAGTTGTTCACAAGAAGTCCCCATGGGTATGAGGCATTAAGGGCTAGTGTCATTCTTATATTGCCTTCCCCACCACTTCTTATCTTGTATAAAGATATTGTTAAACAAGACACTGGCTTCAATAAAAATGTTTTTCAGTGGATGTTTCAAGAAGCTAAACAAAGGGGTCTGCCACTGAGTGGCTGGAAAGGGGGTCTTATATTTGACGAAATGTCTATCCAGTCTGATCTGCAAATACAGAAATCAGGAGACGTTATTGAGTTAAATGGTTTTGCAGACATTGGTGAAGAAGGAAACATGTGCCATACCCTTCGAACTGGTGCTGATAAGATTAAATTAGGAACACATATACTTCAACTGATATTTGTAGGGCTTACAGGTTTCAGATTTCCCGTTGCACATTTTGCAACTGACCAGATTCAGGGACCAGAATTGTACACTGTGTTTTGGGAAGCTGTATATTTAATTGAATCATATGGTTTTAAGGTATTATATACGTGTATGGATGGTGCCCAGTGCAACAGGGTCTTCATGCATATAAATCTAACAGATTCAATTGGTTTTACCTCAACAAATCCATGTAATGGTGGTAAAATGGTTTTCACAATGGACTTCTCTCATGTCATAAAGAAGATCAGAAACAATATTATAAAAAGTGGTAACCAAACTGAGAAGGGGTTTACAAGAAACCTTACTCTCCCAAATGATACCAATGTGCAGTGGCAAATGTTTCGTGATGCCTTCCAATGGGATCAACAAAACTGTCTCTCGCTCAACAGGAAACTGACACATGAACATTTATATCCCTCTACACAGGAGAAAATGAGAAATCATTTAGCTGAGGAAGTACTCAATTATGAAATGGTAACTTTAATGACAGAATACAAGTCTTCACTTGGTGATAAAGGGGCTGTTTTAGATGGAGCCATTGAATTGTTAGAACAGACATCAAAATTAATAGTCATATTTAGAGATAAAAGGCCGATAAAACATCTAAATGACTCGAGACTGAATGAATTGCTTCAGGTGTGCAACTGGTTTAAACGGTGGAAGGAATGGGCTGACTCTTTAAATACAAAAGCTAAATACAGAAATATTATGTCCTTGCAATGCCACGAAGACATACAGTCATGTGGTATGGGGTTTATTGAACTTTGTAAAGAAGCAATATTAGCTGATCCACTGGCAGAAGTTACCCCAGCATTAATAAACTCGGATGTAGTTGAAAACCACTTCAACCAGCAGAGGTCTACATATCATGGAGCTTCCACTAACCCAAATATCTTAGAATACAGTAGAGCTCAAAACAGCATAATTCTGGGGCAAACTATGATATCAAAGAAAGCTAATGCTATGAGAGCAAAGGAGGTAACAAAACCATACTGTGTTGCAAACAGGCCTAACATGAAGAGAAAGTCAACTACTACAGTTAAAGACACACATCTGGAAATGAAAACAATCCGCCTATGAAAGGTAAATATGATGTATTTTAGCTTCTACTTATTTTTGGGTCCTTGCAGCTATAATGAGAAGTCAAACATTTTTAAGCAAAACAGTGCCTGAATGAAATAAAAATATATATTTTAGTTACTTTTCACAACACAAAATATGCTGTAAAAAGCAACTAGACCGATATTGAATATACAAGAATGCCATAATGGCCCTTATATCACTCACCTAACTATCATGTATTCATACATGAAGTATGGTTAAATTTCACTGTAGTAGCTTAAAATTCAAGATATTAGGTCAATAGGTCAACTTTAATTTGAGAGGTGTGATTTTAACAGTCTTGGTACATGTTCACTGTCAGATAGCATTTTCCTTTTATATTGTTGAAGTTAGGTTTTAGACAGAATTGTTTCTGATGCATACATTTAAGTCCCAGTGCCTATTTAGATGTAAAAATACATAGACTATCTAAAGAGGCACTGGAACTTTAACACTTATATATCCCAGTTTCAACATCATATAATATGAAATTAATTTGTTTCCATATTAAGTCTATAATTTATGTAAGTTTATTTACCTGACTTGGTTGCGACAACATGTTTGATCTTCAAGCAGAACTTCACTTGCTTCATCTATGAACAAAGTGACTTCAATAGGCTGCTGTATGCAAACTTTTGGGTGAAAGTTAATCATTCGCAGTCCATGTGATGTTTTACAACGAGACATAGCCACTCCCAGCTGTCCTGGTTGAAAGATCTGTCTACAGTCCACTTCCACTCTGAAAGTGTTATATATAATGATCTTTATCAAACAAATATTTTGAAAAGTAAATTTAAATCAGAAATTAATTTCATTTTTCTGTAGAAATCAGTTTTTATAGGATAACATTTTACTTTCCTTTGAGAAAGCTTGCAAATATCCTAATTCAGCTGAAGACGGATATATATTGGCAAAAATCTCAGCTGATCTGGGTCGTGGGTCAGCAGAATCTATTCAAAAAGAGTGTACATTGTCTAACATGTAACAGTGTAGACACTTATCTTGGTTTACATTGGTCACTTAAGCATATCAAATTCATAATTGTAAAAATTAGATTTATTGTTTGCCCACCTAATCAATATTTGCAGATAATCTTCAAGAGCAATGTCAAAATAGAAGAAAAATTACAATTTTTACCATTACATATGTTTCTTGTGAAGAAAAAATATTTTATGACTACCATAATAATATAAGAAAGATGCAAGTGGACAAACCTCTCAAGAGTCATCCCCTGTGCTTTGTGAATTGTGAGGCCAAATGCTGGTTTCAAGAGATACTGTTCTCTGCAGGCCATTACACAATTTTCCTGAGGACTGAAAACTATGGAAATAAAATAAAATGTTATTATAATGAGAGTCAGCCTCGGTGGCGCAGTGGTTAGCGCACAGGACTCAAAATCAAGAGGTATCTGGTTCGAATCCTGGTCGGGCGGCAAACTTCTTTTCGACTTTTAATTAGCCTCTAAACTATGTGGCTTGGAAAGAATGTTGTGTTTGTACTGGTGCGAGAAAGCCAGGAAAACATAGGTCACATGCACTGACCGCCGTGATATGACCAAAGATGTTAAAAACAGCGTTAAACACTAATAAATAAAAAAATAAAATACTGGGACTATTACAATATTATATGATCATAAATTAAGGGCTTGATGCAAGACTATTCTTACTACATCTTGTACAACATGCAGTAAAAATAGTCTTGCAACAAGCCCATGAAATGTAGGGATGTTATCATACAACTGATATAATTATTTATTTAATCATTTATTCATAAATTTTGTCAGCCTGCTTTTCTTTTTTAACTTAAGAAGAGAATAATATTATTGACTTGATATAACTGGCAGTAGTTAAAATATATATATATATATAAATTATGCATTACAGAAAAAGAAACAAAACATTATTCAAAGTGAATCAAAATAAAGTAACATGAACATAGTTAACGCACCTTCAAAATTACATTTCTGTACTCGTGTTGTTTTCTTTATACTTTTAAAATATATGGTTGGACCATCTTCATCTATATTTATAACTTCACCACATAAGCCGTTCACAAGTCTCTCTGACAAGTTTCTCAACAATATTACTTGCAAGCCCATTTTCAACCAAAGGACTTTTGGCACAATCAGTTTTCCTAGTTGATTCAGGTTACCAGAATCTGTAGATTTCAATTCATGAAGTAGTCTTGGCATCTTCATAATTTCATTCCTGTTATAATCATCTACTAAATCATTTTTGGCAAATAATTTTAAAACATGTTCGTTACACTCTGGTAGTTCTCTGTCAAGTGTTTTAATGAACTCCACTGTCTCCTCCTTCAATTTCCCACCAGATGATACATCCTTTATTGATTGGATAAACAAAGGATCACACTGTCTAATTATTTCAGTTAAAGTTATTCTGTGAGGAAAAACCTTTCTAAAATGCTGATCTTCGAAACAGTATTTTCCAGCATCAAAATATCCACTGTTCTTTACTGGCCTCAGCTGATGAAAGTCTCCACTAAATATTAATTGAATTCCCCCTGTTATTCTGTCTTTATGTTTCAATGAGAGCACTGATATTAGAGACTGAAATGTTTTCATACTAATCATGGAACACTCGTCTACCACTAAAGTATCAACTTCTTTGATTCTTTGAAGGACACTGTCATGTTTTACACTGTTTGCAATATAATTTCCAATTGTCTTTGGATCAAACCTGCCATCAAGAAGTCCAGCACACTGATGCAGTGTAGAAGCCTGTAAGATGTAAGACATATATTATAAATTCATATTTTTCTCACTTTTCAGCTCTGTGACAATAGGAAACCCACCAGATAAGAACCAATGTGACACCAAAAAGCTTTGCTGTTAATCATCAGCATGATCAAGGAACCCTTTTCACAATTGACAGACATTAGCACCTTTATAAGCGGATATTAAACCCTTTGTTAAAATTGCTTTAAATATTCCCTTCATAAAAATGTCAATCTAGGGCTTGTGAGTTTGAATCCTGGCTCGGTGAACTGTCTTTCCGAAGTTTTACAATAGTCAATGTGACAGGCATCATTAAGCTCCCACCATTGGGCTATGTCTATGTGGAAAAGCAGTGACATTTGCTTGGAACGATTGATGTGTAGAGTGTGAGAAAACCAGGAACACCATGATAAAGTGAACTGGCTGCAGTGATGACTGGAAAATTATTGAAAATTGCTATACAAAAATCAATCAACCAGATTTAATTAACTAGTCTCAAAAAAAATCAAAGGGGTCGAAATGTCGCACCACGCGAAGGGTTAAGTACCGTTTCTGTCTAAAAAGAAACATGCAGAAATCTTTGTTTACTTTATGGCCTATGATAACAAACAAAAGAATCAAGAACCTGCAAATCAGCGTCGGAGATTTGACACGCAATTCCAGTGGAACAGGTCAGCGCTACCACCTTTCCTTCGCCCCTCAATTTCCTTACTATCGTGGAAAGCGTAACTGATTTGCCAGTACCAGCACATCCCAATAAAATGAAATTATGACCACTCAGAGCTAAATCAACTGCCTCTTTCTGTTGCTGGTTGATGAAAACGGGGAAAACAATATCTGACATCTTTTCCCGCAATGGTATCAAAATCTAATCACGGACACTCGGGACATCCTCCGTACATAATAACCAGCCAATCAAAACAAGTTTCACAAAAACTAACCTTGCAATCGGCTATTTCCGACAACTTACACAGTGTCAATGATACTCAAGAAAAATCGCCGAGTTGATCCAATTGTTTACAGAGGTTAAGGTCACAGGAAAGTAGTTCCGTATATCATGGCCGATATTTGAAAGATCGAGAGAGTCCGATGACAACAAAATGTGTTAGACTGCTTATCAATAAGTATTGTTCTCCCGATTGAGTAGTAATGACCTTCTAAAACGTTGATTCATAAATTACCAGTCAGTTTTTCGGTGAAAACCGTGCCATTGCATCTTAATCCGGTGATTATTGGCTTGAAACTCGCGTTCAATTAACGTCTACTGTTCCGAGTAAGCGTTTTGTTGAAAAATTCGCGAAACTTTTCGCCGCTTCGGCTCGATTCCTCATTTCAGGACATAATGTAGGGTATTTTATTGAAGGAAAATAACTGTGCTACTGATTGCCGCTCGATTTGTATCGATATATTAAGTATTAAGAAGAGGAAATAACTTTGAAGTGAGCGTGTCGGCGAGGCTCTTTTTCGGAGTTATTTACCTTTTCTATATATTATATGTAAAGTAGGTAAATTGGGCGGTTTATGCGCCGGGCACCTGTGATAAAGATCATTGTTATGCCCCCGGAATCACCGATTCGGTGGGCATCTAGTTTTTGGCCTGTCTGCACGTCTGTCTGTCTGTCTGTCTGTATGCACGAACAAAAATTCAACCTTGACCACTACTTTTGAACCATAACAGGTACGGCTACCATATTTCACATGTGTATTCCTTGTGACATGACCTTTCTGTCAGTACCACAATTTTTGACCTTGCGACCTTGACCTTTGACCTAGATGTTGCCATTCTAAAAAAAAACTTTAACCTTGACCACTACTTTTGAACCATAACAGGTACGGCTACCATATTTCACATGTGTATACCTTGTGACATGACCTTTCTGTCAGTACCAACATTTTTCACCTTGACCTTTGACCTAGATGTTGCCATTCTCGAAAAAAACTTTAACCTTGACCACTTCTTTTGAACCATAACAGGTACGGCTACCATATTTCACATGTGTATACCTTGTGACATGACCTTTCTGTCAGTACCAAAATTGTTCACCTTGCGACCTTGACCTTTGACCTAGATGTTGCCATTCTTGAAAACAAATTTAACCTTGACCACTACTTTTGAACCATAACAGGTACGGCTACCATATTTCACATGTGTATACTTTGTGACATGACTTTTCTGTCAGTACCAAAATTGTTCACCTTGCGACCTTGACCTTTGACATAGATGTTGCCATTCTCGAAAAAGACTTTAACCTTGATCACTTCTTTTGAACCATAACAGGTACGACTACCATATTTCACATCTGTATTCCTTATGACATGACCTTTCTGTCAGTACCAACATTTTTGACCTGGCTACCTTGACCTTTGACCTAGATGTTGCCATTCGGGGGGCATCAGTGTTTCACAAACACATCTTGTTTCCATTTGCCACAATGTTTTCATTTTTAGCTCACCTGTGCACGAAGTGCTCAGGGTGAGTTATTGTGATCGCCCTATGTCCGGCGTCCGTTGTCCGTCGTCCGTCGGTCGTCGTCCGTCGTCCGTCGTCCGTCAACATTTTCTCCTCTGTAACCGGTGGGTCAACTGGGATGAAACTTCACAGAAAGCATCCTCTCAATGGCCTCACCGGAATTCCTTAAAATTTTTGGGATCCATGCAGAATTCTGGTTTCCATGGCAACGAAATGAAAAAAACTTCAAAATTCTTAAAAAATCTTCTCCTCCGAAAGTGTCAGGCCGATTTTCAAATTATTTTGTAGAAATGATCCTTGGGTGACCCTCTATCAGATTCCTTCAAGCCATGTTGATTGGTCGAAAACCATGGCCGCCAGGGGGGGGGGGGGGGGGGCTATTTTGCCGTATATGGCTATAGTGCAAACTTAAAAAATCTTCTTCTCCAAAAGTGTCCGGCCGATTTTCAAATAATTTTGTAGAAATGTTCCTTGGATGACCCTCTATCAGATTCCTTCAAGCCATGTTGATTGGTCAAAAAACATGGCCACAAGGGGTCGGGGCTATTTTGCCTTTTATGGCTATAGTGAAAACTTAAAAAATCTTCTCCTCCAAAAGTGTCAGGCCGATTTTCAAATAATTTTGTAGAAATGTTCCTAGGGTGACCCTCTATCAGATTCCTTCAAGCCAAGTCGATTGGTCGGAAACTATGTCCGCCAGATGGCGGGGCTTATATAGCTAAAGTGAAAAAAAAAATCAGGTGAGCGATTCCAGGGCCATCATGGCCCTCTTGTTTTTGAATAATTATGATATTATCTATAGCTAATTTCCATATTTTTGTTTCGATTTCGATTTATCTGCAGCATACTACAGTCGAACCTGTGCTAAAGACCAACTTTGAATAGCAATTCCCTGTTTATTACGACCATGCTTTTAGTTTCCAAAATACCCATTTTCTGTATTAATGACCCTGCAATTAAATACCACCTGTGAACAAAGACCATATTGTTCACTACCCATGGGTGGTCATTAAACACGGGTTTGACTGTAGTATGCTGCAGATTTGTGGTATGTGGGAAAGGTGATAACTGAATAACCAACAAAGTAGATTCTTATCATACTGCGTTGATTCATCTTGAGCCGCAGTCTTCCAAAGTCAGTTTACCCATTACGTGGCTCAGAAACTTTTTTACCTTTTCAGGGGAATTGCAGACGGGTATTCTGTCCACCTTACCATGCTGTCTTCTATGGGCGATGTTTGGGATTAGGCGAGTTGACCCATTACGGTACCAAACTTCGAATACAGTCCACACCCAATGACTCGATTCTTTTTGCGACAGATTTAAATATGTTTGAACAGGATGCGTCGAGAGCTTACGCCCGAAATGTTATACATGAATACGGACTCGAACACTGTGATATCGCCTCATTTAGTCTGATAGCCATTGTTGATAAGAAGACCGACACAATTGCTGTTATGGAAACTCAAATGTCTATTTCATTTAATGACAGATGTGATGCGACGTTTATTTCTCACAAAGTCAGAACGAGGCTCTCGGAGCGCCATGACATTTCAATTGTCATCAATACCACTAAAGTCAATTTATCCGGGCAAATTACATTTTACGATCAATCGTTGGCAATGTTGCATACATCGGCCTTGTATGACAGTTGGTCACTGATATATATTCAAGGAAAATTTAATTTCCGTTCAACCATGACAAACGACTTCTTTCTTTGTCCACATTTCATTGTCGATATTCAACAATATAATTATATCACCACTGACGTAATCAGAGACGGAAACGAACGAAACCTGACGGAAATATCTGAATTAACACGACTTGAAAACGGATTTTACTCTTTGACAAATGACAGCATTGCCGTATGTATTGATACTTATTTTGAGTTGTATGCGAAAAGTAGGGGCCTAACAACAATGGTCGCCGGGTCTCTGTTTCATGGATTTTTTTTAACATTATCTACTTTTCTGATATATGCGTTGATTAATTGATCATGTGATGAGCGGATTTTGTCGGGCTTGGTAAATTTAACCTGAAAGCTTGTTTCGCAATCGATGTGAAATACGTAAGTTATTGATTACTTAAAATCGGGATGAAATCAAGTTAACAAGTAGGCCATACTGATCATGTATTATATACCTGTACACTTTCCGGTGCAAATACATGCATTTGCTCAGTTCAAACATGAAGGATTAAAATTCCGATTGAGACTAGGTCAAATACGGTACCAAATATGGTAATGGTACATCACTGAAATATGATGTGACGTTATTGAAATATGAGTTTGCGTCATTCAAAATGAGGAAGTAGGGAGTGGTTCACACGCCGATCATACTTTTTATTTTATGTGTAAATTGTGTTATTTTGTTATTTAAAATTAGCAAATGTGTATATATTTTCTTTATTCAGTCTTAAAAGTTGTACAAAGTTAATAAAAAATAAAAAGGAAAATGTTAATGCAGTAGCTGGACATGGCTTTTTATTATCTATTGGTACGACATTTCCAAGTAAAGTACGAAATTGCAGTGGTACGATATTAAAGTGGTGCTAAGTCTCCGACAACTACGGCGGACATAGCGCCGTGATCACAATAACTCACATATCATTTTGTGCTCGGTAGAGCTAAACGTTAAATCCATTGTTGGCGCATAAAGAACATTGGAGGACGGATACGAGGGCGATCATTCGTATTCACCCGGATCGACTGCTTGATTTGGAGTTTTTAACCCTCTCCCACAAACAACAAATCAGCAGCAGACGACTTTGAAACCATGTAGGCAAAACACATTGAATAAGCTCTTCCATGGAAAGTTTAATCAGTGAAAACATTATGGTAAAATGAGAAATTGCTCCGTCTGAGCAATTTATCCTTTTGCCACAATGTTTTTGATAGGTGGCTGCTGCAGACGCGTCAAAATGCGTATACATGTTGGAAATATTTAATATCATTTTCAACGGTATATCACGGCGGTCAGTTCACCTAACGAGCGTTTTATGACATTCTCGCACCTGTATTCCACATAAGATTCTACCGGGGAAACCGGCTACCGTCCAATATGGACTATTACCATGATTTGTGTAAATCATACATAAATAGTAAATGGCTGAGCCAGGGTATCGAGCTATGGACGCTGAATTTAAAAGTCCTAGTCGTTACCGACTGATCTACTTTAGCGTCACCCGGAACCGCCCATGGTCGTATGATAATGTAGTAGAGAGGTCTTTGTAAATCATCGGTTAAGATTGAATGGCTGAGCCGGGGAATCGAACTCGTGGCCGCTGAATTTTAAAGTTCTAGTCGTTACCGACTAATCTAGAGCGACTCAACTTTACCGTCAACCGGAACCGTCCATGCTCGTATGATACTTTGAGACAGTCTTTGCGAAATTTATCCTTTTTGCCACAATGTTTTCAATAGTCAAAATGTGGGGAAGGGTTTATACCATTTCCAACGTTATTCCAGTTATATCACGGCGGTCAGTTCACCTGTTTCCTGACTTTCTCGCACCTGTATTCCACAAAAACTTCTACCGGGGACACTGGTCACCGTCCAATATGGACTATCACCATGATTTGTGTAAATCATACATAAAGATTGAATGGCTGAGCCGGGGTATCGAGATATGGACGTTGAATTTAAAAGTCCTAGTCGTTACCGACTGATCTACTTAAGCGTCACCCGGAACCGCCCATGGTCGTATGATAATGTAGTAGAGAGGTCTGTCCCATAGATAGACACTATGTAGCTATGTGTTTTAGAAGAATGTAATTATTAAGTTTTGTAATCTTGCCCCTGTTATGATACCGCCTGGTCGCAATGTTTTTCAACCGATCAATATGGCTTCAATATGGCTTCAACAGTTGTTGTATAGGGTCATCTAAGAGATTCCCTTTTCTGATGCAGTAGCAATTGAAGATATAATTTAAATCTTTTGATCATTTTGAAAGAGGACTACAGAAGAATCATTCCTGAGAGGTTTGGTTGGGTTGTTTGTAATTGGTTTGGAGTCGATGTCATTTGAAGCTTTAAGTTTATTTTATCTCATATCTGATGCTGAAAATTCTTTCAGACAATCAATATCGCTTCTACCAATTGTGAACCACCTTGGTGGTGTAGTGGTAGAGCGTCCGTCTCGGGTTCGTACCCGGCCGGGTCATACTAAAGACTTTAGAAATGGTAGTAATGGCTGCCCTCCTTGGCATAAGGGTTGAGGGGTAAGCAAATACTGACTGATTGTCAAATTAAATGGGCCAATATTACTTGTACATTATCCAGGAAACATGGATATAGCTAAAACAAGAGGGCCATAGTGGCCCTGGATCGCTCACCTGAGTTAAGTTAACTACATAGTCAATGACAATAACTCCTGTTGCATCATAAGACAAATCCTTCTACAATATTTAAACAGGCTCAAGTTCAAAATACTGCTTCCAGACTGTTTACAGTATTTTCCTTCAATTTGTTCTCGTGACCTAGTTTTTTATCAGACATGACCCATATTCAAATCTGACATTGATATAAAATAAACACAAATTCAAGTTGAAAATGCGGCCTCCAGAGTGTTAACAAGAAATTCCTTCAATTTGACATTGTGACCTAGATTTCCTTCTGACATGACCCATATTCGAACTTGCCCTAGTTATCATCAATATGTAGTCTCTATAGTGTTAACAAGATATTTCTCAAATTTAGTCTAGTGACCTACTTTCTGACAGGTTATGACCTATATTCAAAATAAGCCTAGAAATCATCAAAACATTTATTCTGACAGTTTCAACATGTTTGTGTTAAAAATGCAGCCTCCAGAGTGTTAATAAGATGTTCCTTCAATTTAACCTATTGACCTAGTTTTCGACCTGGTATGACTAATATTCAAACTTGCCCTAGAAATTAGCAAGATAAACGACAGACAGAGAAATCAGAATAGATCACCTTGAGTCCTCGGCTCAGATGATCCAAAAGCCTGTCGACTTAACAGAAATAGGTGTCTCGGAATCAATCCGAGCTGGAGCCAGGCTGGAGACCAAACTCATACATAGTTGACAACGACAAGGCTGAGATTGCTTTGATTGCAGGCATATTTCCAGGTATGTTTTATGTCAATGAGCATGTCGTTATGAGTGTGAGCTGTTGTGTTGGCTTCATGTATGTAGTCATCGTTTGAAACTACCAAACCAGATATTGAAATGATCATATAAATACGACAGGCAAAACGAGAAAGTTTAGAAGAAAAGAAAGTCCTAAGCAAAGTTTGTGACTGGAGTCAGGAGTGACTTTATGACTGAGGCAAGTATAGTTTGTACATGCATTACTTAGAACAAGAAAAGCTTCAAAAACTGCAAGACATTCAGCTCCGATTTTAAGGCCTACTAGCCAGAGAGTGTGTTGGATGGTGGTGTTTCTGTGGTATGTTAACTTTTGTCTTGTCAGCACTCTAGATGCAGCAGTTGTTGACTCCCCTGAGCATGAAGAGCTCAAGGTCAGTCTTTGTGATTCCACGATGTCTTTCATAAATAACAATTGACTGGTTTTTTCTGCCTGCACAGAAAATTATATCTATGGATTCCTGAAGCATGGAAAGTAACTTATTCTCATTTTGCACACAGAATTAAGAGTCAATCTGAAATGGGTTGAGGGTTTCATCCGGAATTAAATTGGGCAAATGCTAAAAAACTTCTTTACTGAAACAAAACGCCCGTACCTTAAATATTATTAAATCATCTGAAGCCAAGTTGATAACCAAGTCCCGTTACTGTCACTTTCGTTTTCGACAAATTATTACCATTTTTATAAACACGTTTTGCGTTAGTCGACAAACTCAACTTCGGACAACTAATTCAGCAGCCAACAAATGAACAAACTCCACCATTGACTTAATTTTTACAAATTTCGCCAATGAAGACGGTGCTGCAGGAACTTGTGAAACATATTACTCAGATCATAAACTAATATGGATATCATTGAAATGGTAACTCCGCTTAAATACTGAACAGGATTTCAAACTGTACCATATTCATGCTTTTTGACAATATATAATACTAATTTACGGAATTTGTGACACTTCTCTGGATACTAAGGATTCAAAATCATGATCAAAACATTTAGATATCCACAGATATCTTTGCAACGGTGATTCTGGCTATTTTATGACCTAATTCGCTAGTCTTTGCCTTCATTTGTATGATTTGACCATCGAAGATTAATATGCTCTTAATCAAGTTCAACAGAGTTGCGTTTTCTTGTATGATATCTGCACCCAATAGCATGTCTTGTTTAATTGGTGCCACGTAGACATTGTTGTGGTAGGTCTGGTCACCAATCCTCAATCGTACTGGTCCGACTATTAGACCCTGCATCGACATATCTCTTCCTGCATCGAAAAGTGTAATATCTCGAATTGTCTTGGGTTGTTTGGACAGGGTCGAGCATAATTTATCTGAAATTAACGTAACATCCGCACCAGTATCCACCACGGCTGTTATCAGTCCTCTACTTTCATCTCAATACTATATAGTGAGGATGAGTTCAGCTGGCATATCGTTAGCTTCCTGGTCTTCTTTGGTGTGGGCAGTCTCGTTGGAAGTGTTCGATGTTACCACATTTGAAGCTCGGGTCTTTATCAATTGATTGCTTTGGTTTAGAATACCCTTCTCGTTTAGCATTACCTTTAACAGCTTTTTGAAGGTCCTCTATTTGGGGTTTCATCCCTTCCGAAGTTTTCTGTAAGTTTACCAAAATGTCTGCATTAGGTTGCTCTTGGCTTGTTAAAGGCTTCTGCTCTGATGAGATCACATTTATGTAAGGTTCTTCTTGATCTTTGAAAATTCGCTTCTTTTTACCGAGAACATGCTCGAGTGTACATGTTAAAACTTAAAGATGGCATCCCTTGCTTCTTCCACGGTATAAGGGTTCTGCATATAGATGGCGTGTCCCGCATCTTTGTCAAAAAGGCCCTGGCATAATTTACAGATGGCTTGTCTAGTACCCTATCATACCAGTCTTCCAACGATTCATCCTGACGCTGTGCAGCATTCTGAAACTTGGCGTTTGATGTTTCAAATGGCTCTCGTCCCCCATACCTTGATTCCAACTTACTGAGTAATAAATGGTACCCAATATCCTCTTCCCTCTCCACAAGAGTTTCATAGTAGTTGGCTGCTTTTCCTGTGTAACACCAACTTCAGCATGTGCGGCTTTCCCTTGCCCTTAAATCACACAGTTCCACATATTCTTCAAATAATTTTCTGATATGTTTCGTCTGCATTTTGTTTATACTATTTATATATTTACTATTTACTACTTATTGTGTGTGTTCAAATGGTGTCTAGGTCTAGAGGTGGGTTAATTGACAGCTGACCTCGTCGTTAGCCCTGTCTTCTTTTGGTAGCCATACAAGTATCGCGACCGTGAGTCATACGTTAAGTTCATCGTAATCTCAGTGATTTTATAAAGGAGCGGTCGTGAATCTTTCTTTATTTTAAGATACGATGATCTTCAACACATCAACTGTATAGCTTTATTGGAAACTTTCCTACCTTATATAGAGATATAAAAACTTAATTTTAAAACAAAATTAATTTTATCTTAGGTTTCTATTTGAAAATCATGTGTTGGATACTCACGAGTAATAGAACGCTCTAGTGTGACCTGGCTCTAATTAGTATAGTAATAAATGAGATCATATGTCAGGAAATGAATATGCATCTATAGAAGTAAAGATATATCCGCTAGTGTATGCAACCTATTGAAGTTCATATAGTAGAATGGATGAAAGATAAAAGTATGTACTAAGAATTTTATACTGAATTAATATGAAAACGGATCTGAAAATACAAATGGAAAACAGTTCAAGAATCACAAGAAACATTGTCTCAGAAACACTGATGCCAGATAATTTCATAAAACGAAGAAGCGAGAAACAACATGTTGGACTGAATCTTTCACTTTTCGATCGAAAACAATTAATTCTGACAAATTGACACTAAAGTACCACTCTTGTTACCAAACAGCCTCTCGGGTTGGTGACCGTGCTTGCGGTGGGGTTGCTGTACTTGTTAACAACTCAGTCCCTCATCTTGATACAACATTGCAGGTAACTGCTGTTAACATTTCTATTACCAAAACAGTGACTTTGTGTTCATTGCATCTCCCACCAAGTATGCCGCTAGATATAGATAAACTAAACAATCTTATCTCTCAACTCCCCAAACCCTTCACTTTAATGGGAGATTTCAATTGCCACAATACACTGTGAGGATGTAACGGCACCAATATAAAGGGTCGAAAGTTAGATGTTATTTTTTAACAAGATCTTTGTCTTTTATATGAAAAAATATGTACATACTTGCACCCTGCTACTAGTTCTTACTCACCTCTTGATCTTGCTGTTTGTAGCCCTGATATATTTGTTGATTTCTCATGGAAGGTTGCAGACGACCTTCATGGAAGTGATCATTTCCCTTTAATTATAACTGAAAATGGACGCTCTGTCCAGAAGCGTCCGAGGCGATGGAGGCTTCACAAAGCAAACTGGAATTTATTCCAGATGCGATGTGAGGAATCCATTACTCCGAATGATTTGTTGGATTGTGATAATCCTACACAACTTTTTACTTCATTAATTTATCAGGCAGCTGAATAAGCAATACCCCGAACTTAGACCTTGGTTTGATGAGGATTGCAAAAAGTATGTAAGAACACGCAAATCGGCTCTCAGACAATTTGACCTGAGGCTAACCCAGGAAAACCATGTAACAATTAAATTGGGCGGGACGTTAAAGAAAGAAAAAAAGTGAAATATAAAGTATGAAATGAGGAATCTTAACGATAAAAAGTATAACTTGATGGTCATTCCCGACGTTCTAATTTACACATCACTACAGTGATTTAAAGGTTAGAGAGTAAATGAGGGATAAGTCATCACTACAGTGATTTAAAGGTTATAGAGTTAATGAGGGATAAGTCATCACTACAGTGATTTAAAGGTTAGAGAGTTTATGAGGGATAAGTTTGAAATGCCGTTTAATAACGATATTGAAATCGAAAGGGCCCATCGTCTCAAAGGCATTGAACAATATGCTTTTCCTATAATTGTAACATTTCAAAAGTCTTGTAAATTAGCGGGCTTAAGCAAATATATAGAAATTTGAGATAGGATTAAAACATTAAGGTGAATTTTCAAATGTAATGGATTATAATATAATGTCTGATAGGACTAGAATGAAATCTCGTTTTTCTGTAAGGAATAGTGTTCTATGAACAATATTATAAGTGTTATCACCTATATATCACATGAAGGCCCTGAAATATATGAAAAGAATGGTATTATATTATATAACTCTGAATATCCGCGTAAAAGTAAATATAACAGCAGATATAATGATATCTAACAGTTGGAAAGCTCAATGGTACATGTATACACATACTAAACGGTCGCCTGTTTAATGATAGTCTTGACAGCTTCACATGCACAGCAAACAATGGAAGAAGCATACTAGACTGTCATACTAGCATCATCTGAATTGTTTCCCTATGCCAGTTACTAGTGATGCCTTGGATAACTTTCATTTACATTTACTTAATTAGCGAAGAGAGACAACGCTTGCCATTAATGTATCAATGAACGAAAGGTTATTTCCCTTTAACAAATTTAAAACGCAAAATAATTTTCATAATATATTCATTTTAAAAAAATCAAGAAAGTTTAACACATAATCAACCATAACTGGTGATGCACTGCTTCCTAAAAGACTTTCAACGTATTTCAAGTTTCCAATTGTCTTTTTCATCGCTAGTCTGTCAAAAATCCTTAACAATACCACTTTTACTGGTAGCGTCCGTCTTCCCCCAATACATGAGTCTGTACATCAATGTGGCGTAAATAATGTCGGCTGCAGTGAATATACGGCCCACAGATGACCTGAATCGAAACGCCTTTTACACGTACGTTGATATTTGTAGAAGTAAAGTTTTACAGGAATCATCGGAAAGCTGCAAGAGAAAGCGTTGCTGCAGAGGAAGAAAGATCAACATTTACGACGAAAATCTAACCAACAACTGAACTGAACTGAACTGAACTGAACATTGCTCTCATTCATGACGACTTAAAAGAAACATAGACATGTACTCAAAAGATATACTTATCACTATATCAGACGTGCGCCTGGAAATTCAAATGTATCGTCTTTATACAATATAATATGAGCCGTTCCAAGACAAAGCCAACATTATGGACTCTGCGTAACGGACCCAGATCAGCCTGATTCGGGCCGACACATTCCGTATCAAGGGGATAGAGGTATAGAATAATGATTCATGAAACAGAAAATCCACAAGAGGTGAAAGGTTTTTGCACGGGTTAGCCTGCGCGACATGTTTAGGCAGATCCGGGTCTGTACTTTACGCAGAGTCTGCAATGTTGATTTTCTCGTAATTTGGCTCATATGTTAAGGACAATTTTAAACAAACAAAATACAACGAATTTTCAGGAAATCCCCACGTTAATCCGTGTATATTTAACCCAAAGTTGTTGATACACACATAGAAGACACATTTATAATACATAGTGAGTTGAGTGAGTATTGTTAGTGTTGATGACAGACTATGTTGCTTGTCGTTGCAATTGGTAATTCGGTGATTGTTTGGTCGATTTATAGTATGACAGCTAATGTTTGAGAGGGGGGCATTGCAGGCTATATATAAGATGCTATTCAACCAGTGCGTGTTGTGTATTACAAAGGAATTAAGGTTCTATGTATGTTTCAACCACATATTATCCTTCTTACTTGAGGAGAACCGTAATTTGGTTGCAACACACAATGCATTAAATGATGAATTATGTTTTTGATAAGTCTAGACGTGGATGTGACTGCACATTCATGTAATCTGAAATGGATGCACTGTGTTGTTTTTTAATCCGATGTGCCTACCTTCCTTGAGTAACAGGCATAGAGTTTAGTTTGAACTTATTTATTTTACATCGATTGCGAAACAAGTTTTAAGCTTATAAATATTAATCACACAAGATGGCTGCTTCCTGGAGACATAGCCAGTACTCGCGCCGTTTGTGTCGAAAAATTCCAAAAGGTAGAACCCGCTCATCACGACAAAAAGTGACGGGTCAGATCAACATTTGGGAATGAGCAGATTGAACTAGATCTAAACAGGTCGCAGAAGTCTTGAAAACAGAACAGGACAGAACATGCGTTTATTGATTATCATCTAGAATACAGATCATCATCATACAAACATATTAACATAACATAAAAAGTATTTCGTAGAGCACTCACTATACACACACACACATATATATGAGCCCATCTATAAGAAAGGTTAAAAGTTGGCTTGTGTGAACAGTGCAGATCCAGATTAGTGTATGCATCGACACAGTCATATCTAGATCTAGATATCCACTGTTCTCCTATTTCATACGCTAGTTAGAGGTTTCTGTCAACATGTATAGATTATGATAAGGCTGGTTAGATGGACATGCTGATTCGAACCTACACTGAACAGACCTTGCAACTTGTTGATTTGTGCACGGAAGGTTTTATATATCAATTTATATTTTACAAATTAACGTTTTACCCCTATCCCACATACAGCAAAGGCTGATTCGAACCTACATTGAACAGACGTTCCAACTTGTACATGTGTGTACTCAAGGTTTTATATACATATTCCTATATTTACAAATTACCGTTTTAACGTTTTCAGAATGCGACATTTGGATGTACACGGGGTGTATTCAACCTCGGATTCCCCTGTGTTTTGTAGTAAGGATGATAAGTGTATCGTTGCGTAGAGTCACGGCTGATTGATATAAATATATATACATATGAGCCGTCCCACGAGAAAATCAACATTGTTGACTGCGTAAAGTATCGACCCGGATCAGACTAAGCATGCCGCACTGGCTAATCCGGGCAGAAACTTTTCGCCCCCTGTGGATTTCCTGTTTCAGGAATCATTACTCTATACATCTATCCCCCTAAGACGGAATGTGTCGATACATTATGCATAGTGCATACTGTTGATTTCCTCGTGGAACGTCTGATATATATAGTTTGAGTTGTAAGTGAAGCAGTGCGTAGCGTCAAAGGGAAGATGTGTTATATAGTTTCGAAAGCGTGACTTCATAGAGAAGTGTCTGACTACAAACAATTTCGAAAACATACGGGGGTAAATCATTCACCAAATGGCCGTCAATTCATTATTTCTAGGCTCTTCTATTAAAGACTCGACGTTCAAGTATTACTTGACTATATTAACCTGACTTTGTACAAAGACGAAAGCTATACTGTAAATGATCACGACTTATATTCACTCATATTTTTTTCATCAATTTTAAACTGTATGTCAGTTTTACAACCATGTTTATTTTTCATAACGCTAATCACAAATGGGATGAAAAAACACATGTGTAACATTAATATAAATGTATGCATACAGGAATAGCGCTAAGTTATCTCTACTTGCAACCTTCACTATTTCCTACTTGCAACCTTCACTCTTTCCAACTTGCAGATGCATCTTGACGACTCTACAGCAGAATACTTTCGACAACGTGGTGGGCAAAAGAGAGAAAGTGCTCATCATAAAATATCTCTTTAAGAGATTCCCGTATTGTTGTCCAGATGTTTTCAAAATCGTTAGATTTGTGCGAAAGGCGTAAGTAGAATAACCCTTTACTAACTACAAAACATCTGCATCAGACGGCTTTGAAAATATGTAGGAAAAAAAGCGGAAAATCGCCATGAATAAAAGTTCACTCACTAAATAGAGTTGAAACCATTGTGGCGAAAGGAGACTTAATTGCTTAATCTGAGCAATTTCTCCTTTTATCACAACGTTTTTAAAAGGTTCAGCGTCAGAAAGAGTCTGTATGTGGGTAAAGGGATAAAGGAGGAGACGTCCCCTAATCTATTCAGTCAGGATCATTTTTACTTGCCATATATGCACAGCTCAAGGTGAAGCGGTTGTGTGTATTCTTTTTATCAACGTGAGGTTCAAAATATAGGACTAGTTCACTGACAAACAAACATGGAGAGGAAATTTACTCTGCATTATTTTCCAGGATCTTATTTCTCATTAAAGGTAGGATTTGTTTATCACTGTTGGTAAAAGTATACGCGTATTTTATTGTAACACTATGTGTAAGCGAAAATGGCCGATTTTTTTTGTACTTTTCTTTTCCCCGATGTCAACAAGTTATATCACTACGTTTCCTGGGTACATTTACTAGTACTACTTATCTATTCATCCTGACACCAGAGAGTCAATCGTAATGCTAACCCAACAATTGATTGATTGATTGATTGGGGTTTAACGCCGTTTTTAACAATATCTCAGTTATATCACGCTGCCAGTTCACCTACTCATGCATTTCCTGGTTTTCTCTCACCAGTACTCCACACATCAATCTTCCCAAGAAACTGGCTGCTTTTCCACATAGACTGAGCCCATTGGTGAAAGACGAATAACGCATGTCGCATTGACTTTTGTCAATCGTCGGAAAGAAAGTTGGCCGAGCCGGGATTCGAACTCACAACCCCTGGATTGACAGCCCGCGTCGCTACCGACTGAACTACCGGGGCTCGGCAACTCTAACCCGACAAACTCGAACGCCAAAGAGAGAGGAAAAGTCATTACAGCCATTTTTAAAGTATCTAGTATGACCCGAAAGTTGATCGAACCCGCGACCACCCATCACATTGCTCTAATGGTTGAACCCAGCTCACTGTTCATAAAACGGTTAGGGACCCTGCAGGAATTGGCGACCATCACATATCCAGATCGACCTGCGCTTCCACAGGATCGTCAATATGAATACATGTTTTGTGGGCTCTCTGGTGTCGAGCATTGTCTTTGAATTGTTATATCAACCCAATATGATTACTTTACACTTTCCCACATTGTTCATAATGAACTATTTCGTCCTTTGCCACTATGTTTTCGAAAGTCGTCTGATGCAGAGGTGTAGGACGGAAAGTGTCTGTATGTGGAAATGGGTGAAGGGTATTTTGTTACGCATTTTGTGTTTTTGGTTATTAAATTGCTTTGTAAAAAACTAAATAAAATACTGGTTCGCGCGATTCTCAATACTCATTTTTAGCCCATCCTAATCTATTTCGAATAAGTAGGACGTGGTATCATTAATCAGAACAGAATACTCGAGTAAGGAATAACTCCAATTAACGTTTAACTCGAACCAGTTCCTGAAACGGATTTGCCTTTTTAAATCAGTATAAGTAGGACGTGGTATCATTAATTAGAACATTAGACTCGCGATAACTAAAGTAAGGAATAGCTCGAATTGACGTTTAACTCGAACCATTTCATAAAACGGGTCTGTCTTTTTTAAATCAGTGTAGCAGCTGTTCCGATTGCCCATACAAACAATCAGAAGTACTTCTTTGCTCTTTTCTTTATATTATGTTATCAATAAATCAATAAAATAAAACGTATTCATCGAACGAGTCGATAAGTCGATGTAATTACTAGTTTCGACTTCGAGTTATCGAGAGACTATATATTTCCATAATATCTGATCAAAATGTACAGTGTTTGTCAGAAATATGTATGTATGCAGAGATTTATCAGGATATACACTGGTCGCATTGCTTTGTTTGTCAAGGAGCGGATCGCATTCTCGATTTAAACCCTGATAAGTCGATGTGTTTAAATCCCAATTTGAAGCACATTTACACCTGCTAGGTAGTTGCATGTTCAATATTTGTTGCAGGCAGTTTTCGCCTTACATGAAAAAGGAATATCGTTCAAAGACAGCATTGTCAATATTTACAATGGCGAGCAGCACGCAGACTGGTACCGCAAGCTGAACCCGAAAGGTCAGGTACCAGTGTTACAACATGGGGACCAGTCTATACCCGACTCCGGGGCTATCATTGACTATATCGATTTACACTGTGAAGAAGGTAAACTTGTGTATTGACAGTTTGATACTTTGATCATTTAAACCCTTTCCTGCATATGCCAAATCTGCAGCCGACGACATTGAAAATGTCTAAGTAAATTTATGTAAATTTCTATAATGAATATGTTATTATTGAATTAAGTTTAAAACTGTGTGGTAAAGGGAGAAATTACTCATTATAATTAATTTCCTCCTTTGACTCAATGTATTCAAGAGTCGTCTACAGCAGGTACGTTAATTACGTCTGCAAGCGGGTAATGGGTAATCAATACATGAATAATATCAATTGATTTGTGTAGGATTTTATAATATAACGAAACGTAGAATATTTACTTAAAACTCTATTTTGTGATATTCTTAACACCAAATGTTGTTTGATAAGGCTTTATTAGCTCATGCATATCGTATTTACTTATGTAAATGGCAGATTTCAGAATAAGGACAGATGTCAGTTACCTGATTTCAGCAAACTCTAAACAGCTTTACATATAGTTGAAGTTTGTTTTTATGAATAAGTAAACCTTTTAACATGAATAATATGTACTCAGTTTATAAATTAAGTGACTCGTGATCGAGAAATTGGACTTTATACAAGACCATAGTCAGAGTGCTAATGTAACACATGTCATTTTTCCTAATGTAATTAAATAAGCTCATGATTTTATTTTTGTACAGACTTTGTTATTTTATTTCAAGTTTGTATCAATACTAAATATTGGAAATGCTTTCTTTCATCAAACTACCATTTAAGGCGTCAAAAGACATCGAAAACATATTAAGTGGACATAGGACGGAAATGTCATTATTAATACTGACATTTATTTGAATTACAAACAGCCAGGCATTTTCATTTTGAAAAATAAATAAATAGTTAGATACCAGTATTAAACAAATTAAAAAATAAAAATAGATACACAACTTTTCCATAAAGAAATTGAGAAAGACTGTTCTGGTGCTAGTGTCACTCGAAGACGGAAAGTGTTACATTAGCAAGAAGTAACATTAGCACTACTTTGAGAAAACTCAAGATATAATACAAAAAAGGACAATAAAGCTCACTGCAAGCTGTACAATCAAAAGTCATACTGAAACTTATGTTACTGTTTCACTTAGCCATCAAATTGTGCTTTCTGTGTTAGTTAACATTGACAACAATGTAAAGTGCTAATGTTACATTAGGACATCATTGTCGAGTCCGGCCAAAATTCTAGGTAACAAGTTGAGCATCTATTGTGATATCAATGTTTATGAAGCTCACACTTTATGATAGTTGTTTTAAACATTTTGAATAAATGTTATTTGGTCAAAATAATGTAACGGGACATAAAAAATTGAGAAAGACTGTTTTGGTGCTAATGTCACTCGAAGACGGAAAGTGTTACATTAGCAAGAAGTAACATTAGCACTACTTTGAGACAACTCAAGATATAATACAAAAAAGGACAGTAAAGCTCACTGCAAGCTGTACAATCAAAAGTCAAACTGAAAATTATGTTACTGTTTCACTTAGCCATCAAATTGTGCTTTCTGTGTCAGTTAACATTGACTACAATGTAAAGTGCTAATGTTACATTAGGACATCATTGTCGAGTCCGACAAAAATTCTAGGTAACAAGTTGAGCATCTATTGTGATATCAATGTTTATGAAGCTCACACTTTATGATAGTTGTTTTAAACATTTTGAATAAATGTTATTTGGTCAAAATAATGTAACGGGACATAAAACAATTGAGAAAGACTGTTCTGGTGCTAGTGTCACTCGAAGACGGAAAGTGTTACATTAGCAAGAAGTAACATTAGCACTACTTTGAGAAAACTCAAGATATAATACAAAAAAGGACAATAAAGCTCACTGCAAGCTGTACAATCAAAAGTCATACTGAAACTTATGTTACTGTTTCACTTAGCCATCAAATTGTGCTTTTTGTGTTAGTTAACATTGACTACAATGTAAAGTGCTAATGTTACATTAGGACATCATTGTCGAGTCCAACCAAAATTCTAGGTAACAAGTTGAGCATCCATTGTGATATCAATGTTTATGAAGCTCACACTTTATGATAGTTGTTTTAAACATTTTGAATAAATGTTATTTGGTCAAAATAATGTAACGGGACAGACATTTTAAACAGATTTTTCTTTCTTCTGCGGGATTAGCAAATTTTAGATTGATTAATGTCTCTTTTGCAGGAAAATTTTCCTTTTTCTTTTTAGCTTCGCTATGTTGTTCGCCCGCTGTCGCAATTTTGGTATCGACGAAATAATGCGAGATCATCACGTGATGAATGAGCAAGAAGTTTAAAACTGCTATCGTCACATACTCGGGGTGACGGAAAAAAAATCGTGTTACACTAGCAATATTAAACTTGATGTGAATTGAACAAAACACATATTGGACGGAAAAAAACTGTCAGGTTTTTACGAATTACGTAAGATCTTGTAGTTTAGCCAATCACTGTACTCTAAATTATAACCCCAAGAATAAGATTTTTAACATGCAGAAATGCTAATGTCAAACTGCCAGAAAGACGGAAATTGATAACATTAGCACTGTCGAGAAAAATGAACAAAATTCGTGATTTTGTTCAAAAGAATGGTTGATTTATCATACTTACATTGTAATTTAGAGCATTTCTGACAATTATATGCCCCTGTTATGATGAAAAAACAGCCGACAGTATTAAATTAAAACACCTATAAAATATCACTATTGGGAGTAGGTAACTTTTGTCCATCAAAAATGTCTCATTTTAGAAAAGAAAAATTAACTTTTCCGTACTTTGACTCCTTAAAATATGATATGATTTACTTCATTTTATTCATTTCATTTGACTGCATAAGAGAAAACAAGGCATTTATTAATTTTACACTTTTTTAACTGTCTTCATTAAAATATGAAAACGAGTGCTAACTATGCCCTTATTCTGAAATGTGCCAAATCTTAATGTTGATATTGCCATGTTAATTGTACATTTAACGTTGAATAAATGAATATATAGATATATCTGCATGTATGTTTTGGTTTAAATAATATTTTGTTCAATTATTGCAACAAATAGGTATTTTTGCTTATAAATAAATAACAGATGAGAAGCAATTTAAGCTTAAAATGTTCAGCCTATATAAGGCTGAGCGGGTCCTGACTTCGGGATCAAACAATTCAAACGACGCGAGAACTGATTAAAGCTACAGGAAGCATCCCTTTTGTAATTGATTTAAAATAATAAAATCTTAACTAAATAGTACCAAAGATGTTAACGTAGTGCCCGATTTTGAGACAACCATTGGAAAATATATGAGAAACATTTCTAAATTACTGTAATTTCAAGGTCCAAACGTAAATGCGCGATGTTAAGATAGCGATCGGACAACATGTCTGCACCATAAGAAATATGTGAGACGCACTGCCCAAATAGGGTCAATGACCCAGTTACACTTTATCTAGACGTCTGTTTATTCAAATTCCAAACCTAGTACCTGATGTTTAGACAGCGATCTAACAAGATGTTTACACCATGAGAAACATGCTACGCGCGCTATCAAAATAGGACCAGTGACCCACTTACACGTGATCTAGACGTCTGTTTATTTGAGGTCCAAACCTAATGCCCGATGTTGAGACAGCGATCTAACAAGATGTCCAAACCATGAGAAACATGTTACGCGCACTGTCAAAATAGGACAAATGACCCGTTAACACTTGATCTAGACGTATATTTATTCAAGGTCCAAACCTAGTGCCCGATGTAAAGACAGCGATCTAACAAGATGTACAAAAAATGAGAAACCTGTTGAACGCACTGTTCAAATAGGACCAATGACCAATTTACACTTTGCTAAGATTTCTGTATATTCAAGGTCCAAACCTAGTGCCCGATGTTGAGACAGGGATCTAACAAGATGTCCAAACCATGTGAAACATGTTACGCGCACTGTCCAAATAGGACCCATGAACTACTTACACTTTGATAAGAGTATATTCAAGTTCCAAACCTAGTTCCCGATGTTGAGACATCGATCTAACAAGATGCCCAAACAATAAGAAACATGTTGAAGTTACTGTCCAGATAGGACGAATGACCCACTTTCCCTTTGATAAGACTTTTGTCTATGCAAGGTTTAAACCTTGTACCCGATGTTAAAGCAGCGATTGGAAAAGGAGTGTGTACCGTGATAAACATGTTACACGCACTGGCCAAATAGGACCAATGCTCCATTTACCATCCTTCTAGTCGTTTATTCAAGGTCCGAACTTAGTGCCCAATGTTTTGACAGCGATCTAACAAGTTGACCAAACCGTGAGAAGTATGTTAAACGCACTGTCCAAATAGGGCCAATGACCCATTTACATTTTAACAAAATGTCTGTATATTCAAGGTCCAAACCTAGTGCCCGATGTTGAGACAGCGATTGGGCAAGATGAAAAACATGTTACACGCACTGTCCAATTAAGGGCCAATGGACCACTTACACTTTAATTTGTATACTCAAGGTCCAAACTTAATGCCTGATGTTGAGACAGTGATTTGGCTAGATGTCCAAACCATGAAAAACATGTTACACGTACTGTCCAAATAGGACCCATGACCTACTAACACTTTGATAAGAGTTCTGTATATTCAAGGTCCAAACCTAGTGCCGGATGTTGAAACAACGATTGGACAAGATGTCCATGCCATGCGAAACCTGTTAGATGCAGTACCTGTTGGCATCATTACCTTTGGAGTTCTCGCCAATAGGGAGAACTTCGTTACCAGCCAAGTTCGCATGCCGCCTGTAATGAATAACATGCTGGATAGAGCTGGTGTTGGTGAGTATATTTAGTATTATTATCCTGATATCGATGTATCAGTCACAATGCTTTCTTTACGTCCTTTAGCGCTATTGAGAGAGGCCATTGCTATTAGTCTTTGTTATGATCTTAATTCTGATCGGACCCGCTCCCAAGGCGGACGCTCCAACCGCTACATCACGACGAAGATCAAAACTACGGCGTACAGTATCCGGACCACTGCACTAAGCATTTGTTGACATTGATGACATGGTACATATTTCATTAATGTTCGGTTCACCTTCGAAGTGGGATATTAATAATGAGACCGTCATCGAGTTAAGGTAAATGTTGGCAATTGTGAACAGTGTAGGTTCTGATAAGTCACTACATATGTTCGGTCTGTATGTAATATGTGGTAGATCTTGTTCTTGAATTGTGCGTTTTCATCAACAATTCTAATTCAAACTTTGAATGCCCAAAGTAATACAATTTCAGATTGGCAAAACCGTATTTTTTAGCAAATCAGACATCGGCCTATTTTTATATGTACTTACATTCAGTTGATCGAATACATGTCCTTTAGAGCAATTTATAACTCGTATTTTTCAGTGAAAAAATTTGGCGGGAACATCGAACGATTGAAGGCTGCCAGAGAGAAGACTTCAGAGGAAAAAAGAGCTGAACTGTCAACTAAAATAGCAGGCAGTGAAAAGTTTCTGTCTACGATTCTCAGCGTAGAAAGCGTTGCGTTAGTGCTTGACGATCTAGAGAAAGTATTTGATAAGATGGAAGATCAGTTGGAAGAGTCAAGAAAGGGTATGTAACAATCGCGTTAAACCAGACATTAACTTCGCTGCAGAGACAAATGCTCGTATAGTAACTGCCTATTCGAGGTCGACACAAAATAATCAGTGCGTCAGCCAATCAGGCTATCGCTTACACAAGTGTTAGGAAGCAAACGGGGATATAGCCCATATTAATCACATTAAAACCAGACATATACTTCACTGCAGAGGCAAACGCTCGTATAGATAACTGCCTATTACAGGTCAACACACTATCGCTTACAAAACTGTTAGGTAGCAAAAGGGGAGATAGCCCTTATTAATAGCAGGCAGTGAAACATTTCTGTCTACGACACTCATCGTAGAAAGCGTTGCGTTAGTGCTTGACGATTTAGTAAAAAGTATTTGATAAGATAGAAGATCAGTCGGAAAAGTCAAGGAAGGGTTAGTAACAATCTCATTAAAACCAGACACAAACTTTGATGATGTAGCAAACGCTCGAATAGATAACTGCCCATTACAGGTCGTCTCAGATTGATCATTGTGTCAGCCAATCACATTGTCGCTTATAAAATAGTTTTTGACATTCTACAGAAAGTATTCAATACGATGGTAGATCAGTCAGTAAAATCAAGTTAGGGTATGTAATAGGGTATGTAACGATATGTCTGACTGAAAATACCAGAGTGAGATTTGATAGACATATATACACAGTGTTGCAGACAATCCGATTCAAAGGTTACAGTCAAGATTGTTTACTTTGACCTTGAAATACAACATTGACCTTCAAGCTAAACCGTAAAATTAAGTTACATGCATATTTTATTATTTGCTCGCTATGTACACACAAACGAAACTTTTCATACAGTAATATGTCGGGAGAGTTTATTACAGGGACCGCTTTATACATCAAATATACAGGAGACGTCTTTGATAACATCAAGGCATAATGTACATATACATGGGAAATGCCTGTTTTAACTAAAGAATAATTCGTTTTGAGCAATGTCTCCGTTTGCCTCATTGTATTTAAAAGTCATCAATTGTAGATGCATCAAAATGCGTCTGCAAGTGGGAAATGTATCTTCATGATTTTACACCATAATCTCCTATAGTAATCGGTTTTACTCGATAATCTCCGGTAGTAATCGGTTTCCATGATTTAATTGAACGTCATGTGAATAACGTTAACCTACTGAACAGACTGCATTGTGATCGATATAAACAGTGAAGGCTCTGGTGAGACTGTAAGGATGCATAGTCTCACCTTTTAATTCATCAATGCACATTTTCACATGCCGCGCTTAACCCTATCCCACATTTAAAACACATTTTGACGCATCTCCAGTCGACGACTTTTAAAAAAAATTAGAAACGGAGATATTGCTCATCAATAATAATATTTTAAACTTTATACAACAACGAATCATGTACATGTATTCTCACTTATAGAGATGTTTTCCAGTATTGCCTTGATAATTTCAAAGTCGTCTGCTATAGACTTGTTGTGTGTTGGGAAGGGTTAAATGTTAACATCATGATCTTGTGTAAGCAATCATCTCTGTTAAGAAGCCATCTTGTATTAAGCAGCGAGTAAATAAAGCAAAAAAGCACATAGAGTGAAAAAATTCTTTCTCTTTCAGAGACTATAGGAGAAGGAACGTACTGGCTAGTAGGACGTTCAATCACAGCTGCCGATATCATAGCCGCGACCTTGATGTATAGACTGTCGTTAATTGGCGTAGACAATCGCTACTTTTCCGACACTAAACGCGTTATTGTTAAGAACTATTTTAGTCGCCTTTGTGCAAGGCCGGCAATGAAAAAGACCATTGCAACGGCAGAATCCGTAGAAAAAGTTTTAGCAAAATCAGTTGGCTGGAAAATTGTGAAAATTGGTCTTGCAGTTGGTGTTATTGCCCTAGGGCTATTGGGCGTAAGGGAAATATATAATGCAAGGAGAGGTTTTAGCAGGGTGTGACCTAGTATCTCTGAGGCATAGATAAAGAGTAGAAAATAGTTACTTTTCCCACAATAACTCTCTTAATGATGAATTCAACCCTATGTCGAGGGTATTCAACAAGTCTCACCCACACCATACGGCATAATAAATGGAATTTAGAGCATGCAAATAAATCTTATCTAAGGCTCTAAATTACCCCCATTTCTTAATACTGACGACATGTAGCGCCCCTGCAGCAGACGACTTATGAAAACAATAGTACAAAAGGAATAAATTACTCAGAAACGAGCATGTATTCCGCTTCTCGACAATAAATTCAAACCTACATCAAATATATCTAGGTATTACAGTTTTTTGTCTTAGAATGAGTCAAAGCAGACGACACTAAACACGAGAAATCAGGTAAATGGTTAAGATGCAATAAGCTAACCCTCGAGCAATGAAGGGGAACATTACTGCTGTTTGAGCATGTATATGAAGATTATTTATTAGACTATTTCCAAGATAGCTTTAAAACTAACATTTCCAAATGGACCGCCCGTCATATTCTGACAAACAGTTTGGAATTATAGAAACTTTGTGCTCGATGGATCCCCCACTTGTTGACACCAGACCAATACGCCAAGTGTTTTGGGTCTGGCAAAAGAGTAATCCAAATAAAATACAAGACTTGCTCACTTGGGATGAAATTTGGTTTTATTATTTTGAGCCCAAGCTACCCATAATTATCAAATAATTGCTTAGTAAAATACAGGCAATGTCGATCATTGCTTAGTAAAATGCAGGCAATGTCGATCATTGCTTATTAAAATACAGGCAATGTCGATCATTGCTTATTAAAATACAGGCAATGTCGATCATTGCTTAGTAAAATACAGGCAATGTCGATCATTGCTTAGTTAAATGCAGGCAATGTCGATCATTGCTTAGTAAAATGCAGGCAATGTCGATCATTGCAAAGAGGACAAGAAGCACCAAGAAGGTTTTATAATCAATTGTCTTCTATTCTAGTGGCCCTGGATCGAATTCCACTGATCATACTTAGCGCTAAGTTATACTTAAAATCTTAAGTAAGGTTGGAACAAATACCGGCCTTTAGTTTTACAATTCAAATCAATTTTATTCGGCAAAAGTAAACGACTATGGTGACATAGATAGTCAATGGCCAACAATACTTGTCAAGAATTGAAATATTTAGGCATTATAATTATGAAAATACGCTCTTAAGTATGTTAGTATTACTAAGTATGGTTGGTGTAATTCGAAACTGTTGTACAAAGTCATTGCAAAGAGGGTAAAACCATGACTTGCAAGTTTTACAAAAAAAAGAATGCTTACATTTGGCAACAACTATGTAAAAAAAAAACGCCCAGGTAAAGGTTTGAAACCAGAGACCTAAATGGTAATATACATATATGTCTCTGTTTGAAAGGCATACAAAAGTCAAGTTGTACAATCTTTCTTTAAACACTCACCTTTGACATTTTCATTGATCCCTTGTTAAAGAAGAAAATGACCCCATGTAAGCGCTAGAAGTGCCTACCCTAAGTTCTGCAATGTTTCAGTGTGTCTCAACAGTATAACAAGGGGAGACTACTTTGTTATTTAGGTCGTGGATAATAAAGCTTCAACAGTATTTGTGCAGAAGGAATACTTTAATTATTATGCCATCTCAATCGAACAAGAGAATAGTTTATAATAGGAATACGGGTAAATTCCAGATTATTCAATGAGTAAACCTTGGTTTTCATCGGTTACTGGACACTGTGTCAAATACAACTTCTTGGACAACCGGTTACTACCCAGAAATAGAAGAATTCAAAATTAAAAGTACAATAACTAGAAACGTTTTATGAAATGTGGTATTTTACACTAGAAATGGGTCATTCTCGGATGCAGTTCTACACATGACTTGAAATGTAAAACTAATATGTGCCATTCCGCGAGAAAACCAACATTATGGCCTCTGCGTAATGTATCGCTCAGGCTTATCCGGGCCGACACATTACGTCTCGGGGGAGAGAGGTATAGAGTAATGATTCCTGAAACAGAAAATACACAGGAGGCGAAACGTGTCTGTCCGGGTTAGCCTGCGCGGCATGCTAAGGCTGATCCGGATCAATATTTTACGCATAGTCCACAATGTTGGTTTTCTCGCTCATATGTGTTTCGTTGAAGAATGTTGTAAAACATGATTGTATTTCAAGCGAAAACAAGATAACGATCTGATTTCTGCGTTTGTTGCACCCAAAATCCGATTTACGTGTGGATTTATTTGAAATTTATCCGACGAAGAAAGTGACACAATTACACTACCTTTATCTCTGAAAATTAAAAAATGCGCATTCAATTTGGCAGTTTTCACAGGCTGATCTGGAACTGCACTGATCATAAAAGCCAACGTGTACCTGTTCCTGGGTTCTAGTAACATTTTAAAACTATCACGTCGAGGTGTTGCTTACGTCACAACGACTTGATAGCGTTTGACGAAATTCGACTCCAGTTTTCCCAATATAGTATTCTATTAAAAGTTTGTTCTCGTTATAAACCATCGTTTTTTTCTATGACAGCAAATGAGGATTTGATGTTGCATCCAACATCCGATTCCGCGTCGATTTGTTGGAAATTCATTCGACGAAGAAAGTGGGAAAAAAACCACTGCCCTTATCTCGGAATATTAAGAAAATGAATGCACATTTCATTTGGTTGTTTACACAGGCTGATCTACAACTGTACTGATCATAAAAGCCAACATGTACCTGTTCCAATGGACAGACACATGTTACGGTGTGCTTGTTTTCTAGTACATTTTAACACTATCACGTCGAGGTGTTGCTTACGTCACAACGACTTGATAGCGTTTGACGAAATTCGACTACAGTTTTCCCAATACAGTATTCTATTAAAAGTGTTGTTATTGGTGAAAATAAACCCCTATGCTGTTGGTCACACAAGGATCACATCAAAGAGACGATCCTTTTGAGTACCCACAACATAGGGTTGACGAAATTGGCAATGAATTCTGACTTCGGTTTTTATTATCATCAAAGGCTCTAATGCAGACGACATTTAGCGCCTCTGCAGCAGAAGACTTATGAACAAATAGTGCAAAAGGTACAATTACTGTAAACATGTTTAATAATCACCTCGTATCACATTTAACATGTGCTGAGTGTATGTATTAAACTTTGAAACTTTGAGAATCGAGTATTTTTTTCCCACAAATGAAAACTACCAATTTTTAACGAATTATTTTTTCTCAAAAAATAATAGTTAACGCGATCGTTTTTCTTTCCGGAAGTCACGGTTAAACTACACTTCCGCTTAGAATACACATTCGCTGCACCTAAATAGTCCTAGTATTTTTTCGATATTAAAATGACTTCTACGTGTTATTTCAATACAGTGAAGTCATAATTATACTATCGAATCATCATAGATAATCAATGTTCTAGAAAATATCAAATTAACAGTACGCGCATATATATATTTCATTTGTCGGCAGGTACGTATAAGCCACGAGTATGAATTTTAGTCGTACGCCCATTCACTAGAAGTCGACCCCACGCTGTATAGAACAATGTTAATCTCACAAATATGCCACTACGCAGAGCTCAGTGAAATAGTCAGTGTGCATTTTAAACGCTCGCATCGCCGTTGTTTCTCCTTTTTCCAACATGATAACGATGATCAAAGAGGCTTTCTAATTATAGATCATGGTTTACATACGCGCGCATTCAGTTAGCTTAATATATATACGAAAGTAACGCTGAAAGTTGTATCAAAGTACCGTGGTGCAATGGAGAGCGTGTAGAACTACTAATCATAGACTACTTATGGACGCGAGTACGAGTCCTAATAGGAACTGTTCTTTTTTTTTTTTTTTAATTCTTATTTTATGCGATTTGTTAAACATTATAGATTTATAATAATTAATTCACTCACATGAAACATAGTTATAATATAAGCCGAAATCCTGGATCCGCCCCTGGTGACGAAAACAAATCGAACTAACAATGTAAATCTCACAAATATGCCATGGGTGTTTTGACAGACTTTACGCAGAGCTCAGTGAAAGAGTTAGTGTGCATGTTAAACGCTCGCATCGCCGTTGAAATGCTACATTTACTAAAACTGTCAACTGATAAAAAAAAATCTCTGGACAAAAATATTAATAATAATAAAATAGACTAAATTGTGCAATAGCATGATCAATTGCATTCATAAATTAGATTTTATAAATGTTCAAAATAATTCGTTACCAGAACTTCAGTACTTTGATTCAGTTACAGTTTATTACAGTTTTTGGGATAGGGGCGTTTCGCCACTATCTCATAGCGAAGCTGTTTCGCCACTATCTCATAGCGAAGCTGCTTTCGAAAAGTCGAATTTAAAGCTGCAACCGCAGTCCACATGTGTATACCTACACCAAAATCGAGTTTTGATTGGTTATAATCTGCCTTTTCAACGATTTCATTGGTTCGACCGAATCACAAAACCCTCCGCTGCATAAATTTATGAGACAAAATAGTTTCTATGAATGAAACTCACTCTGAACTATGGTTGACCTTAAGGTCAGTAGTGTGAGGTAACGTCGACCGTTCTGTGACCCCATTAGTTTACAACAGTCGACTTATAGAGAAATGTGCAAAGCACTGTAAATACAATTATTGAAAGGAGTTGAAACCATTGTGGCAAAAGTAGAAATTGCCTACGAAAAGCAATTTCCCCTTTTGTCACAATGTTTTCGATTGTCGTCTGCTGCACATGCGTCTGTAGGCGGAAAATGGTTACATCCTTCCCATGGAAGCGGAACCCTTACCGTGATACTATAACAGTTCGAATATTTAAAAAATATTGTTGAAAATGGAGCTATTGCTGACAATGAGCAATTCCTCCTTTTCACACAATGCTTTCAAACACGTTTCAAATTAATTCTTTTCATATTTAAACGTTTTACTATGGACGTTCTTTCCCTCTTTCTCCCTTCCGGACACATTTTGAATAACATGCTAGAGATGAATGATTACGAGCAATTTTGCCTTACATCAAGGGGAAAAATATATAGTTGAAACCTTTGTGGAAAAAGAGGAAATGGGTCATGATAAACAATTCTGCAGCCGTCTGCTGCACATGCGTCAAAAAGCGACTGTAAGCGGGAAAGGGTTGAACCGTTCCCGTTATAGCTACTTAGTTACAAACAAATGTTGAAAGTATATTTGCAAACGGAGCAATTGCTGACAATGAGCAATTTCTCCTTTTCAAACAATGCTTTGAAACATGAATCAAATTGTTTCTATAACCTAGATAACGAAAACATTTGTCTACAGTTATTATTTTAACCTTTGCCCCTTTTAGACACATTTGACTAACCTTAACAGATGAATGATAATCAACAAGTTTGTCTTTTTCCACAATGTTTTCATCACTATTCAAAATCATACTTTTATTAATTCAGGTCAATAGTTATGCCTTAGTTCAATGTTGTTTGCTGTATATTTAGTCTATGTGGTCAAGGTTAAGGAATACTGTAAACAAAATTGTTACAACATAATTCGTCCAAAGAGAGAGGTCCTACTGTGTATACATGCCATGAAATAATGTTACAAACGGTCTCACCGCTACTGGGGAATTGTTGGTAAAACAGGTCGCGTTTTGTGTTGAATATTCTCATGTGTCGCTGTATGTAGACCCTACTAGGAAATAGAAATTAAATCTACAAATTATAGATAAGTTAATTTCAACATTGATTGATTGGGATTTAACGCCGTTTTTAACATTTCTTCAGTCATATCACGGCGGCCAGTTCACCTACAAATGTATTTCCTGGTTTTCTCAAACCAGTACTCCTCACAACAATCTTCCCAAGCAACTGGCTGCGTTTCCACATAGACTTAGCCATTGGTGAAAGACGAATGACGCATGTCGCATTGACTTTTGTCAAACGTCGGAAAGAAATTTGGCCGAATTTGTCAACACATCCGAGTTATAACCGCAAGGTCATTCATTATTTATTTTATTATTGAGAAGCTTCTAGCGATTTTGGGACTAAAATTATAATGTATATGCATTTGCGTTAATTTAAGACTCAACGTTCATCAACGTGTAATATAGTCCTAGATGTATCTGTTGACAAATAAACTAGAAATGTAGTCTAAATAGGTTTTTGAAAATTAACCTTGACGGTCCGGTCCCGTTTCGGAGATACAATTAAATTGCAAATACTTTACAAATACCATAATCTAAGCTGACGTGTTTTGACGCATCGAACCAGTCTTCTGTAATCAATACTTGAGTTGTCTCCGTCTGTAAAGCTTGGAGGTATAATCCGGCGTCCGGCCGGCTGTCTGCCTGAATGTGCATTCGTCCGTCCGTCATGGATTGCATGTATTGGTTAACACGTTGTTTCTGTATGGCAGATTTATTTCAAAGTGGTCACAATTATACCCGTGTGATCAGGAGAACGGCAAAGTACTAGGTACATAACTCTGGTCTGTTTTTTCAGTTATCTCCATTTTTCCTTATTTAGTTCAGCGATTGTCTCAATTAACTTTCATTGTATCAATTTCAAACTTGGTTTGTATGTAACTTATGACCTACAGATTTGCAGTGCACCATTACCATAAATTTAGCATGCTGCGTTTGGAGTGTGTATATTTTTGTCTTTCAATGTTCTCCCTTATTATATGCAACACATGCGTTCCGTGAAATTCCCCTTTTCGTTAATGAGTGCTTCCCCAAGATTTGTACTTCGTCAAATCTAGTCTGTTTTTTAGGTGTAAACTCAATTTTTTCATTTCTTCGGTTATTGTCTCAATATATGTCCAATATATCAATTTAAGACTTGGTGTATAGGAAACTCAGAGCTGCAATTGTGCAGTGCAAAAGAAACATAACTCTATCATGCTTTCGATCGTCTTTCATTTATCAGCATGATTACAATATACATTGTTGATCTTTAGTGATTTCTGAACTAGAAATATTTTAATTAAGGGTAGCTGCTCGGGTTTTTTTTGTCAATCTTTTGTCCTTCGATATTTTGTTTATACAAGAAAAGGGTAAAACTTTGACAAATGAGGTATATGTTATTGGCAGGCAATATGTGTTGCTTCAAACATTTTTGGTTTGGTTTGTTTAAAGGTCATTGTTTCATTGTTTCATTGTTTCAACAATGTTTGTCCATATGATCTATGCCATATGTTTTCAATTTACATATGCCCCCTATACCATCAGCGCTTTCAGCGCTTTGATTGTCTTAGAAACGTTCAAACAGAGACATATAAATTTATATGTCTCTGGTTCAAAGCAAACGACCCTAAAAATAAGAATTCAGGTAAATCATTTCCCACTTGAAGACGCATTTTGATTCATCTGCAGCAGACGAATATTGAAAACATTATGGAAAAACCAGAGAGTTCTCCAGTTCTCACATGTTTTTATTTCATCTCTTTTCAATAAGTATACTTTCATTTAAGGAGATGCATGCATACATTATAATGTTTTGAAAGTCATATGCTGCAATCTTATTGTATTTGAGAAGGAGTTAACCCTCATCTTGAAATGTCTCCTTTTGTCACAATGTTTTCAATTATGTTTAATAATTATACTTTCATTTATAGAGATTTTCCATATTATTTACAGACATGTTTTGAAATCGTATGCTGCAGATGTGTTGTATGTGTGAAAGAGTTACCCTTATTTTACTATGCGTAATGTTAACACTTTCCCACATCAGGCACGTTCTGACGCCTCTGCAGGTTACGACTTTTGAAAACATTGTGGCAAAAGGAGAAAGAGAGACTATATGGTGCAACTTATGTTGACATGTACTCAGAGTTGAAGTTAGGTTATAAAAGATAAGGCCAATGATTCCTTTTATACGTGTATATGCCTTGAGTGTTGTTGTTGTTGTTGTTGTAGTTAAGAGTGGTAGCGTTATAAAAGATAAGGCCAATGATTCCTTTTATACGTGTATATGCCCTGAGTGTTGTTGTTGTTGTTGTAGTTAAGAGTGGTAGCGTTATAAAAGATAAGGCCAATGATTCCTTTTATACGTGTATATGCCTTGAGTGTTGTTGTTGTTGTTAAGAGGGGTAGCGTTATAAAAGATAAGGCCAATGATTCCTTTTATACGTGTATATGCCTTGAGTGTTGTTGTTGTTGTTGTTGGTGTAGTTAAGAGTGGTAGCGTTATAAAAGATAAGGCCAATGATTCCTTTTATACGTGTATATGCCCTGAGTGTTGTTGTTGTTGTTGTAGTTAAGAGTGGTAGCGTTATAAAAGATAAGGCCAATGATTCCTTTTATACGTGTATATGCCTTGAGTGTTGTTGTTGTTGTTGTTGTAGTTAAGAGTGGTAGCGTTATAAAAGATAAGGCCAATGATTCCTTTTGTACGTGTATATGCCCTGAGTGTTGTTGTTGTTGTTGTAGTTAAGAGTGGTAGCGTTATAAAAGATAAGGCCAATGATTCCTTTTATACGTGTATATGCCTTGAGTGTTGTTGTTGTTGTTGTAGTTAAGAGTGGTAGCGTTATAAAAGATAAGGCCAATGATTCCTTTTATACGTGTATATGCCTTGAGTGTTGTTGTTGTTGTTGTTGTAGTTAAGAGTGGTAGCGTTATAAAAGATAAGGCCAATGATTCCTTTTATACGTGTATATGCCTTGAGTGTTGTTGTTGTTGTTGTTGTTGTTAAGAGGGGTAGCGTTATAAAAGATAAGGCCAATGATTCCTTTGGTACGTGTATGTGCATTGGGTGTTGTTGTTGTTGTTAAGAGGGGTAGCGTTATAAAAGATAAGGCCAATGATTCCTTTTGTACGTGTATATGCCTTGGATGTTGTTGTTGTTGTTGTTAAGAGTGGTAGCGTTATAAAGGTGGCATAACACAGTTGAAAGCTGATTTTCTGTTTCCTGGGACTCCCCCAACTTTTATTCTCTCAATATTTCTCATAATATCCATACTGGTTCGATAAAAAGGGTTTTCCTGTATCAAGGAGTGCCAGAATTATAAGAAAATGACTGGAAGTCACACTCTCAGTCCATATTATAGAAAGAAATATAAGCATTGACAACACAACCATTATAGCTATTATGAAAAATATATGTAAGCCTGAATTCGACTAATTTCAATGCAATAACGAAGTCCATTAAATAAAAACCGCTGAAAAGCCATATGATACATGGAAAACCGAATGCACATGTATGGTCAGATTTGTCGAACAAACCGGTGAAAAGTTAGCATTTTTCGCAGACTGCAGACTTGTCAGTCTCACTTTTTCAACATATTTGCGGCTCTAAACTGCACATTTCAGAGACTAAAAGAAGACATTGGGCAAACAAGAGTGGATTTAATGCAACAATGCCTGACATGACAAATCTAAGCATAAATGTGATGGAATTAACTCATTTCCACAATGAAACTGCAATTTTACCCTGTCTGAATGCCAAAAAAACTGAAAAAAATGAAACATTTACGTTTCTAACATTGCAGACTTTCTTTGTTATTGAATTACCTCCCTTGTTTTGATCAACATTTGACCAGAGAAAAGGGAGTCAAATGCTGTCTTATGTTCATTTTCTTCATAAAAATTGATGGAAAAGCTCTAAAAAGGGCATTTTATTGATTACTGTTGACACAAGTTTCATCTCAGTTTACCTACATGTATAAGGTGGCATAACACAGTTGAAAGCTGATTTTCTGTTTCCTGGGAAACCCCAACTTTTATTCTCTCAATATTTCTCATAATATCCATACTGGTTCGATGAAAAGGGGTTTCTTGTATCAAGGAGTGCCAGAATTATAAGAAAATGACTGGAAGTCACACTCTCAGTCCATATTATGGAAAGAAGTGGCCACAAAAGTAGTCTGAAACGGGGTGAAAAAAGTAAATTTGATCCTTTATTCCAAAAATCACCCAACAAAAACGCAGGGGGGTTAGTGTAAAATTGAAAGGCTGCTAAGACTCTCAAAACGATAGGTAATCTGTGGATGCAGTCAGAAATAACACGCTATCAGCTCCTTTTCAAGCAATTTTGGACCCTGGCCAAAATCCGAATATCCCGAAAGCATGTGTTATGTGTCACCAAAAGATAAGGCCAATGACTCCTTTGGTACGTGTATATGCCTTGGGTGTTGTTGTTGTTGTTGTTGTTAAGAGGGGTAGCGTTATAAACATTACATATAGCAGAACAAGTAGGTAGCGAATTAAAGTATGGCAGAACGAGTAGGTAGCGAACTAAAGTATGGCAGAAAGAGTAGGTAGCGAACTAAAGTATGGCAGAACGAGCAGGTAGCGAACTAAAGTATGGCAGAACGAGTAGGTAGCCAACTAAAGTATGGCAAAACTAGTAGGCAAAACGAGTAGGTAGCGAACTAAAGTATGGCAAAACGAGTAGGTAGCGAACTAAAGTATGGCAGAACGAGTAGGTAGCCAACTAAAGTATGGCAGAACGAATAGGTAGTCAACTGACAGAATTGCAGAACAAGTAGGTAGCGAACTGACAAAATGGCAGAATGGGTAGGTTGCGAACTGACAGTATGTAGCGAACTAGAGTATGGCAGAACTAGTAGGTAGCAAACTGACAGAATGGCAGAACAAGTAGGTAGCGAACTGACATAATGACAGAACGAGTAGATAGCAAACTGACAGAATGACATAACAAGTAGGTAGCGAACTAAAGTATGACATAACGAGTAGGTAGCAAACTGACAGAATGGCAGAACAAGTAGGTAGCGAACTGGCAAATTGGCAGAACGAGTACGTTGCGAACGGACAGGATGGCAGAATGAGTAGGTAGCAAACTGACATAATGGCAGAACAAGTAGGTAGCTAACTAGAGTATGGCAGAACGAGTAGGTAGCAAACTGACAGAACGAGTAGGTAACGAACTGGCAAAATGGCAGAACGAGTATGTAGCAAACTGACATAATGGTAGAACGAGAATGTAGCAATCTGGCAGAAAGAGAAGGTAGCGAACTGACAGTATGACAGAACGAGTAGGTAGCGTACTGTCAGAATGGCTGACCGATCAGGTAGCGATCTGGCAGTCTGAAAAAATATGTTCAAAGTCGTCTGCTGCAGACTTGTCGTATGATGGAAAGGGTTAAATCCTGTAGAAAACAACAAAGACAACTTTTATTTCATAGATCAGTATCGAGCGGCGCCCTGACTTGTTAAACAATTAGTCTAATGCCTAAATATAAGTTGTAGGGTTTTACGCCGTTTTCAACATTATTTCAATTTAATGTTGCACTCTTATAGAAATTCATAAAAAAAAAAAGTAAAATAACAATTGTTTTCCCCTATAAACCTTTATGAGGACATGTTTGATTCTAATTAGACTGTAGTATGAGAAAGCTTTCATATTTTAATTATTTAAATAAAGTTGTTTTTCCCTGCTTGTGACATACCGTAAATCATCTAATAAACAGCATAATTAGTTTTGCACTAGATAAACAATTACTTGACCGCCTCGATGATGTTGTGGTAGAGCGTCCACCTCGGATGCGGTCGGTCACAGGTTTGATCCCTTGCCGGGTCATACCACATTAAAATTGATAGTAAAGCTGCCTTCCGTGGCGCTGAGGTTTGTAGGGTTAGCATTACGACTGACTGGCTGATGTCAGGATAAATAGACCAGTAGCACTGGTAACTTACCCAGGAAACTACGTGATATAACATAAAACATGTTGAAAGCGGAGTTTAACACCAAACAATAAACATTTACTTATTGCGTAAGTAATTTCAGGTATGTCACAGAAAACTGTGGAAACAAGATAATGTTAGTTGTCTGTGACTTTCCATAAACAGCATTTATATTACTTTAAAACCACTAGATACACATACTTATTGTGTATACAATGTATATGCCTCATTGAACTGAGTGTGTTTTTATAACAGTTATGTACATTTTATCTCAACACGGTTTGTATATGACATCCAACCTTTAAATACATTCTGGAATGAAAATGTATATGAACGGCTCCGTTTTTAAAATCCTGAAATCTTGGAGAAAAGTATAATTTGTGAGTGTGGGCTCTTGGGTAACATGTTTGTGGTTAATCCCAAACCTATTCAGCTTCTTACTTTTAAAAAAATCGATTTGAACTTTTGAATGAGTTTTCTTCCCTCTGTATAGAAATGCCACTTTAATCACGACAACAGTTCACTTATTCATAATTTCTGGGTTAACAAACCAGTACTTAGGCTAGAACACGTGAATTGCCCAATGTCATACCACCATGACCTCCGAGCCGCGACTGGGAATCGAACCCCGGACACTCGCTTCCAAATCTTCGACACTTAACACTCGACCACGGCGGGGTTCGATCCCCAGTCGCGGCAATTCGGTCATGGAGTGCTCTTGGGCAAGGCACATTTTCAAGCCTAGTACTGGTTTGTTCACCCAGGGATCACGAATAATTAAATTTTTAAATGCGCGCTAAATGACCTTAGCTGTCGATGCGCCGTAAAACAATATACATTCATTCATTCATTCGACCACGGCGGATTCTTAAACATATACGTTAAACCAAGATCAATCTTTCAATACATGATCTTTAATCTTTGTCTACAAAGTCCACCATTTTGTATTTCTCAAATCATTTCCAACTTTGGGGCTGATCAGGCTATCGAGCGATCTCTATCTCCGAGCAATACTGGCGTAAACATAAGCTAGTTTTGTCGCTGTCCGCTTGACTTGATAAGATCAGATAAGCTAAAGTAATGTATTGGGTTCATACAAAGTTCTGTTTTATTATGTTCTCAGTTTCGATTTATTCCCGAAGAATGAACATTTTGATATTTGTCTATTTAAGGCTTTGACGAAAATTAGTACTGCTGTATTTTCTTAACGTCCAATGCGCGTGTACAAAGAGAAATTATGTTTTGCAATGATATGACGATAATCAAAGGTTGATAGGCAGTCAAGTAGTCTTACATTACTTATACATTAATATCAGCCAAATTTAGATAAGTTTAAACGAATTATGTTAAGCACATATACATTACATTATTATTCAATAACTATATTCGTTATCTTTCATAATAATGAATTTAATTATAACATTTGTTTATTCGTTATAATTGTTGAAATACAAGTATTTGTCTATGCTATTAACGTTTGGCTGTAAGTGGCTAAAGGCAATTATATGCCTATTTGAAAGTCGAATACATATCACAATCATAAACAATCAAATACTGTAATTCATACAATCTCTAAAATTGTACAAAACTCAACATGGTCACCCAACTTCCGTTATCAGAACATAAACGGTGGGATAAGCTGATGGGGTATTGATACGCTGCTGAGATGTAAGTCATAAAGCAATAGCGCACTCTCCAATACACAGGCATTTCACCTTTCTGAGGCATCGATTTTTACATAAAGGTTTAAAAAAGACCAAAACATATTTTAGAAATATTTATTTTAATTAGTGCAAATGTAAGAGAGAAGAATTCTGCATATTAAACCGTTTAAAATGAAGCGATCGGATGTTTTACAATACCTTAATAAAGGAGAACAATTCTTAGCTCCTTCTTATTTCAATATAACTCTGGGTGACCAACAAAGACCTAAAAAGGTGTAAAATGTAAAAATCATTCATTAACTAATTCGTAGGAGTAATTTAACTATTTTTGCCTATATATACATCTATAGGAATTTTTCCCGAAAGTTGGCTATGATCAAGTTAAATCACGGTACATTAGATGTACAAGAAATCAAGGATGACAATATCGATAAACCCTTTCCCCCATACAGACAGAATTTGACATATATGAAGCTGACAACTTTTCAAAACATTGTGGAAAAAGGAGAAATTGTTCATAATGAGACATTTCTTCATGTTTAATAATGTATTTTAATTTATTTACTTTTATTTCACAAACCATTATTTTTTTGTCCTTAATTGTCCAACTAAATAAATAAAGGTAAAATAATTGGTGTGTGCTTTCCATCCAAGGCACCTAGCACATGGTGAAAGTTCCACTGGCTGCAGTAGCCTGCAGTGACCTCCTTTTCCACTCCAGCTGTCGTCGGGTTGGTGACCACCTTGTCGCCGTACTCGTCCCTAATTGGTCTGACAGACGTCCCGTATAGAACAGATACATCATCGACTTGTAGCAGTCCCCCGTGGCCAGGTGCCTGAGTGTGATGGCCACGTTCAGTCCAACCTCCTGCGAGTCGCTCGAAACATCTCGGGGAAGAGCCTGGTGAAGTTGCAGAACGCCACTACATCCTCGTTCCTCAAGAGTATCATGAGGTTGCCATACGCTCCCTGTACCGGCCTGAGAGTGGACGGCGACCCACCACCTCCTATCCCGACGGCGTGCCATCCAGATGCGCAAGAGATGTGCATAGATGAGTGTGAGGTTCATGTTGGACTGGCTGAGTCTCAGCAAGAGCAGTCTGCGTTCGTTATCCATGGCTGTGAAACTAGAAAGACACCATGTCAGAAAACCATCTAGTATATATAGATCGAGAAACCTTCCAAGAATTCTCGGTTCACGCGTCATTTGTTTTGACCAAAGAGGTAGAGATCGTCGCACAAGAAGTTAATGGAACGCAGGAGTCCGTAACAATCCGTATTTATCCGTATCTGAAATTAACTATTCGCAATTATCCGCATTCATCCCCACAAACAGGTATCTGTCAGTATTGGAACGCAAGCTATCCGTATTGAAACGTTTATTTAGGTAACAGTCCGTAACAATACGCAGAAAGAGACCCGTAATTAACCGTAGCTACATGTTACGATCCGCATGAAACCGTATCAGTCTACAACTTAGGGTGGACCGCGGAATGGTAGGTTTAGATACGGATTAGATACGGATAAAAATGCCTTCAGTTGATCATTACGGTTTACTCGTCCGCGCCTGAATTTTGAAAATTTTCAAAATTTGGACGCGGATCCTGTGGACCCTGCGGATACGATACGGACAGTTACGGATTCTGCGGATACGATACGGACCATTACGGATAGAAGGGATAGGTACAGGCTAGCCATCCGTATCCTCCGCAGAATCCGTAGCTGTGTATCTGACTAACTTGATAATCTTGGAACGTAACGCTTTCCCACATGAATACGATTTCTGACGCCTCTGAAGCAGACACATTTTAAAAACATTGTGGCAAAAGAAGAAATTGCTCATACTGATTAATGTCTCCCTTAGCCACAATAATTTCATCTAGATACAAAATATACCCTTTCATTTATAGAGATTTTCATATTTTCGCCTTTATGTTTTTAAAGTCGTCTGCTGCAAATGATATGGTGTGCGGGAAAGGGTTATATGAAATAGTCTCCAGTCTCGCTTCAGTTTCCGTGATGTCCGCATATTTGACACCAATCTGCGTTCTGTTTTTTCGGATAACGGTTGTGTAACTTTGATCGTGAAACCAAACTATGGATCACGTCAAGCTGTTGTTTTTGGCACGACGACCAGATACCTTTTGAAGAAATCCTACTCCAGTGTTCACAAGACGGTATAAACCTTGACGCCTTTGCAACAGAAAACATGCTCAATGTGTTCAACTCTTTACAAAATATACTCTTTCATTTATAGAGATTTTCCATGTTTTTGACTATATCTTTCAAAGTAGTCTGCTGCAAATGTGTGGTTTGTGAGATTGAGTTATATCAATTCGAACGTAAAACCAATATATGAGCCGTTCCACTTGAAAACCAACATTATGAAATGCGTAATGTATCGATCTAGATCAGCCTGCGCAGTCCGCGCAGGCTAATCAGGGTCGACGTGTTCCGTCTCAGGGGGATAGAGGTATAGTGAAATGATTCCTGAACATTTCAGTGCTTTGGTTATCCTATCTGTAATCTTTTGAGCCAGACATTGGACTTCATATTGATTCCTTTTACAGGCAGTTTGTTTCGTTACCATTCCCCCGAAGGCTTCACGGATACTCAGACAACTAGGGTGCCAACAGGGAAGTGGTTGACTAGACAGCATATATCGTCCTGATCAGACTGCCTGGTTCTCGGACAGCCTAATAGTCCAGACATTTTAGTTTTGTGAGGCGCCGCCTAGTAATGAGCCGGTCCGCGTGATCAAAGCGGCATGTTTGAACAGTGAAGTTTGAGATCAACCAGCCTGTACACATGCTTCGTTCTATTAAGATCTACATACATTAACAGAACCTTCTAACAAGCATGTGTAACTAATAAATGATACACCGGCTGATCTGGGACTACACTGTTCGTAAAAGCCAACTTTTGCCTTTTCAAATAGTCAGGCTCATTTTAAGGTGAACTTAGGATCTAGTAACATTTTAACAATATCACGTCGAAGTGTTGTTAATTCCACAACAACTTGATGGCGTTTGACGAAATTCGACTACAGATGGCATTATATCATTAGTTTGTAATCGTTACAACCTATCATGTTTTCTATGACAGAACAAGAAGAAAAGGGCGGACACATAAACATATATCTGTAATATTTGTCTCGGCAAAATTTGCAATTGTGTTTCAGAGTTTCGGATAATATTAGCATGTCCAGTTTACAATGAACTTCCGCTTTAATATTTCTAAGATGGCTTGCCTAATGCATACCCAACGTCAATGTTGTGTTATGACATAATGAATGAATGTAGAATTATATAATGAATATTCACTGATATAACATTGTATTGAGACATTTAAAAGCCGAAAATCGTTTTTAGAAAGCCTTTATTAAGTTGAATTATAAAACATATGCCATATGATAATTATTTCTATTTTTGAAAACCTTATTTGTTTAACCTGACGTCCGGGGCTCGATCCCCAGTCACGACACGGCGGTTGTGGTGGAGTGCTATTGGGCAAGGCTTTTTTCGTAAACTAGTACTGGTTTGTTTACCCAGGGATCATGAATAAATGAACTGTTGTCGTGAAATAACTGAATTAATGTTGAAGACTATATAAAACAATAAAACTAAAATATGTACATGTTCATTATGTATAACGGGTGGCAGGGCTATATTACTGTATACAAATCATTTGTACTTGTATTGTTTTTAGCATGGGGCTCCTTAGATTCAATTGCAATAGTAGGCGAATTCCGAAGACACTCATCGAAATCTAGACTGAAATCAGTCCCTACTGTTAAAGTATTATTTCAATATCGGAAATGGACTACTTCTAATATCTCTTTCTTCAGTAGCTCTTCAATACTGAAGATATTTTCATGTTCAGAGAGATGTCTTAATATTGGTAGATTGTATATAATGTCAATGAAAGCACATGTATCTGTGGAATATTTTAAAAAATTGAATGGACTGGTTCCATAGTTTACTATCACTACCATATCGTACCACCAATTAGTCCATCACTAGAAAAGTAAAATGCGGTAACTTGGTAGGATGTTAAATGGAAAATAGATTAGATTTGACATCGCTTAAGCAATAGAAAGAACACCACAGAAATGTGCTGTTGAAACTTAAGAGATATAGAATTGAAAATGAAAAACGGATTTCTACGCTGTCAAAAAACGAAGTCGTGGAAATACGATGAATCGTATAAATATATCTAGGAACTTTATAGGGTAAGAGAGTGGATGTGGTCTAATAGAAACGACAATCACCTGTCACGCGGGAGACCCGGATTCGAATATCGGTCAAGGCGGGTTTTTTCATCGTTATTTTGTTAACTTTTGTCAAATAATGACATCATATGAGCGGTTAAACGGTTGAAAATCGTTTGGAAAACAGAATGTGTTCAGTTGTTTCGAGAAGGCTTTGCCTTTTTGTAAAGCCATGCTAGACGAACCCCTTAGTCGAAGTGGTTAATTGTAAAATAATCTATAGGCGCTGTTCATTGTTATTCTATTATAAGTTGGACACAACAGCACAATGCTATTGTACCTTTGTTAAAAAATGAATGTGTTAATTTAAAACCACGATATAACATATTTCAAACAAGGAAATGTGACCAAATTTCGTGTTCGTCTTTGTTTAAAATAACCAGAAAATACAAATACAAATGAGGTGTTTTGTGTTAAATTTCCACGACCTCTTGGTAAACAATAGTATTTTCTATAGACCCCCATTCTGAAAATACAATAGCGTGCTTTCAACTCCAATATTATTCAAAATAAGGACAAAACAAAGTGTCGTTGTGAAGTGTATTTGATTAATTTTGTGATCCTTGTCCAAATGTTTCCATTGATCTATAGTAAGCCCCTTGCTGGCAGCACTATCAGTGCGTTGATTGTATTGTTGTTTAAAAGGTGAACAAGTTGTTCCTTCTGATTACCATGTCGAACCAAATAGGCTCTAATCAAACCAATAATCAGGACGATGAATCGTATAACTATATCTATAAACTTCATAGGATAAGAGAGTGGATGCTTCAAATCTTATTTGAAGATTGTGCTAATCGTGTGTGCGCAACCTTAGCACACACGATGACTTACCCAATCTTCAAATATTGTCCTGAGTATTGGTTTGTTTAATTTGTATTGGGTTTTACGCCGCTTTCAACAGCTGAGGTCATGTCGCGACGGACAGGAATGATAATATTAGTCCTAAACCTTATAAAGTATTTAAAAACATCCGATCGCTTCATTGCAAACGGTTCAAGATGCAGAATGTTTTTCTCTTTCATTTGTACTAATTGAAATCGTTATTTTATAAATATAGTTTTTGAACAGAAGGGTGAACTGCCTGTGTGTTGGTGTGTGCGGTATTGTGTCATCTCAGCAGGGTTCAAAACCATTTATGACCTGATAACTTAAGTTAACTGACCAAATTGATTTATGTACAATTTTACGAATATAGATATAAATATAATTTTCAATCACTGCAAAAAATGTGTTGTATTGTATACGCGCATTGGAAGTGTAGAATATACAGCAGTACTCATTTTCGTCAAAGCCTCAAATAAAAAAAATATCAAAGTTTTCACTCTTCTAGAATAAATCGAGTCTGGGAATGTAATAAAACAAAACATTTTATAAATTACTCTAGCTTATCAAGCCAAGCGGACAGCGACAGATACCTGGTAAACTAGCTTATGTAAATGCCTGTATTGCTCGGAGATAGAGATCGCTTGATAGCCTGATAAGCTCACAAGATTGACAATTGGAGAGAGAATATAAGACCGTCCATTGGAAAGGTTCTAGGCGGCTTTTGTGAGCAGTAAGAATCATTAAGAGCAGCATGTTAATCCGCACAGTCTTGTCAAAATTCCGTAGATTCCGAAAAGACGGAGTAGATGAAAATTGATCTTATCCAAAATTGTTCACAAAAAGCGAACGTTCACATCTTCACTGGACAGGCTGATATAAAAAAAATGCATGATTTATAACAAACGGGCGATGCTACGGAAGCAATCCAATAACCGTTTTTATTATATACCTACACTTTTTCTGGAGCAAAAACATCCAGATTGTCATGCGCAGTTCAAACACAGATTTATCTTCCGTATTGAATACGTGTAAAATACGGCCCCAAGGTTAGAAATAGTACGTCTCTGAAAAATGATGTGACGTCATCGAAATATGCTTTTACGTCATTAAAATCATTAAAATGTGTTTTTTTAGGCGCGTTTCACACGCCAATCATTATTTATATTTCATGTTATTTCGTTATTTAAAATAAAGACTTTTGTTTAGTTTTTCTTTATTCTGTCTTAAAAGTTATACATGGTATATAATAAATGGAACATTGTGTTGCATTAGCGATACATGTTTTAGTATTGTCTACTCGGGGCGTGGACACTTAGACATTAAGATATCAATTGTTCACGCCCCTCGTAGTACAATACTGTAACCTGTATCGCTATTGCAACATAATATACCTTCTGTAACAAACGTAACGGTTAGTACGGTTGTTTCAATACAACCCTAACGAAGACAACAAAAACAACTTGAAATTTATAGATCCGTATCAAGCTGCGCTCTGACGTTTTAAATAATCAGGAAAATACCAAAATATAATTTATATACAGAGCTCTAGATCAGAAGAGTATTTCACATCCCCGAATCTGAATCGTCTCATTGAGACAGTTCTTTTAAGTACCCACATCGTAGGGTTTAGTTGAGTAATAAGAGATTTTTTTGTTGGGATAAGACCAGTTTATTCTCCCTATATATGATCCTCTGTATATACATTTCAGATCAAGATCAAACAATCAGTTCAATGATTAAATGAACTCTAATCTTGGTCTTTATATTTCTCATGATTTTAGGTAAAATCAGATCCATTAAATTTATAAGAGATCAAGAAGACAATAACGATGAAGCTTTTCCACCATGAAGACAAATTTTGGTGTGTATGAAGCGGACAAGTTTTCAAAATAGTCTAGCAAAAGTAGAAATTGCTCATAATGAGGAATTTCTCTTGTCACAATGTTTTCAACTCTTGTAATAACCTTACAGGGGCGTAGCTCCCTTTAAGCATTGTAGGCACGTGCCTACACTTTTTTTTTCTAAAAATGCCCCAAAATGCAGCTGCGGCGATACACATCTGCGTAATGTATCGACCAGATCAGCGTGCGCTGTCCGCGCAGACTAATCAGGCCGACACATTCCGTCTAAGGGCGGATAGATAGAGTAGTGATTCCTGAAACAGAAAATCCACAGGAGGCGAAAAGTGTATATCCGGCTACGCCTGTGTGGCATGCTTAGGCTGATCCGGGTCGACACTTTACGCAGAGTCCACAATACTGATTTTCTCACGAGACGGCCTGCACATTGATTATTGCCAAGCTAAGCCCCTGCCTTACATCGGAGATATCTTCAAAGGCGTGTGGTGCAGATTTTCTGTATGATGGAAAGGAAAACCGTGTTTTATAAGAGGTGTGTTATAAGAGGTGGCGACACTGTTATAAAAGGACGTGAGCGTCATTGGCGAGCGTCAAATACGAGTGAGACTTCGGTGGTGTGGGAACCTCGAGTATTATTTCATGTCCAGGATCCAAATCATCAGGTAGGGTTATTAAACGTTTCTTTTTTTTAAATAAACTAGATTTAGTTTATTCTAATTCTTTCAAACGTACGAAAACTCTTCTGCAGATAACTTCGAAAACTTCTATATTAAATTACCAAAAAATCTTCAAGTATGAACGAAATATTAATTATTGAATAGAGACAAAAGGGGAAAATACCTCGAATATTATTTACTGAATGAGCAGGTACAGTAGATAAATACTCATTGTTTATGTAACGTCAACAAAATCCGCAGCAAACGACATTTAAACAATTTACATAAAATTAAAAACATCTTTTTTAAAACGAACAATCAATTATTGAATATATTTGAAAACAAATTGGCATAGGGGTAAGCAAGCGTCAACATGTTGGAAAGGGTCAATTTATAGATGTTAACTATCTAAAAGATAGTTGTCATTTGTATTGTTAAACAGTGGTGAATGTAAAACAGTGCTGAATGATTGTTGGTTTGCATGGTTTTTTCGTCGCTTTGAAGTTTCCAGTACTACTGGTCCATTTTATCCAGCGAGTCAGTTGTATGTTGTTGTTTGTTTGGTTCGTTTTATGATCTTTTTCTCCAACTTGATACATGGCAAACATTATATGGAAACCTAAAAAACATCAACCATAAGAGAAAACCGCAATTCCCATGTTTTACAGTGTATTTTTTTACTTTTGGATGGCTTTTCATAGAGAATAACATTAGAAATTGTATTTTCAATGCTTCCTTTGTAAATTTATAAAACATCATTAATTCTATGATCCAAACACAGATTAACACAATACAAAATGATAGATTGTAAGGAGTGTGGGCGGATGGCTACGACCTTCACATACCTATGCACGTAACGCTAACTACTGTGAACGCACAAGTCTCTCACCCGAGCTTTCGCTCTCCTTCTACATGTGTAATTGTGTAAAAGAGTAAGAACTGTAGCTCTATCAGTTGTACGTGCGCCCAATTAGCGTTGTATATACCCATTATGGAGAACCAACAGGAGCCTAATTAGTGAGACGCGATTTATGTCATATTTTGGGTTAATACAATGATACATATTTATTGAAAGTATTTAGGCCAACGACCCATTGTACTAAAAACATTCGATTTAACTAACATTATATTTCTGAGAGTGATGTCCTAAATAGCTTTTCATTAAAAAATGTATACTGTTGATAAAATGTGATAACGTTTAAAAGTCAGTAATGTTGGTGCCGCCAAGATACCAAATGGAATAGAAATACAGTTCTTACTAAACAGTTGAAAAAAATGAAATAAAACATGAAATTCAAATTCAATAATGTATTTTGTTAAACTTATAAAAACACTTAACATATGAGTCGTCCCGCGGGAAAACCAACATTATAGACTCTGCGTAATGTATCCGCGCAGGCTAATCCGGGCCGACACATTCCGTATCAGGGGGTATAGATCTGTAATGATTCATGAAAAAGAAAATCTACAGGAGGCAAAATGTGCCTGTCCGGGTAAGCCTGTGCGGCATGCTTAGGCCGATCCGGGTCGATAATTTACGCAGATTCCAATGTTGGTTTTCTCGTGGGAGGGCTCATATGTTATAATATTTTTTGTTGCACAACTCTTATGAAACGGAATCAAGAAATAGAGATTTCAATGAACTACAAATAAATTGGTACGTGAAGACTACTATGGCAAGCCTGTTTACCATTGATACGAAAAAAAACCATGAATGGGTTTTTTCGCTTATAACGAGCATAGCTCGTTATGAGGTTTAACCTTAATAAGGGGAAATTTCCTATATTCAGTATGGAAAAAAATTGGGTGCAAAGATACTACGGCCCAGCTCATGAAATCCAAATGAAATTACATAGAACAAAGCAGGGAACCATGGCCGACATTTATTCATATCCGGCCGACGTCACATCCGTCCAAATCAAGCTGGTTCCCGAGATAACGACAATCACTTTTTTGTTTACAGTAAAGGCTGATAACCAGAACCTATCGGCTACGATTCCCTTTGTTTTAGGTAAGAATTTTTATCTCTCTCGTTTTCGTAACATATATTAACACAGACAATATCATTTTGGCATTCTTGTAGGCAAAGATATAAGATCTAGCTGTATTGTAAATTTGAAAGTTTTGCATTCATTGACGGATGATCCTGGCGATGGAATAACTGTCTGATCCAAGATGCTCTTCCTGGTAAATTTGTTTCACTAGATCAATGACAATGCTTCACAGACCTACTAAAGTCGTCAGTCCTTCTGACAAAACTCCTTTGGACGGTCAAAGATCGATGCAAAAATTGGTTGAACATACACCCTGTGACACAAATCTGAGACATGTATTTATGTCTCTGCCCAAATACACCAAAACAATGTTCATGTTTGTGACAGACAACAAATATAAGATGAAAGGTGGGATATTTTGCCATTAAACTTCAAAAGTTTCTTTTAAATTCTCAATTCCTTTATTCTAGCTATCACTATTTGTTTTGTTAGTGATCCGGAACTCCCACGCTTACTCTATGATGTAAGAAATAAATATGACCCTAAGTCCCTATGCATAAATATCACAAAAATAGCACATAAGAAAGTGAATCTATTTTTAGAAGTGTTCTTCGAAGTTCTCGAGCGCAGATTGTTTACACATTTAATGACGTAATATCTTACGTGTCTACTACATGGCATCCACTTCATTTTTTAGTGGTGAACACATTTGCAATGTGGACGGAATATTTAAGACTAATGGCTTATCAGGTAAAACTAACAGCTTTTTAGGCGAAAAGAACCCAAGAAGAAACGTCCCCAGTGTATTCAAGAGACATATCGGGTGTCCAAAAAAAGGAAGTTTGAACAAGTTTTCTAAAAGACTTGACTGGAGACACATATCCGTGGCCGAGACTGATTTATATAGGCATGCATTGTGCTGTGTGTTCTAAAAAATGTTTTTACAATTGATAAAAGGATGTGATAATCAAAAATTAATCTTAACAAGGCACATTGCATGGACGGTAGCCAGAAATCTCGACCCAAAGAATTCTCGACCCCATTATCGGATTATGGTTTAACACACAGGTGTCATAAACAAAAGACTGATTATTGATACTTACTTACCTGTTGATTGATTATTTAAATGATCTCGATGTGTTCTAAATAGTTAATCTGCTGCGGACGACTTTGAAAACATTTGGTGAAAAAAGGAGAATATGTACATGACAGGTTGACTTCTGGCTAAGGTATAGTTATATTAATGAATAAGGAAGATTGTGAGAAAAGGAGGAAATGTCCTCTATCAAACAATACTTCAAATCTTAAGAATACTTTGAAAACCATGATATAAGATAATTTATAACAATGTTGAAACATACATCATTATTGCATTAATCATTATCTAAATGTAGTGATTATACAACAAAAGAACCATCATCCATTCTCACCTATATAAACTGGGATCTAAATTGGGGTCGAGAATTCTGGAAGCCGTCAGGACCACTGCTTTTAAAGAATCCACCCTGCAGCTAAACATCATTCAAGTAAGTATAAAACATCTTGCAAAACAGTTAAATCTTAAGAATTAGAAAATGCACAATTGATTTTAATTCAAAAGCATTGTGAGAAGTATAATTGAATATTGTCAACAATTTGACCTTTTTTCACAATGCTTTCAAACATCATATGCTGTAAGGTCAAATGTCATCTTCATAAGATAAACACAAATGTAAGTTACATTCTGTATCATCAGTAATTATAATAATCCTATGTCAATTTAAATGTTGATTTATCTTTGATTGTCAACAATATCTGTATAAACCCCTCAATGGCTACTTTTTCTGAACACAAGTGGGGAATTGGCCCCTTTTCAAAAAATTATAGAAGCATCTTTGCCCAAATATACTCAAATGAAAAATGTATAAAAAATATCAATCCTCAGTCTACCTAATTCTTAAAAAAATGCCCCAAATATCTGAATCAGAATTTTCCACACAAATTGGGCGATAACTGGTTGTATCTCCAGAACATTGAGCGTGATTAATATAAGATTAAAGCTTGTTTCACAATTGATGTAAAAAATATAAGTTTAAAGTCACTGGTTTAAAGGGATAATCTAGATAAGACTGCACAGGCGTACAAACTGGTCTAAAACAAAACTGGTTGCAGAACCCAAAGCTTGGCTTTTTGACATAACTAATATACATGTATATTGTTTTCAATTCTGGTCTATTTTTTAAATATTAGGCTATTTAAAAGGAAAAAGGTATAAATAGTGTTTGTAATCTCATTCTTTAATTTATCATTTCATTTTATATAATATTAGTTATTTGGTCTGTTACTGACCCACTACGGAAAAATAGGGGGTTTGTGGAATTTATAAGGGGCGAGGCATTAGCCGAGTCCCCCTATACATTCCAGACCCCCTATTTTTCCGTAGTGGGTCAGTAACAGACCAAATAATTGATTTATTTCATCGACCACCTTTCATGAGCAAAAACATAAATAATATTGTTTCATTTACATTAACGTTTACAATATGTCTAGATGAAATTTACAGGTTTGGGCGCCAAATGACTAGCGTTATGACGTCAAACCGCTGACGTGATGTCATTTTCCTAGTATTAGGTCCCAGTATTTTTAAAATTCCTAGTATTAAACCCACTTTAATAATGAAATGAAACAATATCAATTTGTTTTGCTTATGAAAGGTGGTCGATGAATAAATCAGTTATTTGGTCTGTTACTGACCCATTAAGGAACAATTTTGTGTTCAATTTCATAAACACAATTTACAGTTGTAATATTGTTAGTGGTTTCCGTGATTTTGAGATAAAAAAGGTGAATCGATGAATGGCGGCCGTTTTGTCGACTATTGACTTTGCAGTTATTGTCTGATGTCATTTATTATAACAGCAGTCAATCATATTCTGCATCAAGTTTTATTTTAAAACAGAATGGATTTAGAACGTCCCATACAATCATGGAATAACAGTTCTGATGGTGATTACTGGAGAGGAAATTCATATAGGCAGTTAGTGATATACCCCTTGGTCATTGGTACCTGTCTATACAATGAAAATATCATGCATCTTTGACTGTGGGGTAATATTCTTTCCTGCATACACATCAAAACAGTAAATGGATTGAGATCAACCTGTACAATCATGGAATCACAGCTGTTATGGCGATAATGGGAGAAGAAGTTCATATAGGCAGTTAGTGATATACCCGTTGGTCATTGGTGCCAGTCAAAACAATGAAAATTGCATGCATCTTTGACTGCGGGATATAACTTCCTGCATCAACATCAAACAAGGGAATATATTGAGAGAAACCCATTTACTGATGGAATTACAGCTGTTATGACGAGGACAGGAGAAGAACTTCAGCTGATTACCTTTATTACTAATGGATTCATACAAGGTAATCTTTATTAATGGATAAGTTTATCAAAATCATATCAAGCTTGTTTATCTAATTAAATGTAGTATATAAAGGAAGTCCTGTTTTTTTATTGCACAGTTTGTGTTTTTAGCTCACCTATGCACGAAGTGCAAGGTGAGCTATTGTGATCACATTTTGTCCGGCGTCCGTCCGGCGTGCGTCGTCAACATTTCAGCTTGTTAACACTCTACAGGCTACATTTTGCATCCAATCTTCATGAAAGTGTATCAGAACATTTATCTCCATTAAATCTTGGACAAGTTTGAAACTGGGCCATATGAGGTTAAAAACGAGGTCACTAGGTCAAATTGAAGCGAAATCTTGTTAACACTCTGGAGGCCACATTTTCAATTTGAGCATGTTGAAACTTTATCAGAATGTTTGTCTTAATGATATGTAGGTCAAGTTCGAACATGGGTTATGTCGGGTCACTAGGTCAAATTGAAGGAAAATCTTGTTAACACTCCAGAGGCCGCAATTTTTGCTTCAGCAGTTTGAAATTTTGTCAGAATGGTTGTCTTTAAAATATCTAGATCAAGTTATGCCGGGTCAAAAACTAGGTCACTAGGCCAAATTGAAGGGAAATCTTGTTAACACTGTACAAGCTGCATTTTTTGCTTCAGCAGCTTGAAATTTAGTCAGAATGTTGAGCTGAATAATACCTAGGTCAAGTTCGAATAAGGGTCATGCCGGGTCAAAAACTAGGTCACTAGGCCAAATTGAAGGGAAATCTTGTTAACACTGTACAAGCTGCATTTTTTGCTACAGCAGCTTGAAATTTGGTCAGAATGTTTAGCTGAATGAAAACTAGGTCACTAGGCCAAACTGAAGGAAAATCTTGTTAACATTTTGGATGCCGCATTTTTTGCTTAAGCATCTTGAAATTTTGTCAGAATGTTTGTCTAAATGATATCTAGTTCAAGTTCGAATATGGGTCATATGGGGGTCAGAAACAAGGTCAATAAAGGAAAATATTGTTCAAACTCCGGAGGCCGCATTTTTTCTTTGAGCAAGTTGAAAGTCATATCAGGAAAAATAATTTATAGATCACTAGGCCAAATGAAGGAAAATCTTATTAACACTGGAGGTTGCATTCAGAATAATTGTCTTGATGTGTTTTGCATATTACATTGTATAATTAAGGTGAGCGATCCAGGGCCATCATGGCCCTCTTGTTTATGATCAGGTTTTGTCTGATGTCCTTTGGTCACACGCCATCAACAATTGCCTTGTGAACAATCTACAGGCAACATTTTACAACATCCAATATGAATGAAAGTTTATCAGAAAATCATCTCCATCAAATCTTGGCCAAGTTATAGACTGGGTCCTGTGAGGTGAAAAAATAGGTTTCAATGTCAATTTGAAGGAACATATTGAAAACACTCTGGATGCCTTATTTTAAAGTTAAGCATGTTGAAATGTTTTCAGAATAACTGTTTTGATGATATCTAGGGTAAGTTAAAATATATTTTCGGTCATAAACTAGGTCATGTTGGGTCATAAACTAAGTCACTCCACCAAATTGAAGGAAAATCTTGTTAGTCTAGAAACCACACTTTGCCTTGAGAAGCTTGAGGCTTTGTCAGAATGTTTGTCTTGACAATATCTAGACCTAGTAAGAATAAGGGTCATGGTGAGTCAAAAACTAGGTCACTAGACCAAAATGAAGTAACATTTTGTTAACACTCAGATATTTTGAATGCTGCATTTTTTATTTTAACATGTTGAAATTTTGTCAGAACTGGTGTTTTGGTGAAATCTAGACTAAAATATAGGTCATGTTGGATAAAAACAACAATGAGGTCCAAAGAAAAACATTTGAGAAAAATCTTGTAAACAGCTTGACCTCAAGGTTTGATTCAGCATCTTGAAACTTTGTCAGAATGTTCGCCTGATGATTATTGATATCTAGACCAAGTTCAAATATTGGTCAAGTCGGGTCAAACATAAGGTCACTAGACCAAATTAAAGGAAAATCTTGTTAACACTCTGACAGCTGTCCTTTTAATGTTAGCATGTTGAAACTTTGGCAGAATAGATGTTTTGAACATTGCTTTTAACCCAGAAACTATGTCACTAAGCCTAATTGAAGGAAAAACTTGTTTTCACTATTTACCTTTTTTACCTTTCTGTATTGATTATGTTCATGTGATGAATTGAATGTTAAATTGGTTGAAGATTTGACTTTGCACCAAGAGATAAAGTAGGAATAGTGTACAACAGCTGTCTCAGTTCCGACAGCTTGAAACAGATTCCTTTATCATGGTAGTCACATACCTACAGGTTAGACCCATTATAGACGCTGTGCTCGTGATGAGGCTTTGCCTTTTTCATATTAGTTAACGGGTGTGAGATTTTTTTTTTTTTTTTTTTTTTTTCAATAACCCATGAAGCTTTCTGAAATGAAACTGGCCAAATCCATGGGGGCCGCCATTTTGGGTATGTATAAAATGAGCCGAGAAACACGGATTGAAAAAAAATTATTGTCGTCTTTTTAATATTTTTTTTTTAAATCGATATTTTGGGTATGTATAAAATGACACGAAAAACACGGATTTTTTAAATTATTGTCGTCTTTTTAATATTTTTTTTTTTAAATCGATATTTATTAAAGTGCTGTGTTTTAGGGGGAATTAACATTAAAAATAAATGGAACTCTGTAAGAAATATGTTTTCCCGTTCGTCAAAAAAACGACAGCATTAGACTTCTACGCCTGAACCTAAATGTTGACTGTATCGTAGCCAAAGAAGGACGTGACGTCATTTCCGTAACACTTCATCTTGGCGTAACGTCAATGGAGCGACGTCGTTTCCCGCAAAAAAGTGGTATCAACATGAAATACCCCAAATTCCTATACATGAGCTATTTATCAAACATTGTTGCAAAAGGATAACTTTCTCATAAGGAGCAATTGTTCTTTTAGCGACAATCTTTCCCTAAATCGTCTGTTGCAAAGGCCTCATAAACCGTCTCTAATAGGGAAAGGGTTAAGCAGAAATGTGACCCCTTACATCATTTGTTCCAGTCATATTGACTGGTTGAAAAAGGCAGTTGCCAGGTGGCATCAGCAAAGAGCTGATCTTTTTGCTTCTTTACCATAATGCAGGTGATCGATTTAGGATCATCTTGGCCATCATGTTTTAACCTCGTTCATTATAAATGTATTCCTTGATGTTCTGAAAGTCTTTACTTTATCATTTTCTGTTCGTAATAATAGACGACAGCAATACGAATTCCAAATATTTTTTGATAATGCACGAAACATGACATTAACATTATTATTGTCTAGTCAATTACTTATAAATCCTTTTTTATGGCCAAAGTATGCTCTTTAATTTTTGTTTATAATTATCTTGCGTTTTTTTCGTAAATAGGTAGTACCTATAGATATATTATGTTATGAGATATCTCTTAAAGTTTAAAGAACAGAACAGGACATAAGTTTATTGATTTGATCTAGAATACAGATCATCATCGTACAAACATATTAACATAACATAACATAACATACGTGAATGTTTAAAAAATGCAAACTACAGAACACAAAAAGTAAATATTTATCTCTTGAATTATCCTCCCTAAGATCTTAAATGGAGGTTGAACGTACATGCAACTTACATTTTTTCTATACAGCTTTTTTTTTTTAACAATTGCTATTACTTAAATTTACAGACATATCTAGGTTAAATAAAGTCTAGAATGTCATATCAGAGATTCAACATTGAATATAGCTGTGTGATTAATTCCTTTATCAAATTTTTTTTTTTTTTAAGTTATAATATAATAAATTTGAATGTGCTAACTATTTTTAAAAAAAAGGTTTGAAAAATTAAAATGCACACACAGCATATTAAAGGCGTATACTACAGTTATTTATCCAAAATTTTCCCAATCATAGAATTTCATTATTCTTGTATTATGCTAGTACATACAATAACTAGTTGAAATAAGAAAAGAAAAAAATATGTTATGGATTCACAAAAATAATATTGGCCTGTCAATGACATGACCAATTTCATCAAAGGAACAAATATAGACATTGGCCTGTCAATGACATGACAAATTTCATCAAAGGAACAAATATAGACATTTTGGCCGATAACCTAAAACTCACAAAAAAATATAAAAATGAAAACTACAAATCATATTAAAGTTCATTTATAACTTTATATATAGAATTTAAATCAATATGAAAAGAGAATTTGTGAGAAAAATATGAAACAAATTATATTAAGCTGATTTTCAAGGTCGAAATTTGTTTGTGTGTTTTAGGTTTTTGGGCAAAATGCCTATATTTGTGCCTCTGATCAAATTGGTCATGTCATTGACAGTCCAATATTTTTTTTTTTTGAATTGATTACAAATATTTATTTTTTCTTACTTCAACCAGTTATTGTATGTACTAACTTAATACAAAGAATAAATAAATTCTAAGATTGGGAAATTTTTGGTATACGCCTTCAAGACCTTAAATATCGGTTTAAAAAAGGATTGACAAGACGGTGATAATGATCAATTGTGTTTTTGCATTATCTCTATATATTTAGATATTTATTGTTGTCGTCAATTATGAAGTACGAAAAATAATAAAAAAAATACATAACACATTTTAAACCCCTTAAAGTCTTTATTTTTTTTATAATTATTTGTAAGAATATAAGTAAACAAAAATAATAACATTTTTATTTCCATAAATATCGATTTTGAAAAATATTACTAGACGACGATACTTTTCAATCTGCGTTTTTTGCATGACCGCTATTTCATATCCGAAATTGGGACACGTTTCATAGGTTATTGATTTTTCTAGTACAATTCCTGCGTGTTACAATAATTTCAACCTTCCGAAGGACGGTTATCGTATGGCGTGGATTATATCAAGAGTTATCATTCGTTTCGTTCAGGTTTCCATCGGCATCATGACTCGAGTGAACCGGATGTATATACTTCTACCAATAGTGCTGCTACTTACCGTTAACTCCTTTGACATTACTTTAGACGTGTGGCAAAAGGAATGTCCGTTTAGTAACTTCTGTACCACTGAGAGCCTGGAGAAGATCAATGAAACTGCTGACCTGACATTACAGCCTTGCTGCCAAAGCTGTTCTTGTGACAAAGATTGTTTTGTATTCGATAACTGTTGCCCGGATGTTCGTATCGGGTCACCTGTCGACTTACAGAAAGCAAACTGTACACAGTTGAAGATTACTAATGAATTGGCCGGGATAAATTTTGCTGACGAATACCGAGTAATAAACTTTTGTCCTCTTGGCTATGACGTCATTGACCAACGATTAGTCGATCAATGTGAAGAAAGATATGTAAACGACTTGAACGACGTAGTGGCCGTTTCTGATATTAAAAACAGAATCTACAAGAATAAATACTGCGCCCTATGCCAGGGAGTCCCTGATTTTGTGAGGTAGGGTGTTAACATTTTGACTTTCTCGCCACCATTTTGTCTCTATCTTAATATTATAACTTATCAAGTTGAAGAGCGGAACTTATTTGAACTCTGCAAGCCTAAGGCAGTTTACATATTCCCATAATGCCTCTTATGTTGAGGGCATCGTAAAGAAATTATATTTACGATCTTTGATTAAGGTTTTCGCTGCCGAATTTCACAAAGTCGATTCTACCATGTTGAAAAGTGGACCACTTCATTTTCATCCAACAGGAAATTTTGTAACATTTTTAAAATATCTAAGTGGCAAACAATGCAGATTTCAGAAGAGACAGATCTGAATTGTTTGCTAAAGCCTTTAATTACCTTTGACATCGAAAGGGTTAAGACTGTGCAGATTTATGGCAAGAAAGGAAATTCCTATAATTATGAGGATGAAATCAACTTATATTTTCTTTTTAACTTAGTAATTCATTGTCGATGCTTCAACTATGCATGTATTTGCCCCAAAGTTTATGGTCAAACTGTCCCGACCTTATTCGATAAGTCAAGCTTGATCAGGCAGGATGACATTTTAGGATCACTTAAACCTTTCGTCTATTTTATATAAAAAACATTTTGTTTGGAATGCGCCAGGCCGAACGCGGGGGACAGGAAAAGTGATATTGGTTCAACAACTTATATTAACATCGATATTTTACTTCTGTCTGTACAACCATATTTCTCTTGGATGCTCTTGGCCTACTCTGCTCGCTACTGCAATATGGTTGTTTATCGCAGAAAGCCGCTCATATAATCCTATTAGTTTAAACTAGGGATGTCAACGATTACCGATATCAATTACCGGTTAATCGTTTGATCTTCTTATCGGTTAACCGGTTAACCGTATAAAACCATAGATATTCACTTACTTCTGTGTACATATTTTATATATTTTTCCGGGAATAACGAACCAATTAATCGTATACCAACCGGTTAGCCGTTGACATCCCTAGTTTAAACTTATTTATTTTACATCGATTGCGAAGCAAGCTTTAAGCTTATACCAATCACGCTCGATGTTTGCTTCCAGGAAACGTTACCCATTAATCGCGCCAATTGTGTGGGGAATCCCAAAGGCAAAACTCGCTCATCTCTGGATTCGAACCCGGGACCATTGGTATGAGAGGCCGATGCTCTACCACTGCCTCCTATTAGGGTTAGGAAGTATCATTCCCCTGCCTACACCCCCCCCCCCCCTCCCCCCCCCCCCCCCCCGAAAGTAGAGGCATTGATGAAGTATGTTTCTATTGATGTAGCTCATAGGTGAAACCAAAATAATCGATTTAATTTTCATCTTTAGCTGGACACTTAAGTTGGTTGCTTGTAGTGAAAGTTTTTACAAAACAACAGTATCGGCATCCGAAGTCACACAGGCCATTCTAAACCAGTGTGCACTACATTCCGTTCCACCGGATGATGGCGGGCAATATGACACGATGGTATGTGGCCGTTCTCTCATTTCATCATGTAGAACAACAACAAATGGCTCCGATTCGGATGTTGACGATATCAGGGAAAAGTGCCTCAACGGACCATGTATGTATAGGCAGAAATTAGTTTAATTCCTTATATTTTCCGTATTAAAGTCAAACCTGTGCTATTGTTTAGCAATATCCTGACTTTAGAAACCACACTTTTAATTCCCCTATTACTTATTTTCTGCATGTATTACCCTGTTATTAAAGACCACTTGTGAACAAAGAAAATATGTGACATTAACGTGTTTATTAGTTTCACTTGTTACATGTCATTGTACATCGTAAAATGGGCCGGTGGCCTAGATACTAGAAATGAAGACGTCTATGTCTACTGATTTAGCCGTAAGCATATTTGTCTTTAAAGAAAAATAACCCGATTCTGTCTTATTTTAACGGAGACCTTATTTTAACGTTGTAACTAACACCCACGAATACAATGTTATTCAAGCATTCGAGTTTTGTTTCTGTTTTTAGATTTACCATTCAAGCATTTGGCGATTTTCAACCGGCAAATGTTGGTGTACAAAAATGTGTTCTGCTATTTGTGTGAGTACGGGGAGGTTGAACGGCACATGTGTTCCAGATCAGAAAGCGGAATCACAAGGGGTCAGCAATCCAGCTTTAGCTTATTACTAAGATTGCAACTTGGTACTACAAACCAGCCACAAGTGAAATCGGAAACGCCATATCAATGTGCTGAAACAGCGATATATGACCATGTAAAGGTAACGTATGTTTAAACTAATTCATCTTACATTAATAGAGAAACAAGTTTACGGCTTATATTAATCACGCTCGATATCTGCTTCCTTGAAGCTCATAACGAGATTCGAACCCGGGATCTTTGGTACGAGATACCGAGGCTCTTATACTTTATATGGGTCGCAGTCTACACTTAATTGATTAGAGATCACGGCCGTTTTTCAACACTGTTTCAGTTATATGATGGCGGCCACATTATCACGTGTTTCATGGCTTCCTTGTTACAGTGCTCAACACACCAATCTTCCCCAGACAACTTCACCACATAAACTATTTAGCCCTTTGGTTGAGGGCGAATGACGTTAGTCATAATGACTTTTGTCAATCACCGTAAAGGTTCAATGTACGAGCCAGTGTTCGAGCTACCGACTCCTTGATTGAAAACTCTCGTCGTTGCCAACTTGGCAATCGCCGATGTACGAAAAGCAGCCTTAGAGCTTTATTGACAACGATCAATGTGCATACCCATACTTTGTGATCTAAATATACACTGTAATATGTCAGACGCTTCTTGACTCATTATCGAAGGGTACAGGTCTAAATCTGACTTTACGGATACGTATAATGATCTTATTCTACGTTATTCGCCAATATCCTGTGGTTGGATCACATGTTACGCCTTTCAGATATGTTTGGCATGTCAGGATCTTAGATATAAACTTTACTTTTTATCATAAGGCATGCAACTATCAGAGAGGACCTCCTAACTGGTCACAATACATAGATCCGAGTGACCGACTCACTCATACATAATACTTTAAACATGATAATAATGGCTGCCCTCTTTGGCGCCCAGGGTTGCGGGGTTAGCATTACGATTGACAGGATGGTGTCAGGATAAATAGACCAGTATAACTGGTAACCTACCAAGTAAACTCCGTGATATAACTGAACATGTGTTGAAAGCTGCGTCTATCACTACACCACAGAGACGGTCGTTTAAAATTGAACAACCTTGAATAATAAATAACAAGAACAATTTTTTTTTTTTCTTTTTTTTTTTCTCAGAGAGAGAGAACAATCTTTAAAAAAGATAAACGGCGATCAATATGAGAAAACACTAAGAAATGGAACATGCGCATATTATTTGACTTGAAGATCTGAAAGGTTTTGTTAGTAATCAAAACAATCAGTAGTTTTCCATGAATTATAAGATTTGTGCAATAATGTTGTATATCTAAGAATTTCGACAGCTCCTTGAATTGGTAATGCATTATAATCGTGAACCAGTTGGAACATTGTTCGATTAGAACATAGTTCTTTAAAAGATAAAGAATCGGTAATCGAGTGTAGCTTGCACGTCACATGACTGGAGATTACGCGAGGCTCCCAAGAGGTGTATCAATTTCAATTAACTGAAAACTTATCATGTTTCAAAAATAATTAATATTTTGCTCTTGAATATTATATCACTGAAATTTATTGTTTAAGGAAAACAATTGAAGGTTAGTATGCAGGACATTTCATTTTAAAACTTCACATTATAAGTGCCTCTCGTAGGATCGCCAACTTAACCATGAACCAATCAGAACGTTTCATTTCATTTGTTTCTTCGACATTATTCAATAAATACAACATTTGATTGGTCTACAATCTAGATCATTTGTTTAACATCTAGGTCAAAACCCACGTGAAGCAGCTATCGCCGAAAAAAACTAAAACAACACAATCCCGTATATCTCCTCTTAAATATTCAAACGTAATGACTTCCATGCTTGACGCTAGGAGTTGCGAGGATAGCATTACGATCAGTGTCGAGATAAATTATACCGATAGTACTGGTAAATTACACAGGAAACGCTGTGATGTAACTGAAATACTGTTGAAAAGGGCGTAAGACATCATTAAAAAATAATACCAAAACCTCATATCTTTGTCTTGAAAAGACTAAGTTGAACATTCCTACATAGACTACAATATGATCTTTAGATATTTCTAATATTTCTTGTCACTGGTTCAAGACATCGACAGCATTCAATTTCGAATATATCTCGGCAATATTATCTCGAAATCTCTAGAAATCTCTAGAGAGGAAAGTATAATTATTGAATGGAGGTGCATATTGACGCATCTTCAGCAGACGACTTTTGAATATATATAGGCAAAATTACGGAAAATCTCTAGAAATAAAAGACGACTTTTGAATATATATATATATATATAGGCAACATTATAGAAAATCTCTAAAAATAAAAGACGACTTTTGAAGAAAAGAATATTGCAAAATGTAAAAACTGTTAGTTATGCGCAATTCATCCTCTTGCCACAATCCTGTCCTCGTGGGAAAGTGTTTATTAGTAGTGTGACATCGTTAGTGCATTGGTGTGTTGGTTCTTCACACGTTACACACAACTAATTATCTCACATCTTACCCATTGGTGTTGTTTTAAAACACCATGCCGTAAATATAAAACAGTATTAGATTACCAACATTATGGCCTCTGCGTAATGTATAGACCCAAAACAGCCTGCGCAGTCCACAATGTTGATTTTCTCGCAAGACGGCTCTTATGTCGACCATACATTATTAAAAATAACGTTAAAGCATTGTTAAAAAGCGCAAGTTTAACCATTTCCCACATATAGAAGCTTGCTGACGCTTCTGCAGAAGACGACATTTGAACAGAATGTGGCAAAGGGATAATTTGCTCTTTAGAGTGTTTAATTTAATTAATCAAAATACACGCCTAATAACATTAAACCGTTGACCATTGGATATGGAAATTTAACCCGGAATAAAACCTATATTCCCGTAGCAGTTTCTCTTCTTTTTTTCTCACATATGATAAAGTTTCACACGCTGCTGTTGTGAACGAATATGACACGAACGTACCATATTTCTGGTCCACAGTTTTTAATTAACTTTATTACAATACTCGCCTTATTACATTAACCCGTTGACCAGTGAATATGATAATTAGTCTCAAGAAACTTAATGATATGATTGTTCTTGTTTTCCTTTGTGAATTTAAAATTACCTACCAGATTTAGAATATTCCCTCATATGAACGCATCTGCAGCAGAAAACTTTTTGAATACATTGGGACAAAAGGATAAATTGCTTATAAAGATCATTTTTTCCATTTGCCACAATGTTTTCAACTTTTTTGAGTAATTATGATATTATCTATAGCGAATTTCCATATTTTTGTTTCGATTTCGATTTATCTGCAGCATACTACAGTCGAACCTGTACTAAAGACAAACTTTGAATAGCAATTCCCTGTTTATTACGACCATACTTTTTGTTTCCAAAATACTCATTTTCTGTATTAATGACCCTGCAATTAAATACCACCTGTGAACAAAGACCATATTGTTCACTACCAATGGGTGGTCATTAAACACAGGTTTGACTGTAGTATGCTGCAGATTTGTGGTATGTGGCAAAGGTGATAACTGAATAACCAACAAAGTATATTATTATCATACTGCGTTGATTCATCTTGAGCCGCAGTCTTCCAAAGTCAGTTTACCCATTACGTGGCTTAGAAACTATTTTACCTTTTCAGGGGAATTGCAGACGGGTATTCTGTCCACCTTACCAAGCTGTCTTCTATGGACGATGTTTGGGATTAGGCGAGTTGACCCATTACGGTACTCAACTTCGAATACAGTCCACACCCAATGACTCGATTCTTTTTGCGACAGATTTAAATACGTTTGAACAGGAGGCGTCGAGAGCTTACGCCCGAAATGTTATACATGAATACGGACTCGAACACTGTGATATCGCCTCCTTTAGTCTGATAGCCATTGTTGATAAGAAGACCGACATAATTGCTGTTATGGAAACTCAAATGTCTATTTCATTTAATGACAGATGTGACGCGACGTTTCTTTCTTACAAAGTCAGAACGAGACTCTCGGAGCGCCATGACACTTCAATTGTCACCAAAACCACTAAAGTCAATTCATCCGGGCAAATTACATTTTACGATCAATCGTTGGCAGTGTTGCATACATCGGCCTTGTATGACAGTTGGTCACTGATATATGTTCAAGGAACATTTAATTTCCGTTCAACAATGACAAACGATTTTTTTCTTTGTCCACATTTCATTGTCGATATTCATCAATATAATTCTATCACCACTGACGTAATCAGGGACGGAAACGAACGAAACCTGATGGAAATATCCGAATTAACACGACTTGAAAACGGATTTTACTCTTTAACAAATGACAGCATTGCCGTATGTATTGATACTTATTTTGAGTTGTATGCGAAAAGTAGGGGCCTAACGACAACGGTCGCCGGGTCTCTGTTTCATGGATTTTTGTTATCATTATCTACTTTTCTGATGTATGCGTTGATCATGTGATGAGCGGATTTTGTCTTTTAAATTTGTCCACGCAAACGGCGCGAGTGTACCGGTTACTGATACAGGAAGCAGCCAGAGGTCGGGCTTGGTAAATTTAACCTGAAAGCTTGTTTCGCAATCGATGTGAAATACGTAAGTTATTGATTACTTAAAATCGGGATGAAATCAAGTTAACAAGTAGGCCATACTGATCATGTATTATATACCTGTACACTTTCCGGTGCAAATACATGCCTTCGCTCAGTTCAAACATGAAGGATTAAAATTCCGTTTTAGACTAGGTCAAATACGGTACCAAATATGGTAATGGTACATCACTGAAATATGATGTGACGTCATTGAAATATGAATTTGCGTCATTCAAAATGAGGAAGTGGGGAGTGGTTCACACGCCAATCATACTTTTTACCTTATGTGTAAACTGTGTTATTTAGTTATTTAAAATTAGGAAATGTGTATATATTTTCTTTATTCTGTCTTAAAAGTTATACAAAAAAAAGTTAATAGAAATAAAACGGAAAATGTTAATGCAGTAGCGAAACATGGCTTTTTATTGTCTATTGGTACGAAATTTCCAAGAATAGTACGGAATTGAAGTGGTACGATATTGAAGTGGTGCGAAGTCTCCGACAACTACGGCGGACATAGCGCCGTGATCACAATAACTCACATATCATTTTGTGCTCGGTAGAGCTAAACGTTAAATCCATTGTTTGTGCATGAAGAACATTGGAGGACGGATACGAGGGCGATCATTTGTATTCACCCGGATCGACTGCTTAATTTGGAGTTTTTAACCCTCTCCCACAAACAACAAATCAGCAGCAGACGACTTTGAAACCATGTAGGCAAAACACATTGAATAAGCTCTTCAATGGAAAGTTTAATCAGTGAAAACATTATGGTAAAATGAGAAATTGCTCATTCTGAGCAATTTATCCTTTTGCCACAATGTGTTTGATAGGTGTCTGCTGCAGACGCGTCAAAATGCGTATACATGTTGGAAATATTTAATATCATTTTCAACGGTATATCACGGCGGTCAGTTCACCTAACGAGCGTTTCCTGACATTCTCGCACCTGTATTTCACATAACATTCTACCCGGGAAACCGGCTACCGTCCAATATGGACTATAACCATGATTTTTGAAAATCATCGTTTAAGATTGAATGTTTGTGCCGGGGAATCGAACTCGTGGCCGCTGAATTTTAAAGTTCTAGTCGTTACCGACTGATCTATAGCGACTCAACTTTACCGTCCATGCTCGTATGATACTTTGAGACCGTCTTTGCGAAATTTATCCTTTTTGCCACAATGTTTTCAATAGTCAAAATGTGGGGAAGGGTTTATACCATTTTCAACGTTATTCCAGTTATATCACGGCGGTCAGTTTTACCTAACGAGCGTTTCCTGACATTCTCGCACCTGTATTCCACAAACAATTCTACCCGGGAAACTGGCCACCGTCCAATATGGATTTGTGTAAATCATACGAAAAGATTGAATGGCTGAGCCGGGTTATCGCACTATGGACGCTGAATTTAAAAGTCCTAGTCGTTACCGACTGATCTACTTTAGCGTCACCCGGAACCGCCCATGCTCGTGTGATGATGTAGTAGAGACGTTATTAAGTTTTGTAATCTTGCCCCGGTTCTGATGCCGCCTGGTCGCAATGTTTTTCAACCGATCAATATGGCTTCAATATGGCTTCAACAGTTTTTGTATAGGGTCATCTAAGAGATTCCCTTTTCTGATGCAGCAGCAATCGAAGTTAGAGATATAATTTAAATATTTTGATCATTTTGGAAGAGGACTACTGAAGAATCATTCCTGAGAGGTTTTGTTGTAATTGGTTGTAATTGGTTTGGAGGAGATGTCATTTGAAGCTTTAAGTTTATTTTATCTCATATCTGAGGCTGAAAATTCTTTCAGACAATCAATATCGCTTCTACCAATTGTGAACCACCTTGGTGGTGTAGTGGTAGAGCGTCCGTCTCGGGTTCGTCCCCGGCCGGGTCTTACTAAAGACTTTAGTAATGGCTGCCCTCCTTGGCATATAGGGTTGCGCGGTAAGCAAATACTGACTGATTGTCAAATTAAATGGGCCAATATTACTTGTACATTATCCAGGAAACATGGATATAGCTAAAACAAGAGGGCCATAGTGGCCCTTGATCGCTCACCTGAGTTAAGTTATCTACATAGTCAATGACAATAACTCCTGTTGCGGTCAGATAAGCAAACACAAGATTTCCCTTTAATTTAGCTTAATGACTGTGTGTTTGACCAAACATGACCTATATTTGTGAACTTGGCTTAGATATCATCATAAGACAAATCCTTCTGACACTATTTAAACAGGCTCAAGTTAAAAATACTGCTTCCAGACTGTTTACAGTATTTTCCTTCAATTTGTTCTCGTGACCTAGTTTTTTATCAGACATGACCCATATTCAAATCTGACATTGATATAAAATAAACACAAATTCAAGTTGAAAATGCGGCCTCCAGAGTGTTAACAAGAAATTCCTTCAATTTGACATTGTGACCTAGATTTCCTTCTGGCATGACCAATATTCGAACTTGCCCTAGTTATCATCAATATGTAGTCTCTATAGTGTTAACAAGATATTTCTCAAATTAAGTCTAGTGACCTACTTTTTGACAGGTTATGACCTATATTCAAAATAAACCTAGATATCATCAAAACATTTATTCTGACAAAGTTTCAACATGTTTGTGTTAAAAATGCAGCCTCCAGAGTGTTAACAAGATGTTCCTTCAATTTAACCTATTGACCTAGTTTTCGACCTGGCATGACCAATATTCAAACTTGCCCTAAAAATTAGCAAGATAAACGACAGGCAAGTAAATCAGAATAGATCACATTGAGTCCTCGGCTCAGACGATCCAAAAGCCTGTCGACTTAACATAAATAGGTGTCTCGGAATCCGAGCTGGTACCAGGCTGGAGACCAAACTCATACATAGTTGACAACGACAAGGCTGAGATTGCTTCGATTGCAGGCATATTTTCAGGTATGTTTTATGTCAATGAGCATGCCGTTATGAGTGTGAGCTGTTGTGTTGGCTTCATGTATGTAGTCATCGTTTGAAACTTCCAAACCAGATATTGAAACAATCATATAAAATACGACAGGCAAAAAGAGGAAGTTTAGGAGAAAAGAAAGACCAACTTTTCTGATTTTCTTTATTGACACATATACAAAGTTTGTGACTGGAGTCAGGAGTGACTTTATGACTGAGGCAAGTATAGTTTGTACATGCATTACTTAGAATAAGAAAAGCTTCAACAACTGCAAGACATTCAGCTCCTATTTTAAGGCCTGCTAGCCGGAGAGTTTGTTGGATGGTGGTGTTTCTGTGATATGTTAACTTGGTCTTGTCAGCACTCTAGATGCAGCAGTTGTTGACTCCCCTGAGCATGAAGAGCTCAAGGTCAGTCTTTGTGATTCCACGATGTCTTTCATAAATAACAATTGACTGGTTTTTTCTGCCTTGTCTGCTCTAGCCTTTGTACGCGCGATACCCTGATGCCCTGCTGAGGGTAACTCATGGTTCACCAAATGAGCTTTCTCCTTCAGGCTGCTAGGCTTAACTAACACGATGTCGTCCAGTTGATCTTAGGTCCTGAACAATACTCCACCAATCATCTTAAACATCTCCTTGTTGAGCCAATATGCCTTTGTTACGGGACTGGCAAGGAATAGTTCCTTCTCTGATGATAGTTCTTTATTGTCCAACCATTTCAGAATGATGCCAAGATCATCATCTTCTGACTGATCTCTAGCGACTTCTTCTGTCGTGAAACACCAATGAGACTGTTTTAATTCTGTACTAACCCTCAAGATGTTTGATTGTTTGGAATCCATTGGCATCAGAACATGCATCTCTTTATCTTGGCATTTGATAGTGACGTGATTAGCGGTCTCATTGTTGCAGCAACATGTACCCGTTTCCCATGGGTATACCAAATTTGTCAAATCTGTTTCTTCAACCCCTGTTCATTCCTCATTACCAACCATTCGTACTGTCCCATCATTTGTCATTGTTTGTTCCGGTTCACTGCTGGTGATTTATTGTAGCCTTTCTGACCCATCTGAGACTTCCAAACGTAGAGCAGTGGTGTGATCAGGTTCAGGATTTACATTCAAGCCAAATGTCTCGTCAGACATCGGCAACATCAACGGCCTGGCGTCATCAACCTCTCTCGTGATGTTTCCCCATTGGCAGTTAACTCGTTTACAATAGTCACATCCCCCACAAAGAAAGTCTTCTACGCGTCAACAGGCTCTACATTTAACTCCAAGAGCCGGCATCCTCGATAGAGCATCTGCATTCCCGTGTTTCGCACCAGCTCGATGTTTCAAGACGATATTGTACTGTGACAACTCCTCCATCTATCTTCCTAACTGGCCCTTGGGTTCTTTAAATCGCAGTAACCAAATGAGACTGGAATGATCTGTTCTGACTAAGAATGGTTGGCCTAACAAATAGTATCGATACTGTCTAGTGAAATGAACTACAGCCAATAGCTCCTTTCTAGTTGTACAGTAGCGTCGCCGCTCTTTCTTTAACGCATAACTTCCATAGGCAACAAGACGAATGTTTGACGCAAAGCGTCAAAGAGAAGCCGCAATATTTCGTTGCACATGTAGAAATAAGAAAAAAAAAAAATATTTAAATCCACGAACATTAGAACAATTTAAACTGTAGTCAGTAATGCTGATATCGGTATTTGAAGATATAACTTTTATGTAGGATATTTAACCCGGCAGGGTCAGTGTTTTAAGTGAATGATTAATAGTTAAACTGATCTTGGAAATGGACTTATATAATACTAAAGATAAATAGACAAGAGGTTATGATGAATTTCAATTTGTACCTAACACTATTCTTGTTAAACACACCCTGTTATGATTATGTTTTGTCAAATAATGCAGACACAGAGCATCTGTTTTTGGTTTAACCATTTCCCACATTAAACAAATCTGCAGCAGATGACTTTGAAATTATCAAGTACAAAATATACAAAATCTCTATAAATGATCGTATGATAATTGAAAAGTGTTGAAATTATTGTGACAAATGCAGATATTGCTCAATATGAGCAATTTCCCCTTTTGCCACAACGATTTCAATGATGTTTAACTTGACAAACTTTGAAATAATCAAGTGCAAAACATAGAAAACTCCATAAATGATAGTAAGAGTTTAAATTATTGTGGCAAATGGAGCAATTGAGTGGACGACAATAATGTGAACTCTTGTCGTGATTAGCATTCAGAAATTCAAGGAAACGCATTTCAATGTTAACGTAATCCGAAACACTGACAATAGAGAAAATGTGGGCACGTCTATAATGTTCGTACAGTCAGCATTAATCTTAAAGCGGCCAATCTTTCACGGGTAAGTTTTTTAAGGAAACAATAATTCAATGGGTGGGTAAAGTCCATATTTTGTTAACCATTTCCTTATAACATATGCATTTTGAAGATGCTGCAGCAGACGACTTTTGAAAACATTGTGACAAAAGGAGAAATTGCTCACAAGGAATTAATCCTTTTACTACAATGTTTTCTACTTTATGTCCATAAATTATACCTTCATTTAGCAAGATGTTCTAAGTTTTGACCGTGACACGATTGAAAATTGTTGAAATAGTGTCAAAATCTAAGTTTTGTACACAGTTTTGCCTAAATGGTTTCAAAGTTGTCTGGTGCAGATTTGCCGTATGTGGGAAAGGGTCAATTGTCCAAACCTTTCCAGTATGTCTTATTTGCACCCCATTTCGTTTTATTTCAATTATGAGATATATAATATATTATGATTATCGGTATCCCCATCAATTAATTTGGATTAATTCGGAAAATCTATTTCACTTCTGTCCCAAATTTGTCGTGTATAGGATTTGTACCAGACCATACGAAAAGGGGGAAAACCTTGCGAGGAAGAGATCAGTCTGATCATGAATTCATGACGATTCATTACCAAAAACCTACCACACAAAAATGCAATTAACACTAAAACTATCCAAATGCGGAATTTGTGCTGACGCCGTTGATTTGAGTAAAATCCTCACGCGCTATGACGTAGCCATTTCCCATAGAGGCTCTCCCAAATTTTGGTGTTAAAATCTGTGACCTTTTGTGTTTGTGGCAGACGACTTTTGAAAAACATCGTGACTAAAGGAGACATTGCTCAAAATTAGCAGTTTCTCCTTTTGCCATAATGTTTTCAACTGTTTTCAATGATTATACTTTATAGAATTTCCTAATTTCTGATGTTTTTTACACATGTCAAGGTCGTGTTTTGTTTCTCCTTTTGCCATAATGTTTTCAACTGTTTTCAATGATTATACTTTATAGAATTTCCTCATTTCTGATGTGTTTTATACATGTCAAGGTCGTGTTTTTGTTTCCCTTTCATGGTCACGCGATGTAAGAATTGTTGGTTTTCTTACGGAACGAAAGTCAGATTGTTAAAAACAAAGCAAATGAAAAGTTAGGATGATTGAAACATTGATATGCCATTTATGTGAAATTACGGGAAAAAAAAAAAGGGAAAATCTATAAATAGACTATAGAAATGAATGCATGGTTTAATGAGGGAAGTCGGTCAGTAATTTCCCTTGACTAATCAAACGTTCGCAAGGTGGCGTTGCGGTCAAGTTGGTCCCCAATCGGAACTTCTCGGGTAATTGGAACGTAATCATCACTTTGTTTACATTGGATACCGTTTCCCTTGTCAAAAATCGATATCATCAACTTTAATCTCGGTATTCATGAACAATGGCATCAAAATTCAGTAGTTTATCGTTAGCTCAGTTACGGACTGAGCTCAGGGGACGCAATGCAAAGCTTGCAGGGAGAAAGAAAGAACTGATTGAAAGGTATTGTTATTAAATACGTTGTTTACCAAAAATTGCCGTAAATGCATTATGAGTTTACACTGACAGATCAAATTTTCGTTTGAATGGTATTTGTTTTTAAGCATCTAAATTGTCGGGTGTATATCAATTATCGATAAATACTATAACTTTTCAACAAAGCGGATTGGTATTAGCTGCAGGAAATATTTGTCTGTGCAAAAACGGTTTATGACTGTTACAATAGTGGGTGGGGAACTTTCAGTCAGTATCGTTGGACATTCCATTTTCGTTAGCATCCCTTTTTCGTGACGTCACTATTTTCGGGCTTATATCACGTGACTTTGTCCTTGCAGCCGATTTGGAACTGTAAAATTATTTCCCAATGGCCAATGTATTTGCTGACATATTTCAACAATAGAATGCATCTTCAACAGTTTTGTAACTTGTTGTCATGGGAGGAATAGCCAAAATACCCTTATTTTTTATATACCAAATTTAAAGAACAGTTTAAACCCCAAAAAGTGGAAAAATCGGACATGAAAATTTACCGTAAAAAGGGTATTTTGTTGTTTACAAAATGGCGGCTAGGGTCATATGATTTGTTTGACCTAGTTAGGTCAATGCAATTTTTCATTGGATTTCACATTCCTAAAGGTGCTTACGCATAGAGATGTAAAATAACTAAAATATTTGAAATAATATCCCATTAGAAATATGGCAATTTTGAAATCTGTATTGATCTTTGTGATGATATAAATATAGGATGCTTACAGGGACCAAACATCCATGCAAACCCTTTAGGTTGACACAGTGGGATAAAAAATGAGAAAGGAAAATAAGTTTAACGAAGATTCAAAGTTGAGTAATTAAAAAAAAAAAAGTTCATATTTATATCAAGGATAATTTCAAATTAATTGATTTAAACTATATAAAATGTTTAATTACTTCAGTTTTTTAGTTTTCAATATGTTACGACCTATTGCTCCTTTTAAAAAAAAAATTTTTGTGTGTGTTGTCTTTATGGAAACTACAAAGTGCCAAAATAATGACGTCACGAAAATAGGATAACAATTTCGGCTTCTGACTTGTTGAACACATGTGTATTCAAGATTATTTTTTTTGTGAATTATTAGTTTTCAAAGGATTTTTTGCTCGAAACTTGGAGGAAATAAATAAATCTTTCAGATAAGACATGAAATTTCGTATCATTCACTAAGCCTTCTGCATATTTTGTCTTTGAAGCCTTACACTCACGAATTACGGATGCTCGAGGATATATTTTTATGATTCTGACAGCCTTCGAAATAATAAGTTTGTTTGAACTAATAACACAATTTTGTAATTAAATTTGATTATGCACTTACATAAACAGAAACATTGAGCGAAAATAAAAATGGCCCATTTTTTGAATTAGCAAGTTTTTTCTGACTTTAGGCATCTATAGCAAGTTCCCATTTTAAGTAGGAAATTTGTTACTGCTTATTTTGAACCCTGATGTAGACTTACTTATATTTTGACAATATCTTGGTTACAGTAAAACCGATTAAGTTGTCATCATTTTCATATCAGTACAAATGACAATATAAGATTCATACAAGATATAACATTTTTTTTTTCATTTCAACTTTTCAGACTAGAGTCAGATGAAAGGAATAACAATTTTGATCAGCCAGAGGACCTTCTGCCAGAATTTAGGATGAATGTGCCTGCAGTGACAAGCTTCAAAGACGTAAATTCAGATATGAAGATGGCTCCCATAGACGTAGAAAAGGCGAATGAGTATATGGATCAATTTGGTGTTAGCTTTGATGACAAAGTGGTTGATTTGTATGATGAACATTTTTTGCTATATCTTCGCCTCTCTTTAACCGACACATTTGACTTTATAAAAAGTGCTTGTAGAGCAGAGATGAAAAAGAAAATAACTTACCGTGTTGACATTTCACTACAAAAAAAGGGTTTTATACATGAGGCACAATGTGAGTGTGGTGCAGGGGAAGGGCCTACAGGACATTGTAAGCACATACGTACTGTGTTATTGGCATGTTGCAAATTTATAAAGTCATTTGAACTGAAAGTTGAATCTTCATGCACAGAAAAGTTACAAACCTTTCATAAAGCAAAGAAACACACAGGTACACCACTGAAAGCAAGGAATTTGAAGGTTGCTGGAGCTGACAGTGTGTGTGATTTTAAGGACTATGATCCGAGACCAGAACATCTTCGTAATAAGGAAGGTTACAGTGACTACTTCCGGAATGTATGCCTCAATTTTAAGGGAATATCAGATACACCTATTGTTCAAGCTTTCAATCCAGGAAATATAAGAGCTTTTAATGCAGACCATGACTATTTCAAAGAGACTCATGAACAAAAATTCCTCAGGGACAATAAACTTGTGACTGTCACCGACAGCAACATTTCTGCAATTGAATTTTGTACAAGAGGACAAAGTCAAAACCAAAGATGGTTTGAAGAGAGGGAGAAAAGAATTCAAAGCTCAAATTTTTATCGAATCTGTGTTGCTACAGCTAGAACTAACAAGGACACCCTAGCAAGGGCATTGGTACACGGCAGTTCAATTAAAGCGAACGATGCAATCAAACATGGACACAAGTTTGAAAAAGAGGCTATTCATGCTTATGAACAAAAAAGTAAACTTAAAGTAAATTCCTGTGGAATATTTGTGTCCAAAAAACTTCCTTTCTTGGGTGCTTCCCCGGATGGTGTTATAAGTGACGAACTCATTTGTGAGGTGAAGTGCCCTTACAGTGCCAAAAACAAAGACATTTCCCCTGTAACAGTTCCCTACTTGAAAATGGTTGATGGAAAGATGACACTTCGTAAAAAGCATCCATACTACTATCAAGTTCAAGGACAGTTGTTTTGCACAGAAGCAAGTTTTTGTGATTTTATCATATACACAATTACCGACTTTAAGTGTATTAGAGTGGAGCGTGAACATGAATTTATTTCAGTCATGTTGGATAAACTGCAGTCATTTTATGACGAGCATTTCAGACTGGCAGTTGGGGAGAAATTCTTCTTCAAAGACTTTTAGATATTTGTCTCTGTGATGATTGAACACGACTGATATGATTATTTCAGAGCCTTCTGCATCAAAATCATTTAATAATATGAAAAGTTACATCTAGATACAAGGAAGTGGTAAAAGTAGAGAGTGATCATTTGAGCAAATTCTTCTTTTTAGAGACTACAAGTGATTGTGCAATTCCTGATGAAAATGCCTTTTTTTTTGCCAGTATTAACCATTTTCAACATACAACAAATCTACAGCAGTTGACTTTAAAAACATCTAGGTAACAACATGGTTTAGTCTTTGTAAATGAAAAGTATAATAATTGAATTGAGTTGAAGATTGTGGCATAATTAGCAATTTCACCTCTTGCAACAAAGTTTTCAACTCAATTCAGTTATTAGTCTTACATTTATAGAGATTTCCCATAGTTTTGCCTAGATGTTTTCAGTCTTCTGCAGCAGGATTTGCCATATTTTGGAAAGGATTAATAGAGGGGAAAAATCGTGTAAAAGGAAGTACATGAAACCGGCTTGTTATGTACAATTACATCCCAATGTTGTCAAAAATTGTCTGTATCATAAAAAGAGTTGATCCATTGGGGTTGAATGCCGTTTTTAACAACGTTTCAGTCATTTCAAAGCCGCCAGTTCCCCAGCTCATGTGTTAACTGGCTTTCTCACACCATTATCCCACACAACAGACTTTCAAAGCAACTGGCTGCTTTTAGCCCATTGTTGAAAACGAATGATGCTTGTCACTGACTTCTATCAAATTTGGAAAAGAATGTTGGCATAGCTTGTGTTTGAACTCTAAACCCCTGGACAGCCTGCCTGCCTCCCTACTGACTGAGCTACCGGGGCATGGCTAATTAAAGAGTTATCACTTCTTTCAAATAATTGAGCAATTCCTGATGTATCAAAATTAAACATCCATACATTATTTGATGAACATTTTATTCATATCAAGGCATATAATATGCATGTGATTACAGGTTCAAACAATAATGAAACAGTAAAGTATAACAAAAAAACCTTTCCTTTCCCACATACAGCAAATCTGTAGCAGACGACTTTGAGAGTGTCTACTAAAAAATATGGAAAATCTCTATAATTGTAGGTATAAACTATTATTACTGAAAAAAGTTGGAAACATTGTGGCAAAAGGAGAACTTGCTGCAGTTGCATCAAAATGCGTCTATATCATGCGGGAAAGGGTTAAAACAAATATTTGAGATCATAATAATATGAAACAGTAGGTACATGCAGTCATATGACTACAACTGAGATCATCTATGATATAAGGAATGTTGAGTATTTGGAGAATGACTATTATTTAAATTTTGATGGATTAGTGAGCTGTTGCCGTGATATAACTGAAAAATGTTGAAAACATTGTTATTTAAACCCAACTGAAAAACAAAATTTAAGTTAAATTTTGATGATAAGATTTTTTAATAAATTAACAGAACTCTGGATAAGGAGTGTTTTGCTTGTTCTGAAATCCTTATGTTATCAGCTAACCTTATGTTGTGGGTACTCACAAGAATCATCTCCATCCTTTTGAGTACAAACAACATAGGGTTGGTTGGATAATAAGACAGATATTATTTGGATGAAATGGTTCATAGTGCTAAATTTACAGAGACTTTTTTAAATTAAAAGGCAATATATCTTAATTCTCTTCAAACAATAATCTTTTTTTATACATGTATGATATACAAGGCATTTTTGAGAAACATTAAAAGTGCTTTCCAATTCTTGACAAAATTGGCCATGCAGTCTTTTTTAAGCCAAAAATTTAAAATGATTATCATTTCCCACATACAACAAATCTGCAGCAGACGACTGCGAAAACATCTATGCAAACACATGAAAAATCTCTATAAATGCAAGTGTAATGACTGAAAAAGTTGAAAACATTGTGGCAGACAACTTTTGAAAACTTTGTGACAAAAGGAGAAATTGCTCGAAACAAGCAATTTCTCCTTTTGCCACAATGTTTTTCAAAAGTTTTCTGCTTAAGATTCATGTATAAGTTGAAATGGCTATACACAGTTTGCTGTCAACTTTAATTTACCATTGGAAATTGCACAATAACTTATTTCTTCTAAGTTTGATAAACTGCAGTCATTTTATGATGAGGATCTCGGACTGTCAGACACAGTTGTGGAGAAATTCTTCTGCATTTAGATACTTGCCTCTGTGGTTATTGCTACTGATTTGAGTGTAAATATACTTTCTACATTTTGTATCAAAATATTTGCCTTGTGTAAATAACTTGTTTGTTGCACTGTTCAATCATTATTAGTTATCATTTTTGTGATGCTTTGTTTAATGTTTATTTCAAATTAAACATACTTACATTATGAATATTTGTTGTTATCATAACTATGGACAGGTAACTGGTACAAGTATGATTATCCACATCCACATAACATAGGAGTTTCACTTAATCAATTATTAATGATAAATGAAACTCATGTTTTATGTGGTCAGTTCTGTTTTAAAGATTTAAATGGAAAGGTTATCAGTTGTTTGTACCCCTGACTGACATTCTACAAATAAAAAATCTCACAAAGAAATATCATAGAATTCACAATGTAAATATAACATGCACTCCCATTTTGACTAGTTTACATCTTCGATTCAAGCATAGCGGGGAACAATGCTGTTTCTAAAGTTACAGAGCATGAAGCATATAAAAACAATTTCTGAGGACAGTTTGGTCTCTGTGGCAGTCATCGGTTCGACAAGAATACGATATGTTTTGGCAAGTCCAATAATCCTTTCGATATGAACTCGTTTTCTAAAAATCTTTCTATCCCTAATAACTGTTTCACTGTTCATTCTGTTCTTTTTTTTGAAGAATGTCGGTATGTTGATGTGAATATCGAAAGGCGCAAATATGTCCTGAACATTAAACCCTTTGTCCGCCATAATACTGTCATTCAGAGAGCACATTGATGTTAGGGCACTGCGCTCAACAATCTGCCGATCACTTGTTGAACCACCGTATGCATCAGATACATATGAAACGAGTCCCCCAGGAGTAGCACCAACTAAGACTTTAATAGTTTTTCTATTTTTATAAGTTGAGAATGTTGTCTGTTGTGCACTTGGGTTCTTTGGTTTTTTAATGGGGCATTCTGTACCATCTATGATCACTCTAGTGTTCGGATAGTTTCTCTTGAAGCCTGAAGGAGCAAAGTATCTCACTAATTTCTGAGTAGGCCAAATGTCAAGCTCTTTCCATTGTCTGTACATAAATAAAACCCATGTTAAAAAGACATTAGCAACAACACTTTCTGCAATACCAAACATTCTAGATAATTCAAAGTTAGTTGTGTGTCTTCTCAATTTCATTAAAACAAGGAACAACTGGTCAGGGACAGTGACGTTACTGACTGAATGATAAACATAATTCAGCTGAAATGCTGCAGGACCTAATGTGTTAAGGACAAGAAAAAATTTCATGTATGTTTCTAATCCTGTGTAGAAATGGACAGCAGCTGAATCGTTTTCAAAGTTATGAATACTGTAAGCAGCCACTTTAGGAGTCTGCATACATGCATCAACAGATTGAATTATAATGGGCTCTCTGTGGACCTCTACATCTAATGTATTCTCTGTTGTGACTGTAAACACTTCTGCACAAGCTCCGACATCAAGATCATCACTGACAAGATCAAGTTTGTAAGCTATATATTCTGGCTCTGCATGTTCTTGACCCACATCATAGTCTGCAGAGGTGTTCGTGATATCCTGGAACACTTTACGTCTTGTTGATTCCCTGGCATTGCATCGACTTTTTTGAACCTGGGCTTTCAAGGCGGTCTCAGAACAAGTCCAGGCAAAAACTCTTGGTACAGCTGACTTCTTCAGTATCTTATTTTGTCGATCAGTACCTGAAAGGCATAAAACACATCTGTATTCTCAACAATTAATAAAGGGCACACACCATACTTGTTAGGTTTAAAAGTGATCAGTGAGTGGCCATGCCTTTTCCCCTTATATACATAGTGAAAAAAGGTGTGAAAGGGATTGCATTGCATGGCCACTCAACCTGTGGTCGAGGCATTTATGTACGCAGACAGAACATCCATTTTTCATGATTTAATGTTTTAATGTCAGTCTTTTTACAATAGTATTGATAGACTATCATAATGTTTCAATATGAATCATGATGCGCATCCGGAGTCCTACTAGACTCGTTAGATTTTGCCAGGACTCATTAAAATGTGAAAAAAACCTAAGACTCATTCATATGTGAAAAACACATGAGAGGACCCATTGAAAGAAACACTATAAATAAATGTGGCATCAAATAAAACGTGGTCTGTAAAAGAATTCGTTTATCAAATAATTTTGAAACACGACCCGGTCTTATAAATAATAATCATCTGTTCGAAGTACACGTAGACGTCTAGTGTCGAAATAGGAATGTCAAGTTGCTGTGCGAGTTATCATAAAAGTATACTGGGAACGCATTGACTAAAACTGTCGAAACTGTATGACGAAGGAAATATACAAATTCGGATAACAGAGCTACTTATGTTTCGAATGCAATAATTTTCTTACCAGCATATGTAAGTGAGTTGTAGTCGTCTGGTATGAAGTGATTTTCACAAATGTACGAATACGTCTTTGGTGACCAACTTCCGTATTTGGTTTCTCCCCTTTTTATGGCGTGCACCCACATTTTCCGTCGTGAAATATCACTAGGAAACAAATGTCTCCCTTTTCGCGAGCATTTAGGAACACAACACGTCGTTTCAGGCATTATTTAGTTCATTTATTTCCACAATGTTCAATGTTTACAATAGTGGGAACGCCCACTACGATAAAATCCGAGGACAACCGGTTCAAGGACCTACTTGACCGAAGCGCCACCACAAATATGAATTGGGGAGATAACCCACCGATGATTGCCATTGAGATCGGTTTCAAACGCGTTGGTAAATACGGACTAAATCTAAATTACCGGGAATTCAAAAAATGAACTAAATATTAAGATTTAGCTTTAGTCAAAAATCTAAATTGAAAAGTTTGGTGAATACGGGCCGTGGCTTCTTCATCTTATTACTGCGTAATATATCATAGCATGTAAGGAACCAGATTACATTTAGCGCGAACCTCTTGTTTAATGGTTGCCGGTTTAACATACTATCGACCTAATAAAGCGTATGAGGCAGGTAACCAATTCAGTGTTACTGTTTAGACTAGATACAGTATGAATTTCGCTTAAATAAAAATGTACATACATTCAATTAATATACTGGCCTTTGTCTTTTGTTTTTAATTTGTAAAACTCACAAATGTATATAGAGTGTAAAAGGAATGTTTTAAAAGTCATTACGTTAAAATAATGTACTTAGTAAGGACAAAGAGAAATCCCGATATGTGGTCACGCTGGCAGGTCTAAATATTCTCCTTGTCCGAAATGTCTAAGCATCCCTACAGGAAGCCGCCTCCTGGCGGCTTCCAATAACCTTTTCTTAACCATTTTGTACTTGAATCAGCTCTGCTCCAATAGCTACACCAGATGCATCAGTATCCAAGATAAATGTGTCCTTTTGGTTTGGTAAGGCTAGTACTGGAGGTTCCAATATACTTTTCTTTAACAAACAAAAGGAATTCTCTTGGTCATTGCCCCAACAGAACTTATTCTTTCCTATCACCCGGTATAGTAGTTCAGCTAGTTCGGAAAAAACCCTTGATTAACCCTCTGTGATAGTTAGTTAATACCATTAATCTTTTTACATGTTTGGAACAGGTCGGTTTTTGCCATTCTTTTACCACTTTAAAATATTTATCTGACATGGCCATTTGATTGCTGCTTACCATTTTTCCGAGGAATCTTTGGTTTCAATTTGAGACCATACTTGCGGAATCTCTTCAATGTTACAGCCAAGTTGTTCAAGTGGTCACTGAAGTATTTTCCAAGTACCAGAATGTCATCTAGGAAGGCTAAGGCTATTTTCCATGATAACCCTCACAGGACCAAATTCATCACACGTGCAAATGTCGCTGAAGCGTTACACAAACCACAACCCATTTTTATACGGCCGTTTTGAAAAAAACGGGAAGTATTATGGCAAGGCGTTTTCCGTCCGTCTGTCCGTACTGGTAGCCGAGTACTTGTGCGGTGTGGTGTTCTCGTAAAGCCTACCCACCACCCTTATAAAGACACTTAGATAAATATTTTTATTTTATTTTTTATAATGATGTATCTCATTTGCATATTATTGTTATTCATTCCGTAAAAGGGAAGTTATTACGGAATGAATTGCATACCTGTGGGGTGCACCCCACAAAAACCCCACAAATACACTTCATCAGTACGTCCGTCCGTCTGTCTGTTTGTCCGTCCAATTGTGTACGGCCTACTTGACCGTTTAAGATATTGATGCCAAACTTGGTAGAAATAATCACCAGCACATGATATTGTCTGCGCTCTAAAAGGAGGTAACTCCGTACCTATTTCCCAGAGTTATGCCCCTTTTTAGACTTAATTGTTGTCTGGCCTACTCCTCCTACACCGTATAAGATATTGATGCCAAACTTGGTAGAAATAATCACCAGCACATGATATTGTGTGCGCCCAAAAGGAGGTAACTCCGTACCTATTTCCTAAATTTATGCCCCTTTTTAGAACTAAAAAAAATCCAAATTCCCATTGCCTTCAACATCACGTACCAAGTTCCATAAATGTGACTGTTATTTTGACAAAATTATTCCCCTTTTTTAGACTCATAAAATTTCCGAGTCATATTTCCTTAAATATCTTTTGCTTCAAAACTTATTAAATTATTAAATCATCAAATATTATTTCTAGAGTTATGCCCCTTTTTAGACTTAAACAAATTCCAAAATTCACATCGCCTTCAATATGTTTAGAACTGTTTTACAGATATTATTTTGAAAATTTATATTTGTGTTTAGTATCATAAGACAACATTACGTACAAAGTTCCATAAATGTGACTGTTATTTTGACAAACTCAACTTCAGACAACTAATTCAGCAGCCTACAAATTATTACAACTCCACCATTGACTTAATTTTTACAAATTTCGCCAATGAAGACGGTGCTGCAGGAACTTGTGAAACCTATTACTCAGATCATAAACTAATCTAGATATCATTGAAATGCTAACTCCGCTTAAATATTGAACAGGATTTCAAACTGTACCATAATCATGCTTTTTGACAATATATCATACTAATTTACGGAATTTGTGACACTTCTCTGGATACTAAGGATTCAAAATCATAACTGTACTGCTACTACATGTGACACTACACTTGTTCAGCATTTAGAATCTTCAGACTGCCCATAACCTGACCTGCATCTAAACACTGGTATATACTATAGTCTGTTAACATATTGTTAAATTGGGTCAATCTACCAAAAATGTTGTTTTTTATTCTTTTCTGCACTCTAGAGGCCACATTTGTAAAGTGATGTATGTTTTAATGCTTTAACTTTGAATGCATGCTTACAAATCATAAAATCAATGAGTATCTTAAAAGGCATCACTCAAATCAATTTTAATTACAAATTATGACCCTTTCCTAAACTATGCCCCTTTCATGAGTATGAACTTCCTTTAGTGATAGTTCTAGTTCGTGAATGCATCGAGTACCATTCATAACCTTCCTGACGGGCGTATTTTGTGACAATTTGTTACATGTTCGTATAGACCATATTTCGTCAAAAATGCGGTTTTCTTCCTGTCCTCATATTGTATGCTCACTTGCCAGTATGCGGAATTGACATCCAGCTTTGAGAACCAAACACTCCCTGCTAGCGTGTCCAAGCAGTCATCCACCAATAGCAACGGAAAGACGTCTTTGACAGTTACAGAGTTCAACCCTCGGTAATCAATACACCATCTTACACTACCTTCTTGTTTTCGAATGAGCACAGGTGCCGATGCCCAATCAGATATAGACTCTTGTATGACAACCGCATCTAGCATCTTCTTTAGATGTGCCTCTTTCTCCCCCACAAACTGTGCTGGTGTTCGTCGCATCCTTTGTTTAATTAGTCTAGCATACTGCGTATCAACTTCATGTTTAATTATTGTGAATGTTCGCAGATCAAATTCATGTTGTGCAAATAAATCTTGAAACATTTCTTTCAAGAGCTCTGGCATTTCAATATGACCGGTTTCCCGAGTTTCAGCATGCATGGTTCTAATTATTGCTGTGTTTACGGGGCATCCCCCAAGAACTTCAGAAACTGGATAAGCCCTTGCTATATCTTGACCTTTCTTCAGCAGACGATATTTGTTGGACATGTTTACAACAGAAACTATCGGCTCCGATTGTTCTCATAATAGCACCCTTGGGATTAGTACCTTCAACCCATCAATCGGCTCAATACAATACTGTTCTAGATCTTCATTTGTATGATTTGACCGTCGAAGATTAATATGCTCTTACGCAAGTTAAACAGAGTTGCGTTTTCTTGTAGGATATCTGCACCCAACAGCATGCCTTGTTCAATTGGTGCCACGTAGACTTTGGTGTAGTAGGTCTGGTCACCAATCCTCAATCGTACTGGTCCGACTATTAGACTCTGCATCGACATATCTCTTCCCGCATCGAAAAGTGTAATATCTCGAATTGTCTTGGGTTGTTTGGACAGGGTCGAGCATAATTTATCTAAAATTAACGTAACATCCGCACCAGTATCCACCACGGCTGTTATGAGTCCTCTACTTTCATCTCAATATTATATGGTGAGGATGAGTTCAGTTGGCATATCGTTATATCTTCATGGTCTTCTTTGGTTTGGGCAGTCTCGTTGGAAGTGTTCGATGTTACCACATTTGAAGCACGGGTCTTTATTAATTGATTGCCTTGGTTTAGAATACCCATCTCGTTTAGCATTACCTTTAACAGCTTTTTGAAGGTCCTCTATTTGGAGTTTCATCCCTGTCGAAGTTTTCTGTAAGTTTGCCAAAATGTCTGCATTAGGTTGCTCTTGGCTTGTTAAAGGCTTCTGCTCTGATGATATCACATGTATGTAAAGTTCTTCTTGATCTTTGAAGTTTCGCTTCTTTTTACCGAACATGCTCGAGTGTACATGTTAAAACTTCAAGATGGCATCCCTTGCTTCTTCCACGGTAAAAGGGTTCTGCATATAGATGGCGTGTCCCGCATCTTTGTCAAAAAGGCCCTGGTATAATTTACAGATGGCTTGTCTATCTGAATATACTTGTGAACATTCTTTGAATGCTCTTGTGGCCAGCCTTAGAACCCTATCATACCAGTTTTCCAACGATTCATCCTGACGCTGTGCAGCATTCTGAAACTTTGCGTTTGATGTTTCAAATGGCTCTCGTCCCCCAAACCTTGATTCCAACTTACTGAGTAATAAATGGTACCCAATATCCTCTTCCCTCTCCATGAGGGCTTTCCCTTGACCTCAAATCAGACAGTTCCACATATTCTTCAAATAATTTTCTGACATGTTTTGTCTGCATTCTTTTAATACTATTTAATGCATAAGTGTGTGTTCAAATGGTGTCTAGGTCTACAGGTTGGTTGATTGACAGCTGACTTCATCGTTGTCCTCTTTTGGTAGTCATACAAGTATCGCGACCGTGAGTCATAAGTTTTGTTCATCGTAATCTCAGTGATTTTATAAAGGAGCATTCGTGAATCTTTCTTTATGTTAAGATACGATGATCTTCAACACATCAACTGTATGGCTTTATTGGAAACTTTCCTACCTTATATAGAGATATAAATATTTAATTTAAAAAACACCTTATTTTTATCTTAGAAGGTTTGTGTTTGAAAACCATGTGTTGGATAATCACGAGTAATAGAAAGCTCTATTGTATGGCGTGGCTCTAATTAGTATAATAATAAATGAGATCATATGTCAGCTAATAAATATGAATCTATAGAAGTAAAGATATATCCGCTAGTGTATGCAACCTATTGAAGTTCATATAGTAGAATGGATGAAAGATAAAAGTATGTACTAAGAATTTTATATTGATTTAATATGAAAACGGATCTGAAAATACAAATGGAAGTTTAAGAATCACAACAAACATTGTCTCAGAAACACTGATGCCAGATAATTTCATAAAACGAAGAAGCGAGAAACAACATGTTGGACTGAATCTTTCACTTTTCGATTGAAAACAATTAATTCTGACAAATTGACACTAAGGTAACACTCTTGTTACCACACAGCCTCTCGGACTGGTGACCATGCTTGTGGTGGGGTTGCTGTAGTTGTTAACAACTCCGTCCCTCATAAGCTAATACATCTTAATACGACATTGCAGGCAACTGCTGTTAACATTTCTATTAACAAAATAGTGACTTTGTGTTCATTGTATCTCCCACCAAGTATGCCGCTAGATATAGAAACTAAACAACATTATCTCTCAACTCCCCAAACCCTTCACTTTAATGGGAGATTTCAATTGCCACAATACACCGTGAGGATGTAACGAAACCAATATAAAGGGTCGAAAGTTAGAAAGTTTGTTTGGAAAAATTCCAAAGGTAGAACCCGCTCATCACGACAAAAAGTGACGGGTCAGATCATCATCATACAAACATATTAACATAACATAACAAGTATTTCGTACAAATTAACGTTTTGACCCTATCCCACATACAACAAAGGCTGATCCGAACCTACACCGAACAGACCTTCCAACTTGTACATTTGTACACGGAAGGTTTTATAAATGTAATTTTGTATTTTACAAATTAACGTTTTAACCCTATCCCACATACAACAAAGGCTGATTCGAACCTACATCGAACAGACCTTCTAACTTGTACATGTGTGCACGGAAGGTTATATATATATAATTTTGTATTTTACAAGTTAACGTTTTAACCCTATCCCACATACAACAAAGGCTGATTCGAACCTACATCGAACAGACCTTCCAACTTGTACATTTGTACACGGAAGATTTTATATACATATTCCTATATTTACAAATTAACGTTTTAACGTTTTCAGAATGCGACATTTGGATGTACACGGGGTGTATTCAACCTCGGATTCCCCTGTGTTTTGTAGTAAGGATGATAAGTGTATCGTTGCGTTGCGTCACGGCTGATTGATATAAATATATATACACATATGAGCCATCGCACGAGAAAACCAACATTTTTGACTATGCGTAAAGTATCGACCAGTATCAGACTAAGCATGCCGCACTGGCTAATCCGGGCAGAAACTTTTCGCTCCCTGTGAATTTCCTGTTTCAGGAATTATTACGCTATACATCTATCCCCCTAAGACGGAATGTGTCGATACATTATGCAGAGTGCATACTGTTGGTTTCCTCGTGGAACGGTTGATATCTACGGTTGATATACGGTTGATATATATTTTGAGTGGTAAGTGAAGCAGCGCGTAGCGTCAAAGGGAAGATGTGTTATATAAGTTCGAAAGAGTGACTTCATAGAGAAGTGTCTGACAAACTACAAACAATTTCGAAAACATACGGGGGTAAATCATTCACCAAATTGACGTCAAGTCATTTGTTCTATCCTCTTCTATTAAAGACTCGACGTTCAAGTATTACTCCAATGGGCTAAGTCTATGTGGAAAAGCAGCCAGTTGCTTGGGAAGAGTGTTGTGTGGAGTACTGGTGTGCGAAAACCAGGAAGCATATGAGTAGGTGAACTGGCCGCCGTGATATGACTGAGAAATTGTTAAAAACGGCGTCAATCAAGTAGTACTTGACTATATTAACCTGACTTTGTGCAAAGACGAAGGCTATACTGTAAATGATCACGACTTATATTCACTCATATTTTTTTCATCAATTTTAAACTGTATGTCAGTTATACAACCCTGTTTATTTTTCATAACGCTAATCACAATGGGATGAAAAAACACATGTGTAACATTAATATAAATGTATGCATAAAGGTCAGTATGAGGTCAATAGCGTCGAATTATCTCTACTTGCAACCTTCACTCTTTCCAACTTGCAGATGCATCTTGACGACTCTACAGCAGAAGACTTTTGAAAACGAAAAGAAACTGCTCATCATAAAATATCTCCATTTAATAATTAAACGTTCTCTTTAAGAGATTCACGTATTTTCAAAAATCGTCTGCTGCAGATTTGTGCGAAAGGGGTAAGTAGAATAACCCTTTACTAACTACAAAAACATCTGCATCAGACGGATTTGAAAACATGAACGATAAAAAGTGGAAAATCGCCATGAATAAAAGTTCAATCAATAAATAGAGTTGAAACCATTGTGGCGAAAGGAGAAATTGCTTAATCTGAAGTTTATCTGGTCATAATACGGTTAGAGACCCTGTAGGATTTGGCGACCATCACCTATCCAGATCGACATGCGCCTCTGCAGGACCGTCAATATGAACACATGTTTTGTGGGCAATCTGGTGTCGAGAATTGTCTTTGAATTGTTATATCAACCGAATATGATTATTTTACCCTTTCCCACATACAACAAATCTGCAGCAGTCGACTTGGAACACATTTAGGCAAACATATGAAAACCCTCAATATATGAAGGTGCAATTATAACATATTATTGAAAGCATTGTGGCAAAAGTAGAAATTGCTCATAATGAACTATTTCGTCCTTTGCCACTATGTTTTTGAAATTCGTCTGATGCAGAGGTGTCAGGGTGGAAAGCACCTGTATGTGGAGATGGGTGAAGGGTATTTTGTTACGCATTTTGTGTTTTGGTTATTAAATGGCTTTGAAAAAAACACAACGTAATAAAATACTGGTTTGCGCGATTCTCAATATTCATTTTAGCCCATCCTAATCTATTTCGAATAAGTAGGGATGTGGTATCATAAGTCAGAACAGAATGTATATTGTTTTATGGCGCATCGACAGCTAAGGTCATGTAGCGCGCAATTAAATTTAATTATTCATGATCCCTGGGTAAACAAACCAGTACTAGGCTAGAAAATGTGCCTTGCCCAAGGGCACTCCACCATGACCACACCCGGTTTCGAAATCCCCGACGCTAACCACTCGACCACAGCGGATTCCTTATTAATCAGAACAGAAAACTCGAGTAAGGAATAGCTCAAATTAACGTTTAACGTTTAACCAGTTCCTGAAACGGGTCTGCCCTTTTGTAAATCAGTATAAGTAGGACGTGGTATCATTAATCAGAACAGAAGACTCGCGATAACTAAAGTACGAAATAGCTCGAATTAACGTTTAACTCGAACCATTTCATGAAACGGGTTTGCCCTTTTTAAATCAGTATATCATCTGTTCCGATTGCCTATACGAACAATCAGAAGTGCTCTGTGCTCTTTTCTTTATATTATTTGATCAATATATCAATACAATAAAACGTATTCATCGAACGAGTCGATTAGTCGATGTCATTACTACTTTCGACTTCGAGTTATCGAGAGACTATAGATTTCCATGATATCTGATCAAAATGTACAGTAGTTGTCAGGAATATGAATGGATGCAGAAGTTTATCTGGTCACAATGCCTTGTTTGTCAAGGAGCGGGTCGCATACTCGTATAAACCCTGATAGGTCGTCGTGTTTAAATCCTAATTTGTAACACAACTCGAGAACTAGCTAGTTGCATGTTCAATATTGTTGCAGGCAGTTTTCGCCTTACATGAAAAGGGAATATCATTCAAAGACAGTATTGTCAATATTTACAATGGCGAGCAGCACGCAGACTGGTACCGCAAACTGAACCCGAAAGGTCAGGTACCAGTGTTACAACATGGGGACCAGCCTATACCCGACTCCGAGGCTATCATTGACTACATCGATTTACACTGTGAAGAAGGTAAACTTGTTTATTGACAGTTTGGTACTTTGATCATTTAAAACCTTTCCGCATATGCCAAATCTGCAGCCGACGACATTGAAAATGTCTAAGCAAATGTATGTAAATTTCTATAATGAATATGTAATTATTGAATTAAGTTTAAAGCTGTGTGGTAAAGGGAGAAATTACTCATTATAATTAATTTCCTCCTTTGACTCAATGTATTCAAGAGTCGTCTACAGCAGATACGTTAATTACGTCTGCAAGCGGGTAATGGGTAATCAATACATGAATAATATCAATTGAGTTGTGTAGATTTATGATATAACGAAATGTAGAATATTTTTTTAAAACTCTATTTTGTGATATTCTTAACACCAAATGTTGTTTGATAAGGCTTTATTAGCTCATGCATATCGTATTTACTAATGTAAATCTTAATGTTGATATTACCATGTAAATTGTACATTTAACGTTGAATAAATGAATATATAGATATATCTGCATGTAAGTTTTGGTTTATTTAATATTTTGTTCAATTATTGCAGCGTGAACAAATAGGTATTTTTGCTTATAAATAAATAACAGATGAGATGCAATTTAAGCTTCAAATGCTCAGCCTAAATAAGACTGAGCGGGTCCTGACCTCGGTATCAGTCAATTCAAACGACGCGAGAACTGGTTAAGGCTACATGAAGCATCCCTTTAGTAATTGATTTAAGATGATAAAATCGTAACTAAATAGCACCAAAGATGTTAACGTAGTGCCCGATCTCGAGACAACCATCGGAAAATATATGAGAAACATGTCTAAATTACTGTTATTTTAAGGTCCAAAAGTAAATGCGCGATGTTAAGATAGCGATCGGACAACATATCTGCACCATAAGAAATATGTAAGACGCACTGCCCAAATAGGGTCAATGACCCATTTACACTTGATCTAGACGTCTAAACCTAGTCCAAACCTAGTACCTGATGTTCAGACAGCGATCTTACAAGATGTCTACACCATAAGAAAAATGCTACGCGCACTATCAAAATAGGACCAGTGACCCACTTACTCTTTAACTAGACGTCTGTTTATTCGAGGTCAAAACCTAGTGTCCGATGTTGAGACAGCAATCTGACAAGATGTCCAAACCATGAGAAACATGTTACGCGCACTGTCAAAATAGGACAAATGACCCCTTTAACACTTGATCTAGATGTCTGTTTATTCGAGGTCCAAACCTATTGTCCGATGTTGAGACAGCGATCTAACAAGATGTCCAAACCATGAGAACCATGTTACTCGCACTGTCAAAATAGGTGAAATGACCCCTTTAACACTTGATCTAGACGTCTGTTTATTCAATATCCAAACTTAGTGCCCGATGTTAAGACAGCGATCTAACAATATACAATATTTCCAAACCATTAGAATATTACGCGCGCTGTCAAAATAGGGCCAATGACACATTTACACTTTATCTAGACGTCTGTTTATTCAAGTTCTAAACCTAGTGCCCGATGTTGAGACAGCGATGTAACAAGATGTCCAAACAATGAGAAACCTGTTGAACGCTCTTAAAAGGACCAATCACCAACCTACACTGTGATAAGAGTTCTGTATATTCAAGGTCCAAACATAGTGCCCTGTGTTGAGACAGCGATCTAACAAGATGTCCAAACAATAAGAAACCTGTTGAACGTACTGTTCAAATAGGACCAATGGCCAAACAACTACACTTTGCTAAGATTTCTGTATTCAAGGTCCAAACCTAGTGCCCGATGTTGAGACAGCGATCTAACAAGATGTCCAAACCATGAGAAACATGTAACGCGCACTGTCTAAATAGGACCCATGACCTACTTACACTTTGATAAGAGTATATTCAAGGTCCAATCCTAGTGCCCGATGTTGAGACAGCGATCTAACAAGATGTCCAAACAATAAAAAAACATGTTGAACGTACTGTCCGAATAGGACCAATGACCCTCTTACACTTTCATAAGATTTCTTTATATTCAAGGTCCAAACCTAGTGCCCGATGTTGAGACATCGAATTGTCAAGATGTCCAAACCATGAAAAACATGTTGAACGCACTGTCCGAATAGGACGAATGACCCTCTTACACTTTGATAAGATTTCTTTATATTCAAGTTCCAAACCTAGTGCCCAATGATGAGACAGCGAATTCACAAGATGTCCAAACCATGAGAAACATGTTGAACGCACTGTCCAAATAGGACCAATGACGCACTTACACTTTGATAAGAGTTCTGTATATTCAAGGTTCAAACCTAGTGCCAGATGTTGAGACAGCGAATTGACAAGATGTCCAAACCATGAGAAACATGTTGAAGATACTGTCCAGATAGGACGAATGATCCACTTTCACTTTGATAAGACTTTTGTCTATGCAAGGTTTACACCTTGTACCCGATGTTAAAGCAGCGATTGGAAAAGAAGTGTGGACCGTGAGAAACATGTTACACGCACTGTCCAAATAGGACCAATGCTCCATTTACCACCCTTCTAGTCGTTTATTCAAGGTCCAAACTTAGTGCCCAATGTTGAGACAGCGATCTAACACGTTGACCAAACCATAAGAAGTATGTTACACGCACTGTTAAAATAGGGCATATGACCCATTTACATTTTAACAAAATGTCTGTATATTCAAGGTCCAAACCTAGTGCCCGATGTTGAGACAGCGATTGGGCAAGATGTCAGAACCATGAAAAACATGTTACACGCACTGTCCAAATAAGGGCAAATAAACCACTTACACTTTAATTTGTATACTTAAGGTCCAAACTCAGTGCCTGATGTTGAAACAGCGATCTGGCAAGATGATGTCAAAACCATGAAAAACATGTTACACGCACTGTTCAAATAAGGGCCAATGAAACACTTACACTTTAAATTGTATACATGTATTCAAGGTCCAAACCTAGTGCAGGATGTTGAAACAACGATTGGACAAGATGTCCATGCCATGCGAAATCTGTTAGATGCAGTACCTGTTGGCATCATTACCTTTGGAGTTCTCGCAAATAGGGAGAACTTCGTTACCAGCCAAGTTCGCATGCGGCCTGTAATGAATAACATGTTGGATAGAGCTGGTGTTGGTGAGTATAAACATATTTTGTTTGAACATCGTTTTACGTCGGTTACAACAGTATTTCAGTTATATCACGACGTTTCCTATGTACTTTACTTACTTATTATTATCCTGACATCGGTGCATCAGTCACAATGCTTTCTTTACGTCCTTTAGCGATATTGAAAGAGGTCATTACTATTAGTCTGTGTTGTGATTTTAATTTTGATCAGACCCGCTCCCAAGGCGGACGCTCCAACCGCTACATCACGGAGAAGATCAAAACTACGGCGTACAGTATCCATACCACTGCACTAAGCATTTGTTGACATTGGTAGACATGGTACATATTTCGTTAATGTTCGGTTCACCTTCGAAGTGTGAAATTAATAATGAGACCGTCATCGAGTTAAGGTAAATGTTGGTAATTGTGAACAGTGCAGGTTCTGATTAGTCACAACATATGTTCGGTATGTATGTAAAATACATATATGTAAAATGTTGTAAATCTTGTTCTTGAATTGTGCTTTTTTCATCAACAATTCTAATTCAAACTTTAAATGCCCAAAGTAACACAATTTCAGATTAGCGAAACCGTATTTTTTAGCAAATCAGAAATCGGCTTATTTTGATATGTACTTACATTCAGTTTGATCGAATACGGGCCCTTTAGAGCAATTTATATTTCGTTTTTTTCAGTGAAAAAATTTGGCGGGAACATCGAACGATTGAAGGCTGCCAGAGAGAAGACTTCGGGGGAAAAAAGAGCTGAACTGTCAACTAAAATAGCAGGCAGTGAAAAATTTCTGTCTACGATTCTAAGCGTAGAAAGCGTTGCGTTAGTGCGTGAAGATCTAGAGAAAGTATTTGATAAGATGGAAGATCAGTTGGAAGAGTCAAGAAAGGGTATGTCACAAACGCGTTAAAACCAGACATTAAATTCGCTGCAGAGACAAACGCTCTTATAGTAACTGCCTATTAGAGGTCGACACAAAATAATCAGTGCGTCAGCCAATCACGCTATCGCTTACACAATTGTTAGGAAGCAAACGGGGAGATAGCCCTTATTAATCGCATTAAAACCAGACATAAACGTCACTGCAGAGGCAAACGCTCGTACAGATAACTGCCTATTAGAGGTCGAGACAAAATAATCAGTGCGTCAGCCAATCACGCTATCGCTTACACAATTGTTAGGAAGCAAACGGGGAGATAGCCCATAATAATCACATTAAAACCAGACATATACTTCACTGCAGAGGTAAACGCTCAAATAGATAACACAGAGTAACCATTTATTAATACCGACGACATTTAGCGCCCCTGCAGCAGACGACTTATGAAAACAATAGTACACAAGGAATAAATTACTCAGAAACGAGCATGTATTCCCCTTCTCGACAATAGATTCAAACCCACATAAAATATATCTAGATATTACAGTTTTTGTCTTAGAATTAGTCAAAGCAGACGACACTAAAAACGAGAAATCAGGTAAATGGTTAAGATGCAACAAGCTAACCCTCGAGCAATGAAGGGGAACGTTACTGCTGTTAGAGCATGTATAATAAGATTATTTATTAGACTATTTCCCAGATAGCTTTTAAGCTAGGCATTTCCAAAATGACCGCCCGTCATATTCTGACAAACAGTTTGGAATTATAGAGACTTTGTGCTAGATGGATCCCCCACTTGTTGAAACCAGACCAATACGCCAAGTGTTTTAGGTCTGGCAAAATGGTAATCCAAATAAAATACATGACTTGCTCACTTGGGATGAAATTTAGTTTTATTATTTTGAGCCCAAGCCACGCATAATTATCAAATAATTGCTTAGTAAAATACAGGCAATGTCGATCATTGCTTAGTAAAATACAGGCAATGTCGATCATTGCTTAGTAAAATACAGGCAATGTCGATCATTGCTTAGCAAAATACAGGCAATGTCGATCATTGCTTAGTAATATACAGGCAATGTCGATCATTGCTTAGCAAAATACAGGCAATGTCGAGCATTGCTTAGTAAAATACAGGCAATGTCGATCATTGCTTAGTAAAATACAGGCAATGTCGATCATTGCTTAGTAAAATACAGGCAATGTCGATCATTGCTTAGTAAAATACAGGCAATGTCGATCATTTCAAAGAGGACAAGAAGCACCAAGAAGGTTTAATAATCAATTGTCTTCTATTCTATTGGCCTTGATCGAATTCCACCAATCATACTTAGCGCTAAGTAATACTTAAAATCTTAAGAGAGGTTGGAACAAATGCCAGCATTTAGTTTTACAACTCAAATCAATTCTATTCGGCAAAAGTAAAAGACTATGGTGACATAGATAGTCAATGGCTAACAATACTTGTCACGCTCTTAATTATTTAGGCATTATAATTATGGAAATACGCTCTTAATTATTTAGGCATTGTAATTATGGAAATACGCTCTTAAATATATAGGCATTATAATTATGGAACTTGACGCTCTTAATTATTTAGGCATTGTAATTATGGAAATACGCTCTTAATTATTTAGGCATTATAATTATGGAAATACGCTCTTAATTATTTTAGCATTACTAAATATGGTTGGTGGAATTCGAAACTGTTGTACAAAGTCATTGCAAAGAGGGTAAAACCATGACATGCAAGTTTTACAAAAAAAGAAAAGCTTACATTTGGCAACAACTATGTAAAAAAAAAACGCCCAGGTAAAGGTTTGAAAGCAGAGACTTAAATAGAAGTATACATATATGTCTCTGTTTGAAAGGCATACAAAATTAAAGTTGTACAATCTTTCTTTAAACACTCACCTTTGACATTTTCATTGATCCCTTGCTAAAGAAAATGACCCCATGTAAGCGCTAGAAGTGCCTACCCTAAGTTCTGCAATGTTTCAGTGTGTCTCAACAGTGTAACAAGGGGAGACTACTTTGTTATTTAGGTCGTGAATAATAAACCTTCAATAGAGTGTATTTGTGCAGAAGGAATACTTTAATTAATATGCCATCTCAATCGAACAAGAGAAAAGTTTAAAATAGGAATACGGGTAAATCCCAGATTATTCAATGAGCAAACCTTGGTTTTCATCGGTTACTGGACACTGTGTTAATGTATCGCGCAGGCTAATCCGGGCCGACACATGATGTCTCAGGGGGGGGGGGGGGGGGGGGGGGGGGGGGGCGAGGAGTTGTTAGCCTGCGCGGCATGCTAAGGCTGATCCGGATCAATACTTTACGCAGAGTCCACAATGTTGGTTTTTTCGCTCATATGTGTTTCATTGTACGCGAGTACAGTAGTGTCACCATAACTAAGAAAACACCAGATTGCCATATATAATGACCAAAGACGAGCAACAAAACTGCTATCAAATATACAATTCCTTCCTTATACTGATAGACTAAAACACCTAGGAATCCCATCATTATAATACAGAAGACTAAGAGTCTTCAAAATTCTCAACAAATATGATCTAACTTCTAAAGAGGAATTTTTAACCGTGTCAAAATACACAAAAACAAGAGGAAATAGTCAATATTCAATAAACAATCAAATACAGACCTGAGAAAAAATACCTTTAGCATTAGGATAGTGGATCCTTGGAACTCGCGCTCCCAGACGTAGTCGTAATATCACCTAGCATAAATGCCTTTAAAAATAGTCTAAACAAACACTGGATTAACCACCCATCTAAATTCAACCCACGCTGCCACTTGTCAACAAATACAAGAAATGTTACAAGACGAATTTTGATGCAGAGCATCAAAGGACGCCGCGCATGATTTTGAAGCATGACTTAAAGGAACAGATGTCAGTACATTTAAATAACGTGTGAAAACAGACAGGATGTAAATATTTCGAACAAGAAGGCCAAATGTCCCTTTATCATAACCAAAAAGGCCAAGATGTGCCTATATTGCTCACCTGGCTACCATAGCCTATAATAAAAGGTTACCATACAACATGAAGTTTCTTAATTTTTTACCAATACACGGTTTCAAATCTGCTCTAACTAGATCAATTAGATAAAAAGAAACATCACATACGTGCTTAAATATTAACATGTAATGTCTCTAGTTATAAATTAAGTGTGACACAAACTTTGGAAGGAGAGGGTGAAGTATATTCTCCTTCGTGTTTATCAGAAGTATGATAACAACAAGAGACCCAAGAGGGCCAGTATCGCTCCACTGCCAATTAAATCTTCAAACAGCCCCGCGCCCTGGTTGCCATGTTTTTTACCAATCAACATGGCTTGAAGGAATCTTATAGAGGGTCATATATATATATATATAAAAGATTTTTTAAGTTTTCACTATAACCATATTATAAGGCAAAAATAGCTCTGCCCTCTGGCGGCCATAGTTTTCGACCAATCAACTTGGCTCGAAAAAATCTGAAAGAAGGTCACCCAAGCAACATTTCTACACAATTATTTGAAAATCGGCCTGATACCTACGGAGGAGAAGAAGATTTTTTAAGTCTTCATTGTTTTTTCTTTCGGAAACCAGAATTTTGCATGGATCCCAAACAGTTTGAGGAACTAAGGAGAGATCATTGAGAGGATACTTCCTATGAAGGTTCGTCCTAATTGGTCCAGTGGTTAGGTAGGAGAAACAGTTTGAAGCAAAACGTTTACGGACGGACGGACGCACGCATGCACGCACGTACGTCCAAAAGGCGTTTGTTGGGTGTTTTCCTTTGATGTTCTCTTGTTGGGTATTCCCAACAAGCACATGGTTTATTCCGTAATTATCCCCCCTTTACGGAATAAATAGCAATAATATGTTAATTAGATACCCATAACACAATTGTATAAAAAAAAAACACTTATCAAAGTGTCTTATAAGGGTGGTGGCTGGGGTTTACGAAAAAACACTATCCAACAAGATTACTCTCGTAAGTACGCACTCACGCACGCACGAACGCAGGACGGACGATTCCCCATGACATAAGCTCGACTGGCTTTCAGCCAGTGGAGTTAAAAACGGAAGTATATAAACAAAAAATACGATATCGCAAATTTCTGAGATAACGAGAAAAAAAAAATAATAAAAAAAAAAATCGGAAATGTTCGAACATATTGATATTTTTTTTTTTTTTTTTTTTTTTTTCGATATCTCGAACTTTCCGATATCTCGAACTTTTCGAAAAAGAAAATTATATTTTTTTTCGATATCTCGAACTTTCCGATATCTCGAACTTACCATTTTTTTTTCATATTTTTTCCGATATCTCGAAATTTTCGGTATCTCGAACTTGTCGATATCTCGTACTTGTCGATATCTCGAACTTTCCGATAAAGTTCGAGATATCGAGAAAAAAAAAAAAAAAAAAAAAAAAAAAGATATCGGAAAGTTCGAGATATCGAAAGTTCGAGATATTGGAAAGTTCGAGATATCGAAAGTTTCGAGATATCGATATGTTCGATTTGTCAATAAATGTTCAAGTTAAAAACATTTTTTTTATCAATGTATTCGAGATATCGATGTGTTCGAGTCATCGGTATGTTCGAGATATCGATATGTTCGAGTTATCAATATGTTCAAGTTATTTGACCAATAAGACATTCGTTTTTTGCGTGTACAATGGCCTCAGACAAATTTCGTACCTAAACCTCTTAATTTGCGAATGTCTAATGTCTAACTGATCAATTAGACATTCGTTTTTTTAATGTACATTGATCTCTGATGAATTTGGTACATAAATCTCTTAATTTGCGAATGTCTAATCGAATGTCTAATGTCTAATTGACCAATTAGACATTCGTTTTTTTAATGTACATTGATCTCTGATTAATTTGGTACCTAAATCTCTTAATTTGCGAATGTCTAATCGAATCTCTAACTGATCAATTAGACATTCGTTTTTTGCATGTATAATGACCTCCGACGAATTTGGTACCTAAATCCCTTAATTTGCGAATGTCTAATCGAATGTCTAATGTCTAACTGACCAATTAGACATTCGTTTTTTGGATGTACAATGACCTCCGACGAATTTCGTACTTAAATCTCGTAATTTGCGAATGTCTAATGTCTAACTGACCAATTAGACATTCGTTCTTTTAATGTACAATGACCTCCGACGAATTTGGGTTATAGATCTTGTAATTTGCGAATGTCTAATCGAATGTCTAATGTCTAACTGACCAATTAGACATTCGTTTTTTGAATGTACAATGACCTCTGACGAATTTGGAACCTAAGTATAGTAATTTGCGAATGTCTAATCGAATGTCTAATGTCTAACTGACCAATTAGACATTCGTTTTTTTAATGTACAATGACCTCCGACGAATTTGGGTTATAGATCTTGTAATTTGCGAATGTCTAAACGAATGTCTAATGTCTAACTGACCAATTAGACATTCGTTTTTTGAATGTACAATGATCTCTGACGAATTTCGAACCTAAGTATAGTAATTTGCGAATGTCTAATCGAATGTCTAATGTCTAACTGACCAATTAGACATTCGTTTTTTGCACGTACAATGACCTCCGACGAATTTGGTACCTAAATCTCTTAATTTGCGAATGTCTAATCGAATGTCTAATGTCTAACTGACCAATTAGACATTCGTTTTTTGAATGTAGAATGACCTCCGAGGAATTTGGTACCTAAATCTCTTAATTTGCGAATGTCTAATCGAATGTCTAATGTCTAACTGACCAATTAGACATTCGTTTTTTTGAATGTAGAATGACCTTCGAGGAATTTGGTACCTAAATCTCTTAATTTGCGAATGTCTAATCGAATGTCTAATGTCTAACTGACCAATTAGACATTCGTTTTTTGAATGTACAATGATCTCTGACGAATTTGGAACCTAAGTATAGTAATTTGCGAATGTCTAATCGAATGTCTAATGTCTAACTGACCAATTAGACATTCGTTTGTTGCACGTACAATGACCTCCGACGAATTTGGTACCTAAATCTCTTAATTTGCGAATGTCTAATCGAATGTCTAATGTCTAACTGACCAATTAGACATTCGTTTTTTGATTGTACGTTGACCTACGACGAATTTGGAACCTAAATATCGTAATTCGCGAATGTCTAATCGAATGTCTAATGTCTAACTGACCAATTAGACATTCGTTTTTTGCATGTACAATGACCTCCGACGAATTTGGTACCTAAATCCCTTAATTTGTGAATGTCTAATCGAATGTCTAATGTCTAACTGACCAATTAGACATTCGTTTTTTGAATGTACAATGACCTCCGACGAATTTGGGTTATAGATCTTGTAATTTGCGAATGTCTAATTGAATGTCTAATGTCGAATTAGACATTCGATATTTAACATTTGCGATTTTTCTGAATGTCTAATTGAATGTATAATGTCTAATTAGACATTCGATAATCAAAATTAGCGAATGTCTAATCGAATGTCTAACGTCTAATTAGACATTCGAATATTTTTTTTGAATGTCTAATGTCTAACGTCTAATGCTCTGCCAACTTCACACACTTTTATGAATAGGCAAAAACATCCGGCGAATTTTGGGCCCGTAAACTAAACAATTAAAAACGCGTAGCCTAGAAAGTTTGGGAAAAGTGAACTTTTTCTCTGAGCTTTGATGAATTGGGTCAGGGCCGTAAACCAAACAATCAAAAACAGCGTAGCCTAGACAGTTGGGGAAAAGTTATTAAATACAAATTAAATGTGTATAAAGTTTTGTAATAACGGTAGAAAACAAACGTATTTTGTATCTTGTTGTTTCTTAAATCAGTTAATACAATTTATTGATTCATAAAGGTTGTTTTTTTCAATCAAACAACAGAGGTTTTTTTAACAATAATAACATTGGTTTCTCCCTTTTCGATTACGTCACCCCATGGTACAAAATTAAAACCTATCCCATACTGACGCCGCGCTCCCACGCGGCGTCAATAAACATGAGAGATGGGCCATTAGAAGCCGTAGCCTTTCCAGCGGTCTCGGAACCGTAAGTAGCCGTAAGTATTGAAGAATGTTGTAAAACATGATTGTATTTCAAGCGAAAATATATAAACAAAATCAAGATTATGATCTGATGTTTGCGTTTGTTGCATCAAAACTCCGATTTACGTGTGGATTTATTTGAAATTTATCCGACGAAGAAAGTGACACAATTACACTACCTTTATCTCGGAAAAATTAAGAAATGCGCATTCAATTTGGCAGTTTTCACAGGCTGATCTGGAACTGCACTGATCATAGAATCCAACGTGTACCTGTTCCAATAGACGCGTGCTTGGGTTCTAGTAACATTTTAACACTATCACGCCGAGGTGTTGCTTACGTCATAACGACTTGATAGCGTTTGACGAAATTCGAATACAGTATTCTATTAAAAGTTTGTTCTCGTTACAAACCATCGTTTTGTTCTATGACAGAAAATGAGGTTTTGATGTTGCACCCAAAATCTGATTCCGTGTGGATTTGTTGGAAATTAATTCAACGAAGAAAGTGGAAAAAAATATACTGCACTTATCTCGGAATATTAAGAAAATGAATGCACATTTAATTTGTCAGTTTACACAGGCTGATCTGGAACTGCACTGATCATAAAAGCCAACGTGTACCTGTTCCATTGGACAGGCGTTAATGTGTTTTTCATTCTAGTATATTTTAACACTATCACGTCGAGGTTAAGGTGTGCTTTTATTCTAGTATATTTTAACACCATGACGTCGAGGTTAAGATGTGCTTTCATTCTAGTACATTTTAACACTATCACGTCGAGGTGATGCTTACTTTCATTCTAGTATATTTTAACACTATCACGTCGAGGTGATGCTTACTTTCATTCTAGTATATTTTAACACTATCACGTCGAGGTGTTGCTTTTGTCACAACGACTTCAGAGATGAAATTCGACTACAGTTTTCACAAGACAGTATTCTATTATAAGTTTTGTTATTGGTGAAATAAACCCCTATGCTGTTGGTCACACAAGGATCACATCAAAGAGACGATCCTTTTGAGTACCCACAACATAGGTTTGACGAAATGGGCAATGAATTCTGACTTCGGTTTTTATTTTCATCAAAGGCTCTAATGCAGACGACATTTAGCGCCTCTGCAGTAGAAGACTTATGAACAAATAGTGCAAAAGGTACAATTACTGTAAACATGTTTAATAATCACCTCGTATCACATTTAACATGTAAATCATTTCCCACTTGAAGACGCATTTTGATTCATCTGCAGCAGACGAATATTGAAAACATTAATATGGAAAAATCAGAAAGTTCTCCAGTTGTCACAATGTTTTCATTTCATCTCTTTGCAATAATTATACTTTCATTTAAGGAGATGCATGCATATATTATAAGGTTTTGAAAGTCATATGCTGCAAATGTTGTTGTATTTGAGAAGGAGTTAACCCTCATCTTGAAATGTCTCCTTTTGTCACAATGTTTTAAATTATGTTTAATAATTATACTTTCATTTATAGAGATATTCCATATTATATAGACATGTTTTGAAATCGTATGCTGCAGATGTGTTGTATGTTGGAAAGAGTTACCCTTATTTTACTATGCGTAGTGTTAACACTTTCCCACATCAGGCACGTTCTGACGCCTCTGCAGGTTACGACTTTTGAAAACATTGTAGAAAAAGGAGAAAGAGAGACTATATGGTGCAACTTATGTTGACATGTACTCAGAGTTGAAGTTAGGTTATAAAAGGCCAATGATTCCTTTTATACGCGTATATGCCTTGGGTGTTGTTGTTGTTGTTGTTGTTGTTAAGAGTGGTAGCGTCATAAAGGTGGCATAACACAGTTGAAAGCTGATTTTCTGTTTCCTGGGAAACCCCAACTTTTATTCTCTCAATATTTCTCATAATATCCATACTGGTTCGATAAAATTGTAAAAGTGTAAAATTGAAAGGCTGCTAAGACTCTCGAAACGATAGGTAATTTGTGGATGCAGTCAGAAATACCACGCTATCAGCTCCTTTTCAAGCAATTTTGGACGCGAAAGCTGGTATTCAAATTTACCTCTAAATTCACGCTTAGCTCTGCAACCAGTGTGGTCAAACTGGAAGGAGAAGTGGGTTCAACTGAAAAATTCAATCCCATGCTTAGAGCTTAATTTTCACATTTATAAACTTCAAAATCAACCATTTACCCAAAAATGTACACAAAACTTACTATTTGTTATTATTTCTATGTTTGACCCTGGCCAAAATCCGAATATCCCGAAAGCATGTGTTATGTGTCACCAAAAGATATAAGGCCAATGACTCCTTTGGTACGTGTATATGCCTTGGGTGTTGTTGTTGTTGTTGTTGTTGTTGTTGTTGTTAAGAGGGGTAGCGTTATAAACATAACATATAGCAGAAAAAGTAGGTAGCGAACTAAAGTATGGCAGAACGAGTAGGTAGCGAACTAAAGTATGGCAGAACGAGCAGGTAGCGAACTAAAGTATGGCCGAACGAGCAGGTAGCGAACTAAAGTATGGCAGAACGAGTAGGTAGCCAACTGACAGAATGGCAGAACAAGTAGGTAGCGAACTGACAAAATGGCAGAACAGGTAGGTTGCGAACTGACAGTATGTAGCGAACTAGAGTATGGCAGAACTAGTAGATAAATTTTGTACAGAAACAGATATGGTAGTTAACCTTAAAAAGTCTGAAATAATTGTTTTTAGAAACGGAGGCCCATTAAGAAAGTATGAACGTTGGGTTTATAGGGGTGAACATATAAAAGTAACTTCAACATATAAATTTATGGATTTACTATTTACACCAAAGTTATCCTGGCATTCAGCAACAACAAAACTTGCAGCACAGGCCCGTAAATCTCTTTATCAAATGAAGCGATTTGAAAAACCTTTTGGTAAATTTTGTCATAAAGAATATTTTAAAATTTTCGATTCTATGGTTATTCCAATACTTATATATGGGTCAGAGATTTGGGGCTATGAAACTAAAAAATGTGTAGAACAAATCCAGACAAAATTCTGTAAAAACTTTCTTGGTATCAATTCGTCTGTAAATGACGCAATGGCATTGGGTGAATGTGGGAGATTTCCTCTAGCTATAAATTACCACATTAAATTTATCAAATACTGGGTAAGACTGATTCATATGGATCCTAACAGATATCCAAAACAGTGCTATTTAATGCTTAAGAAGTATGATGATATTGGTAGAATTAATTGGGTTACAAAAGTTAGAGAATTTCTATTTAAGTATGGCTTTGGTTTTGTGTGGCTTTCGCAAGATATAGGTAATGAAACGTATTTCATAAAACAAGTAAAACAAAGATTAAAAGACTGTTCCTTTCAAATGTGGCATAATGATATAAATACTTCTTCAAGGTGTGATTTGTACAGAAATGTGAAAACATTATTAAATGTTGAAAAATATTTAAATTTAGACATTAAACCCTACTATAAACGTTCTCTGTCGCGTTTTAGATGCTCAAGCCACAAACTTAACGTTGAACTTGGTCGTCATTTTAATATTGAAAGAGAAAATCGAATTTGTGTATATTACTTTATGCAAAAAGATGCCTTAGTTATCGAGGATGAGTTTCATGCCTTCTTTGTTTGTGAACAGTTTAAGATTATTAGAGATTTGTATCTAAATACGTGGTTTAATGCGTTACCAAGCTTACAGAATTGTTATTGTCTTCTTCAAAATGAAAATCCATTAGTTATTAAAAATATAGCCATTTATGTTTCAAAGCTTTTTGAAGAAATTTGATTGTGCACATTACTACATTGTAAATTGAATGTAATATAATATGTATGTATTAATTACGCAAATAAACTATTGTATTGTATTGTATTGTATTGTAGGTAGCAAACTGACAGAATGGCAGAACAAGTAGGTAGCGAACTGACATAATGACAGAACGAGTAGGTAGCGAACTGACAGAATGACAGAACGAGTAGGTAGCAAACTGACAGAATGGCAGAACAAGTAGGTAGCGAACTGACAGAATGGCAGAACAAGTAGGTAGCGAACTGACATAATGACAGAACGAGTAGGTAGCAAACTGACAGAATGACATAACAAGTAGGTAGCGAACTAAAGTATGACATAACGAGTAGGTAGCAAACTGACAGAATGGCAGAACAAGTAGGTAGCGAACTGGCAAATTGGCAGAACGAGTACGTGGCGAACGGACAGGATGGCAGAACGAGTAGGTAACCAACTAAAGTATGGCAGAATGAGTAGGTAGCAAACTGACATAATGGCAGAACAAGTAGGTAGCTAACTAGAGTATGGCAAAACGAGTAGGTAGCAAACTGACAGAACGAGTAGGTAACCAACTAAAGTATGGCAGAATGAGTAGGTAGCAAACTGACATAATGGCAGAACAAATAGGTAGCTAACTATAGTATGGCAGAACAAGTAGGTAGCTAACTAGAGTATGGCAGAACGAGTAGGTAGCAAACTGACAGAACGAGTAGGTAACGAACTGGCAAAATGGCAGAACGAGTATGTTGCGAACTGACAGAATGAGAATGTATCAAACTGACATAATGGTAGAACGAGAATGTAGCAATCTGGCAGAAAGAGAAGGTAGCGAACTGACAGTATGGCTGACCGATCAGGTAGCGATCTGGCAGTCTGACAAAATATGTTCAAAGTCGTCTGCTGCAGACTTGTCGTATGAGGGAAAGGGTTAAATCCTGTAGAAAACAACAAAGACAACTTTTATTTCATAGATCAGTATCGAGCGGCGCCCTGACTTGTTAAACAATTAGTCTAATGCCTAAATATAAGTTGTAGGATTTTACGCCGTTTTCAACATTATTTCAATTTAATCACGACAACAGTTCACTTATTCATAATTTCTGGGTTAACAAACCAGTCCTTAGGCTAGAAAACGTGAGTTGCCCAATGTCATTCCACCATGACCTCCGAGCCGCGACTGGGACTTCCAAATCCTCGACACTTGACACTCGACCACGGCGGATTCTTAAACATATACGTTAAACCAAGATCAATCTTTTAATACATGATCTTTAATCTTTGTCTACAAAGTCCACCATTTTGTATTTCTCAAATCATTTCCAACTTTGGGGCTGATCAGGCTATCGAGCGATCTCTATCTCCGAGCAATACTGGCGTAAACATAAGCTAGTGTTGTCGCTGTCCGCTTGACTTTATCAGATCAGATAAGCTAAAGTAATGTATTGGGGACATACAAAGTTCTGTTTTATTATGTTCTCAGTCTCGATTTATTCCCGAAGAGTGAACATTTTGATATTTGTCTATTTAAGGCTTTGACGAAAATTAGTACTGCTGTATTTTCTTAACGTCCAATGCGCGTATACAAAGAGAAAATATGTTTTGCAATTATATGCCTATACTCAAAGGTTGATAGGCAGTCAAGTAGTCTTACATTACTTATACATTAATATCAGCCAAATTTAGATACGTTTAAACGAATTATGTTAAGCACATATACAATTACATTATTATACAATAACTATATTTGTTATCTTTCATAATAATGAATTTAATTATAAAATTTGTTTATTCGTTATGAATGTTGAAAAACATGTATTTGTCTATGCTATTAACGTTTGGCTGTAAATGGCTAAAGGCAATTATATGCCTATTTGAAAGTCGAATATATATCACAATCATAAACAATCAAATACTGTAATTCATAAAATCTCTAAAATTGTACAAAACTCAATATGGTCAGCGAACTTCCGTTATCAGAACATAAACGGTGGGATAAGCTGATGGGGTATTGATACCCTGCTGAGATGACAGTCATAAAGCAATAGAGCACTCTTCAATAAACTGGCATTTCACCTTTATGAGGCATCTATTTTTGCATAAATGTTTAAAAAAGACCAAAAATATTTTAGAAATATTTATTTTAATTAGTGCAAATGTAATAGAGAAAATTTCTGCATATTAAACCGTTTAAAATGAAGCGATCGGATGTTTTACAATACCTTAATAAATCAGAACAATTCTTAGCTCCTTCTTATTTCAATATAACTTAAGCTCCTATAGATGTATATAAATGATTTTTACATTTTAGACCTTTTTTAGGTCTTTGGTGGTCACCACCAAAGACCTAAAAAAGGTCTAAAATGTAAATAGGAGCTTTCGAGACACCGGAATTCCCGAAAGTTGGCTATGATCAAGTTAAATCACGGTACATTAGATGTACAAGAAATCAAGGATGACAATATCGATAAACCCTTTACCCCATACAGACACAATTTGACATATATGAAGCTGACAACTTTTCAAAACATTGTGGCAAAAGGAGAAATTGTCCCTATTGAGACATTTCTTCATGTTTAATAATGTATTTTAATTTATTTACTTTTATTTCACAAACCTTTATTTTTTTGTCTTTAATTGGACAACTAAATAAATAAAGGTCAAATAAGTGGTGACCCCACTGTTAGAATTAACAAGCATTGCAAAACACCATCACTCCGACATACGCCACTGCCATGGTACCGATCCGGTCCCTCCGTTGTAGTAGTGCTTCAGATACAGTCTCTGTCTCTTCGCCGCCCTGCAAATGCGTTGTCCCCGATGATGAAATACAGCATCTGACGGTCGTCGGCAGGCAGATGTTGAGGTTCGTGGATGCCGATGGTGTTGGAGATAACCGCATCTCGCAGAGCAGACTCGTTCCACAACTGGGCATCAGATACTGCCCCTGGGGCACCGACTTGGGCCCTAATGAACCTGTAGTTCGCGCCAGCGAGGGCTAGGAGCACACACTGGAGTTGTATCCCTTGAAGTTGTAGAACTGAGACCCCCCCGTGGGCAGGACACTAGATGCGTGTGTGCTTTCCATCCAAGGCACCTAGCACACATGGTGATAGTTCCATCGGCTTCAGAAGCCTGTAGTGACCTCTTTTTCCACCCCAGCTGTCGTCGGGTTGGTGACCACCTTGTCGCCGTACTCGTCCCAAATTGGTCTGACAGACATCCCGGACTATAACGGAGATGGTCTTTTGCGTCACATAGAACAGATACATCATCGACTTGTAGCAGTCCCCCGTGGCCAGGTGCCTGAGTGTGATGGCCACGTTCAGTCCAACCTCATGCGAACCTCTGTACCATGTGTCTTTCTTCTGTTGTCTCGGCTTGAGTCGATTCCCGACGTCTCGAAACATCTCGGGGAAGAGCTTCGTCGCACAAGAAGTTAATGGAACTCAGGAGTCCGTAACAATTCGTATTTATCCGTATCTGAAATTAACTATTCGCAATTATCCGCATTCACCCCCACAAACAGGTATCTGTCAGTATTGGAACGCAAGCTATCCGTATGGAAACGTTTCTTTAGGTAACAGTCCGTAACAATACTTAGAACGAGACCCGTAATTCACCGTAGCTACATGTTACGATCCGCATGAAACCGTATCAGTCTACAACTTAGGGTGGACCGCGGAATGATAGGTTTAGATACGGATTAGATACGGATAAAAATGCCTTCAATTGATCATAACGGTTTACTCGTCCGCGCCTGAATTTTGAAACTTTTCAAAATTTGGACGCGGATCCTGTGGACCCTGCTGATACGATACGGACAGTTACGGACTCTGCGGATGCGATACGGACCATTACGGATAGAAGGGATATATACGGAATAGCCATCCGTAGCCTCCGTAGAAACCGTAGGTCTGACTAACTTGATATTCTTGGAACGTAACGCTTTCCCACATACATACGCTTTCTGAAGCAGACACATTTTGAAAACATTGTGGCAAAAGAAGAAATTGCTCATACTGATTAATTTCTCCCTTAGCCACAATAATTTCATCTAGATACAAAATATACCCTTTCATTTATAGAGATTTCCATATTTTCGCCTTTATGTTTTTAAAGTCGTCTGCTGCAAATTATATGGTGTGCGGGAAAGGGTTATATGAAATAGTCTCCAGTCACGCTTCAGTTTCCGTGATGTCCGCGTCTTTGACACCAATCCGCGTTCTGTTTATTCGGATAACGGTTGTGTAACTTCGAACGTGAAACCAAAATATTTATCACGTCAAGCTGTTGTTTTTAACACGACGACCAGATACCTTTTGAAGAAATCCTACTTCAGTTTTCACAAAACGGAATTAACCTCGACGCCTTTGCAACAGAAAACATGCTCAATGTGTTCAACTCTTTACAAAATATACCCTTTCATTTATAGAGATTTTCCATGTTTTTGACTTTATCTTTTCAAAGTCGTCTGCTGCAAATGTGTGGTATGTGAGATTGAGCTATATAAATTCGAATGTAAAACCAATATATGAGCCCTTGCAAATAACGGCAAATAACTCTGATGATACTCAAATCTGGAAATTCCAAAAGGTTCTATAAATAGCTCGCGAGACTCTGGTGTTCTTAAATCTCAATATTATAAACGCTTTATTTTGTAGTTGTTTAAATATATGAAAGCGTCTAGATGATAAGACACGATGTCAGTGTGTACACACGTTATGTATATACGTCTGCACGTTCTAGAGTCAATTAGCAATCAATGCTGAAAGTGTAGCCTAATTTAGTTTGGAGATCGAGCATTATAATATATGCCTATATTTTTATAAATTGAACAGTTTGGCAAATAGTGAAATTGTGCTTTTTGAACATGTTTTGTGTTTGTTTTTGCACTCACATTATTCGAAGCAGTTTAACAACCTCAGAGACATATAAATACACTGTGTTTATATATCTCTGACAACCCTCAATCATGCAATGTGAAGGGACTAAATTGAACGGACCTGTTTAATATCGGACATCATTGAAACAAACACCAAACTAATGGGTACTGTTTTCTCTCATTTCTTGATAATTTAGTCATTTCTAAAGTGTAAAAATATTTGATCTTTATATGGCCTAGCGACCTGGCGATAAAATATGTGATTACCCGAACAATTTAGATTACAAATAGCCATTCTAATGAGCTAAAACGGTAGTCTATCGAATACCAACTAGATTTGTCATAACTTTGGAATGGCCTAATTTTGAACACATCATGACCAATTTCAGAACGTAACTAAAACATCACCAAGACAACATTCTGGCAAACTAACATTATTATTCTGTCAAAAGATGCAGGGTTGATACATTCTCAAATATACCCGCACCAGAGTCATCGCAACCCCTACACCGATATACTGCTTGTTACTTTGCAGGAGTTTCCATACGATCGCCACTACAATGCCATTGGCGCTTTGATTTTGTATCGTATTTGAGATAAGTAATAATTTTAAAGCAAAACTTGGTTTATTTAACGAACTCGCTGACTAATAATACAGTTATTACCTTACGTCTAATTTACTAACAAAAACATGCCCTAGATATTTCTTTTAAAAGAATTATAATCCAGAACACCATTATTTCTCCAATTTACTCAAATTTGTTGGAAATATATAGGGCGGACTTTTAGTAAAACGCTTTATGCCGTAATACTGCTGACGTGCGCCGGTACGCGCATTGTGGAACTGAACATGAAACACAGCCACCCACCCCTTCTTCTATCTTAATTGTTTTACTCCATATGTCCCCGTTATTTTAAAACTACCGATACTTTGTTTTGTCTTGAGAATTGTTTTTTACCCTTAACCCAAATTTCAAGACAAACTATCGGGTGAATTTTAAGTAAATCACAATGCCATAACACCGTAGAAGATCACACTTTTGGTCATATGTTCGTAACTTATTACTTGTGTTGTCAACACACTTCCAATTATAAAACAAAATGTATCATTACCCGACTATAAACTGTCTACATTTCTAGACACCTGTGCAATGACATCGAAGACTCACTACATAGTGCAGACAACGATGTGATAGCAATCTACGGGATATGTATGTAGACAATAATAGTGGGTTATTTACCTAAACTATACAGGAAAATATTGTTAATAAACACCTGCATTCAAACAGCTCTAGGTTGAATTGAACTGCGGAGCTGTGTGAATACAATCAAGTCAAAACTTTCATAAAATCTTGTACAAAAGGTTTTCCAAAGGGAAGAAAGTCAGATAGTTCTTCTCGATGTTTTATCATATAAAGTGTTTCCTTAAATAACAAAAGCATGATCACGGATAGAATAGATAGAAAGCTTTGCATGACAGTTATAATCTTTGAAGTTCTGAAACTTGCTCTTTGCCTGATTAAGAGAAACGCATTCTGTATGCACTGTTATCTGAAGATACATTACAAAATACCTAGAGTGATTTATGAAAAATCGGGAGTTCATTTTAATAACCCTGGGTACGTTTCAATTTAAATTCCGCAGTGTACGGTTTATCGCGTGACAGAGCTTTAACGTCATTACGATTTACTAAAGATCTGCACGATGGATTTTCTCAAAACTTTAGTAAATGGTGGACAAAAGGTTGTTCTAAATTATATAAGGTTTTAAAAAAAATCTCTCGTGCGAATTTTAAATAAATTTGAAATAACCGAATTACTGTTAAAATATTTTAGCGAAAGTTTCATTTTTGTGGCGATTGGTTGACAATCGCCACAGTGCTACCAAAACAACAACAACGAAAAAAAAATTATATAGTCGTATTTGAACAATCGGTTGGATATTTCTGCAAAGGCAATTTACTCACTTCCGTTAAACCGCCATATATATATATAGTTCCATCAGTGATGCAGGCACACGATTAATAATGATAATGTTAGTGCTACTTTGATACCGGATTGGTACTAATATTTGAGATTTATCGAGAAAATATCTAAATAGAGTTAAACTATTTACATATTATCTTTCTTCATGTTTGGGCAGATAATAAATATCATCGGGCGTCTTGGGTACGCTATGCAGAGTATCATGATACTCCTGTGCCTCGTTTTATTTTTACTGTAGTCAACCGTAACCTTTTGTGCCTTTAACCTGATTCGGCAGGAGTTGGTTGTACTCTGAAAGTACCTCGCCAAAATAAAACGGCCAATTAACTTCTTTTGTAATTTCTGAAAAGACCTACAAGTTTAACAATCATGGTCCGTGAAAAGTGCTTATTTCGTACCTGGTCCCGTTTTCAATAACATTGCAAAATTATAGAGTGGCATAGGCTAAAACGCAAATAAATAAATAAAGTCGGCTCACGAAAACAACATGACTGTCACAAAAGCATGTGCACAAACATATAACGATAATTTTAAAAGTATGTAATAGTGTTTTTTGTACTAATTACGCGAAATAGAAAACTTAGAGAGTGGCGTAGGCTAAAACGCATATAAATAAATAAAATCGGCTCACGAAAACAACTCGGCTGCCGCGAAAACAACTTTATTTACGACAATAATCCCATATTACCATATTATGGTTGTTACGAAAACAACTTTTTATAGTTGTATGTCTTCATAATTTTTTAAATTAGGAACAAATGATTGATTAACATTTTTTTAGAAAAGATATTGTCCTACGAAAATGACATTTTCTCACAACGTTTTCAACTCTTACAGTGTTCTATTAGCGATCATTTTCTCACAATGTTTTCAACTCTTCACTATTTTATCATTATTTTCTCACAATGTTTTCAACTCTTCACTATTCTATCATCATTTTCTCACAATGTTTTCAACTCTTAAAACTGTTCTTCTCACAATGTTTTCAACTCTTCACTATTATATCATCATTTTCTCACACTGTTTTCAACTCTTCACTATTCTATCATCATTTTCTCAATGATTTCAACGCTTCACTATTCTATCATAATTTACTCACAATGTTTTCAACTCTTCACTATTCTATCATCATTTTCTCACAACGTTTTTAACTCTTACAACTGTTCTATCTTACATTGTGATAATTCTCGTTTTCTCACAATGTTTTCAACTCATACAAATGCTATATCTTACATTGTGATAAAATGAGAAATTTCACATTTTCTCACAATGTTTTCAAGTCATACAAATGCTATATCTTACATTGTGATAAAATGAGAAATTTCACATTTTATCACAATGTTTTCAACTCATACATATTCTCACAATGTTCCAACTCTATCAACAAACAATAGCCGGTGTGTAGAACACCCGTTGAGACCTTTATGAGTCATATAAAAAGTTGTTTTCGGTATCTAGCTATACCGACCTAAAAACGGGAAGCTGGAATTTTATCAAATCTGGAAATTCCGAAAGGTTTTTATAAATATTTTGAACGCTTTATTTTGTAGTTGTTGCAATATATGAATACGATCGCCACTACAGTGCCATTGGCGCTTTGATTACTCCTATTATGTTACGTTAATTGTCTTGGCAGTTGTATGAAAATTACATTACTACGTACATGTAGGTAATTTTATTCTCTTCGGTCTGGTGTTAAATCTTTCCAAATACCACTTCAAACGAGCAAGTCATGGTGATTTCTTTAACAACACTGTCATTGTCGCAAAAAAAACGTACGTTTTGACGTCAAAACGACGTTATTTCAAAGGTATGATTCCACCTTAAATGTGGTTTTAAGGCGCGCTTCACACGCCAATCATTATTTATATTTCATGTTAAATAATGTTATTTCGTTATTTAAAATAAAGACTTTTGTATAGTTTTTCTTTATTCGGTCTTAAAAGTTATACATGGTATATCATAAATGGAAAATTGTGTTGCATAAGCGATACATGTTTTAGTATTGTCTACTCGGGGCGTGGACAATTAGACATCGAGATATCAATTGTTCACGCCCCTCGTAGTACAGTACTGTAACCTGTATCGCTACAGCAACATAATATACCTTCTGTAACAAACGTTAGTACTGTTGTTTCAATACAACCCTAAAGTAAACAACAAGAACAACTTGAAATTTATAGATCCGTATCAAGCTGCGCTCTGACGCTTTAAATAATCAGGAAAATACCAAGATATAAGTTATATACGGAGCTTTAGATCAGAAGAGTATTTCACATCCCCGAATCTGAATCGTCTCATTGAGACAGTTCTTTTCAGTACCCACATCGTAGGGTTTAGTTGAGTAATAAGAGATATATCTGTTGGGATAAGACCAGTTTATTCTCCCTATCTAATCCTCTGTATATACATTTCAGATCAAGTTCAAACAATGATTAAATTAACTCTAATTTTGGTCTACAAAGTAAACCACTTTATATTTCTTATAATTTTAGGTAAAATCTACGGTGGCACAGAGGTGACATGTGTATGTTTTTATTTATCTCGTGCGCACGACATAGTATCTCGTGCGCACGACTTAGTATGTCGTGCGCACGAGATAAATAAAAACATACGCATGTCACCTTTGGCGTGTATGCGTGTATATTTTTCAAAATATTTTAGCAAAAGTAGAAATTGCTCATAATGAGGAATTTCTCTTGTCACAATGTTTTCAACTCTTTTTAATAACCTTTCCTTACAGGGGCGTAGCTCCCTTAAGGCACTGTAGGCACGTGCCTACACATTTGCTCTAAAATGTCCCAAAATGCAGCTGCGGCGATACACATCTGCGTAATGTATCGACCAGATCAGCCTGCGCTGTCCGCGCAGACTGATCCGGCCGACACATTCCGTCTAAGGGCGGATAGATAGAGTATTGATTCCTGAAACAGAAAATCCACAGGAGGCGAAAAGTGTATATCCGGGTACGCCTTTGTGGCATACTTAGGCTGATCCGGGTCGACACATTACGCAGAGTCCACAATGTTGGTTTTCTCACGAGACGGCCTACACATTGATTATTGCCAAGCTACGCCCCTGCCTTACATCGGAGATATCTTCAAAGGCGTGTGGTGCAGATTTTCTGTATGATGGAAAGGAGAACCGTGTTTTATAAGAGGTGTGTTATAAGAGGTGGCGACACTGTTATAAAAGGACGTGAGCGTCATTGGCGAGCGTCAAATACGAGTGAGACTTCGGTGGTGTGGGAACCTCGAGTATTATTTCATGTCCAGGATTCAAATCATCAGGTAGGGTTATTAAACGTTTCTTTTTTTTAAATAAACTAGATTTAGTTTATTCTAATTCTTTCAAACGTACGAAAAATCTTCTGCAGATAACTTCGAAAACTTCTATATTAAATTACCAAAAACTCTTCAAGTATGAACGAAATATCAATTATTGAATAGAGACAAAAGGGGAAAATACCTCGAATATTATTTACTGAATGAGCAGGTACAGTAGATAAATACTCATTGTTTATATAACGTCAACAAAATCCGCAGCAAACGACATTTAAACAATTTACATAAAATTAAAAACATCTTTTTTAAAACGAACAATCAATTATTGAATATATTTGTAAAACAAATTGGCATAGGGGTAAGCAAGCGTCAACATGTTGGAAAGGGTCAATTTATAGATGCTAAATATGTAAAAGATAGTTGTCATTTGTATTGTTAAACAGTGCTGAATGTAAAACAGTGCTGAATGATTGTTGGTTTGCATGGTTTTTTTCGTCGCTTTGAAAATGTTCTAGTTATACCACGGCGTTACTTCGGTAAGTTTCCAGTACTACTGGTCCATTTTATCCAGCGAGTCCTTCGTATGTTGTTGTTTGTTTGGTTCGTTTTATGATCTTTTTCCCCAAATACATGGAAACAATTATATGGAAACCTAAAAAACATCAACCATAAAAGAAAACCGCAATTCCCATGTTTTACAGTGTATTTTTTTTACTTTCGGATGGCTTTTCATAGAGAATAACATTAGAAATTGTATTTTCAATGCTTCCTTTGTAAATTTATAACACATCATTATTTCTATGAACCAAACACAGATTAACAAAATACAAAATGATAGATTGTAAGGAATGTGGGAGGATGGCTACGACCTTCACATACCTATGCACGTAACGATAACTACTGTGAACGCACAAGTCTCTCTTTCGCTCTCCTTCTACATGTGTAATTGTGTAAAAGAGTAAGAACTGTAACTCTATCAGTTGTACGCCCAATTACCGTTGTATGTCCCCATTACGGAGAACCAACAGGAGCCTAATTAGTGAGACGCGATTTATGTCATTAGGCCAACGACCCATTGTACTAAAAACATTCGATTTAATTAACATTATAGTTCTGAGAGTGATGTCCTAAATAGTTTTTCATTAAAAAATATATACTGTTGATAAAATGTAATAACGTCTAAAAGTCAGTAATGTTGGTGCCGCCAGGATACCAAATGGAATATAAATACAGTTCTTACTAAACAGTTGAAAAAATCAAATAAAACATGAAATACAAATTCAATAATGTATTTTGTTGAACTAATGAAAACACTAAACATATGAGTCGCCAAATGCAAACTACAGAACACAAAAAGTAAATATTTATCTCTTGAATTATCCTCCCTAAGATCTTAAATGGAGGTTGAACGTACATGCAACTTACATTTTTTCTATACATCTTATTTTTTAACAATTGCTATTACTTAAATTTACAGACATATCTAGGTTAAATAAAGTCTAGAATGTCATATCAGAGATTCAACATTGAATATAGCTGTGTGATTAATTCCTTTATCAAAATATAATTTTTTTTATTTTTTAAAAGTTATAATATAATAAATTTGAATGTGCTAACTATTTAAAAAAAAAAAAAGTTTGAAAAAGAAAATTGCACACAGAGCATGTTAAGACCTTAAATATCGGTTTAAAAAACGGATTGACAAGACGGTGATAATGATCAATTGTGTTTTTGCATTATATCTATATATTTAGATATGTATTGTTGTCGTCAATTATGAAGTACGGAAAATAATAATAAATATACATAACACATTTTAAACCCCTTAAAGTCTTTATTTTTTTTTATAATTATTTGTCAGAATATAAGTTAACAAAACTAATAACAAATTTTTATTTCCATAAATATCGATTTTGAAAAAAATTACTAGACGACGATACATTTCAATCTGCGTTTTTTGCATGACCGCTATTTCATATCCGAATTGGCGGCCCCCTACGCGAGCCGCGCTTATTAGGGGACACGTTTCATAGGTTATTGATTTTTCTATAAAAAATCCTGCGTGTTACAATAATTTCAACCTTCCGAAGGACGGTTATCGTATGGCGTGGATTATATCTAGATTTATCATTCGTTTCGTTCAGGTTTCCATCGGCATCATGACTCGAGTGAACCGGATGTATATGCTTCTACCAATAGTGCTGCTACTTACCGTTAACTCCTTTGACATTACTTTAGACGTGTGGCAAAACGAATGTCCGTTCAGTAACTTCTGTACCACTGAGAGCCTGGAGAAGATCAATGAAACTGCTGACCTGACATTACAGCCTTGCTGCCAAAGCTGTTCTTGTGACAAAGATTGTTTTGTATTCGATAACTGTTGCCCGGATGTTCGTATCGGGCCACCTGTCGACTTACAGAAAGCAAACTGTACACAGTTAAAGATTACTAATGAATTGGCCGGAATGAATTTTGCTGACGAATACCGAGTAATAAACTTTTGTCCACGTGGCTATGACGTCATTGACCAACGATTAGTCGATCAATGTGAAGAAAGATATGTAAACGACTTGAACGACGTAGTGGCCGTTTCTGATATTAAAAACAGAATCTTCAAAAATAAATACTGCGCCCTATGCCAGGGAGTCCCTGCTTTTGTGAGGTAGGGTGTTAACATTTTGACTTTCTCGCCTCTATTTTTGTCTCTATCTTAATATTATAACTTATCAAGTTGAAGAGCGGAACTTATTTGAACTCTGCAAGCCTAAGGCAGTTTACATATTCCCATAATGCCTCTTATGTTGAGGTCATCGTAAAGAAATTATATTTACGATCTTTCATTAAGGTTTTCGCTGCCGAATTTCACAAAGTCGATTCTACCATGTTGAAAATTGGACCACTCCATTTTCATCCAACAGGAAATTTGGTAACATTTTTAAAATATCTAAGTGGCAAACAATGCAGATTTCAGAAGAGACAGATCGTTACGAGGTGTCTCACCTGAATCTGAATTGTTTGCAAAAACCTTTAATTACCTTTGACATCGAAAGGGTTAAGACTGTGCAGATTTATGGCAAGAAATGAAATTCCTATAATTATGAGGATGAAATCAACTTATATTTTCTTTTTAACATAGTAATTCATTGGCGATGCTTCAACTATGCATGTATTTGCCACAAAGTGTATGGTCAAACTGTCCCGACCTTGTTCGATACGTCAAGCTTGATCAGGCAGGATGACATTTTAGGATCACTTAAACCATTCGTCTATTTTATATAAAAAACATTTTGTTTGGAATGCGCCAGGCCCAACGCGGGGGACAGGAAAGGTGATATTGGTTCAACAACTTATATTAACATCGATATTTTACTTCTGTCTGTACAACCATATTTCTCTTGGATGTTCTTGGCCTACTCTGCTCGCTACTGCAATATGGTTGTTTATTGCAGAAAGCCGCTCATATAATCCTATTAGTTTAAACTAGGGATGTCAATGATTACCGATATCAATTACCGGTTAATCGTTTGATCTTCTTATCGGTTAACCGGTTAACCGGATAAAACCATAGATATTCACTTACTTCTGTGTACATATTTTATATAATAACGAACCAATTAATCGTATACCAAGCGTGGGTGGATAAAGAATAAATGTTGGGTGGGGCACTAATTTAATTCCCAATTATTAGTACACACTGTCAGTCCGAAATTATAACTCGTTCAAAAATGGAAACAGTCCTTTGCTTTGAAAGTAGAGGCATTGATGAAGTATGTTTCTATTGATGTAGCTCATAGGTGAAACCAAAATAATCGATTTAATTTTCATCTTTAGCTGGACACTTAAGTTGGTTGCTTGTAGTGAAAGTTTTTACAAAACAACAGTATCGGCATCCGAAGTCACACAGGCCATTCTGAACCAGTGTGCACTACATTCCGTTCCACCGGATGATGGTGGGCAATATGACACGATGGTATGTGGCCGTTCTGTCATTTCATCATGTAGAACAACAACGAATGGCTCCGATTCGGATGTTGAGGATATCAGGGAAAGGTGCCTCAACGGACCATGTATGTATAGGCAGAAATTAGTTTAATTCCTTATATTTTCCGTATTAAAGTCAAACCTATGCTAAAGACCATCTTTGTTTAACAATATCCTGACTTTAGAAACCACACTTTTAATTCCCCTATTACTTATTTTCTGCATGGATTACCCTGTTATTAAAGACCACTTGTGAACAAAGAAAATATGTGACATGAACGTGTTTATTAGTTTCACTTGTTACATGTCATTGTACATCGTAAAATGGGCCGGTGGCCTAGATACTAGAAATGAAGACGTCTATGTCTACTGATTTAGCCGTTGGCATATTTGTCTTTAAAGAAAAATAACCCGATTCTGTCTTATTTTAACGGAGACCTTATTTTAACGTTGTAACTAACACCCACGGATACAATGTTATTCAAGCATTCGAGTTTTGTTTCTGTTTTTAGATTTACCATTCAAGCATTTGGCGCTTTACAACCGGCAAATGTTGGTGTACAAAAATGTGTTCTGCTATTTGTGTGAGTACGGGGAGGTTGAACGGCACATGTGTTCCAGATCAGAAGGCGGAATCACAAGGGGTCAGCAATCCACCTTTAGCTTATTACTAAGAATGCAACTTGGTACTACAAACCAGCCACAAGTGAAATCGGAAACGCCATATCAATGTGGTGAAACAGCGATATATGACCATGTAAAGGTAACGTATGTTTAAATTAATTCATCTTACATCAATAGAGAAACAAGCGAACGGCTTATATTAATCACGCTCGATATCTGCTTCCTTGAAGCTCATTACGAGATTCGAACCCGGGATCTTTGGTACGAGATACCGAGGCCCTAATACTTTATATGGGTCGCAGTCTACACTTAATTGATTGGAGATCACGGCCGTTTTTCAACACTTTTTCAGTTATATGAAGGCGGCCACATTATCACGTGTTTCATGGCTTCCTTGTTACAGTGCTCAACACACCAATCTTCCCCAGACAACTTCACCACATAAACTATTTAGCCCATTGGTTGAAGACGAATGACGTTAGTCACAATGACTTTTGTCAATCACCGTAAAGGTTTATTATACGAGCCAGTGTTCGAACTACCGACTCCTTGATTGAAAATTCTCGTCGTTGCCAACTTGGCAATCGCCGATGTACGAAAATCAGCCTTAGAGCTTTATTGACAACGATAAATGTGCATACCCATACTTTGTGATCTACATATACCGCACTGTAATATGTCAAACGCTTCTTGACTCATTATCGAAGGGTACAGGTCCAAATCTGACTTTACGGATACGTATAATGATCTTATTCTACGTTATTCGCCAATGTCCAGTGGTTGGATCACATGTTACGCCTCTCAGATATGTTTGGCATGTCAGGATCTTAGATATAAACTTTACTTTTTGTGGCGATTGGTTTGACAATCGCCACAATGCTAACAGAAACAACAACAACGAAAAATATTTACATAGTCGGTTTTGAACAATCGGTTGATATTTGTTTTTTTTCTTACTGCAAACTAATTTACTCACATCCGTTATAGTTCCATCATTGATGCAGAGACGTGATTAATAATAATTATGTCAGTGCTACTTTGGTACCGGATTGTTACTAATATTTAAGTTTTATCGAGACATTATCTACATAGAGTTAAAATATGTAAATATTATCTTCGTCGTGATTGGGCAGATAATAAATATCATTGCGCGTTCTGCCTTGCAAATAACTGATGATACTCAAATCTGGAAATTCCAAAAGGTTCTATAAATAGCTCGCGAGACTGGTGTTACAAAGGTTTAAAGGACACACGATGTCAGTGTGTACACACGTTATGTATACACGTCTGCACGTTCTAGAGTCAATTAGCAATCAATGCTGAAAGTGTAGCCTAATTTAGTTTGGAGATCGAGCATTATAATATATGCCTATATTTTTATAAATTGAACAGTTTGGCAAATAGTGAAATTGTGCTTTTTGAGCATTTTGCACTCACATTATTCAAAGCAGTTTAACAACCTCAGAGACATATAAATACACTGTGTTTATATGTCTCGGACTACCCTCAATCATGCAATGTGAAGGGACTAAATTGAACAGACCTGTTTAATATCGGACATCATTGAAACAAACACCAAACTAATGGATACTGTTTTCTCTCCTTTCTTGATAATTTAGTCATTTCTAAAGTGTAAAATATATTTTATCTTTATATGGCCTAGCGACCTGGTGATAAACATGTGATTACCCGAACAATTTAGATTACAAATAGCCATTCTAATGAGCTAAAACGGTAGTCTATCGAATACCAACTAGATTTTTCATAACTTTGGAATGGCCTAATTTTGAACACATCATGACCAATTTCAGAACGTAACTAAAAAATCACCAAGACAACATTCTGGCAAACTAACATTATTCTACTGTCAAAAGATGCAGGGTTGATACATTCTCAAATATACCCGCACCAGAGTCATCGCAAGCCCTACACCGATATACTGCTTGTTACTTTGCAGGATTTTCCATACGATCGCCACTACAGTGCCATTGGCGCTTTGATTATCATAAGGCATGCAACTATCAGAGAGCACCTTCTAACTGGTCATAATAAATAGATCCGAGTGAACGACTCACTCATACATAATACTTTAAACATGGTAATAATGGCTGCCCTCTTTGGCGCCCAGGGTTGCGGGTTTAGCATTACGATTGACAGGATGGTGTCAGGATAAACTGACCAGTATAACTGGTAACCTACCAAGGAAACGCCGTGATATAACTGAAAATGTGTTGAAAGCTGCGTCTACCACTACACCACAGAGACGGTCGTTTAAAATTGAACAACCTTGAATAATAAATAACAAGAACAATCTTTAAAAAAGATAAACGGCGATCAATATGAGAAAACACTAAGAAATGGAACACGCGCATATTATTTGACTTGAAGATCCGAAAGGTTTTGTTAGTAATCAAAACAATCAGTAGTTTTCCATGAATTATAAGATTTGTGCAATAATGTTGTATATCTAAGAATTTCGACAGCTCCTTGAATTGGTAATGCATTATAATCGTGAACCAGTTGGAACATTGTTCGATTAGAACATTGTTCTTTAAAAATAAAGAATCGGTAATCGAGTGTAGCTTGCACGTCACATGACTGGAGATTACGCGAGGCTCCCAAGAGGTGTATCAAATTCAATTAACTGAAAACTTATCATGTTTCAAAAATAATTAATATTTTGCTCTTGAATATTATATCACTGAAATTTATTGTTTAAAGAAAACAATTAAAGGTTAGTATGCAGGACATTTCATTTTAAAACTTCACATTATAAGTGCCTCTCGTAGGATCGCCAACTTAACCATGAACCAATTAGAACGTTTCATTTCATTTGTTTCTTCGACATTATTCAATAAATACAACATTTGATTGGTCTACAATCTAGATCATTTGTTTAACATCTAGGTCAAAACCCACGTGAAGCAGCTATCGCCGAAAAAAACTAAAACAACACAATCCCATATATATCCTCTTAAATATTCAAACGTAATGACTTCCATGCTTGACGCTAGGAGTTGCGAGGATAGCAATACGATCAGTGTCGAGATAAATTATACCGATAGTACTGGTAAATTACACAGGAAACGCTGTGATGTAACTGAAATACTGTTGAAAAAGGCTTAAGACATCATTAAAAAATAATACCAAAACCTCATATATTTGTCTTTAAAATACTAAGTTGAACATTCCTACATAGACTACAATATGATCTTTAGATCTTTCTAATATTTCTTGTCACTGGTTCAAGACATTGACAGCATTCAATTTCGAATATATCTCGGCAATATTATCTCGAAATCTCTAGAAATCTCTAGAGAGGAAAGTATAATTATTGAATGCAGGTGCATATTGACGCATCTTCAGCAGACGACTTTTGAATATATATAGGCAAAAATACGGAAAATCTCTAGAAATAAAAGACGACTTTTGAATATATATATATATATATATATATATATATAGGCAAAATTATAGAAAATCTCTAGAAATAAAAGACGACTTTTAAAGAAAAGAATATTGCAAAACGAAAAACTGTTAGTTATGCGCAATTCATCCTCTTGCCACAATCTTGTCCTGGTGGGAAAGTGTTTTTAAAATTAGTAGTGTGACATTGTTAGTGCATTAGTGTATTAAAAATAACGTCAAAGCATTGTTAAAAAGCGCAAGTTTAACCATTTCCCACATATAGAAGGTTGCTGACGCTTCTGCAGAAGACGACATTTGAACAGAATGTGGCAAAAGAATAAATTGCTCTTTAGAGTGTTTAATTTAATTAATCAAAATACACGCCTAATAACATTAAACCGCTGACCATTGGATATCGAAATTTAACCCGGAATAAAACCTATATTCCCGTAACAATTTCTCACGTTTTTTTTCTCACATATGATAAAGTTCCATACGCTGCTGTTGTGAACGAATATGACACGAACGTACCATATTTCTGGTCCACAGTTTTTAATTAACTTTATTACAATACTCGCCTTATTACATTAACCCGTTGACCAGTGAATATGATAATTAGTCTCAAGAAACTTAATGATATGATTTTTCTTGTTTTCCTTTGTGAATTTAAAATTTAACTACTAGATTTAGAATTTTCCCTCATATGAACGCATCTGCAGCAGAAAACTTTTTGAATACATTGGGACAAAAGGATAAATTGCTTTTAAAGATAAATTTTTCCATTTGCCACAATGTTTTCAACTTTTTTGAGTAATTATGATATTATCTATAGCGAATTTCCATATTTTTGTTTCGATTTCGATTTATCTGCAGCATACTACAGTCGAACCTCTGCTTAAGACCAACTTTGAATAGCAATTCCCTGTTTATTACGACCATACTTTTAGTTTCGAAAATACTCATTTTCTGTATTAATGACCCTGCAATTAAATACCACCTGTGAACAAAGACCATATTGTTCACTACTCATGGGTGGTCATTAATTAAACACTGTAAACTGTAGTATGCTGCAGATATTTGGTATGTGGGAAAGGTGATAACTGAATAACCAACAAAGTAGATTATTATCATACTGCGTTGATTCGTAGGCTGATCTGATTCATCTTGACCCGCAGTCTTTCAAAAGTCAGTTTACCCATTACGTGGCTCAGAAACTATTTTACCTTTTCAGGGGAATTGCAGACGGGTATTCTGTCCACCTTACCATGCTGTCTTCTATGGGCGATGTTTGGGATTAGGCGAGTTGACCCATTACGGTACCAAACTTCGAATACAGTCCACACCCAATGATTCGATTCTTTTTGCGACAGATTTAAATATGTTTGAACAGGAGGCGTCGAAAGCTTACGCCCGAAATGTTATACATGAATACGGACTCGAACACTGTGATCTCGTCTCCTTTAGTCTGATAGCCGTTGTTGATAAAAAGACCGACACAATTGCTGTTATGGAAACTCAAATGTCTATTTCATTTAATGACATATGTGACGCGACGTTTATTTCTCACAAAGTCAGAACGAGGCTCTCGGAGCGCCATGACACTTCAATTGTCATCAATACCACTAAAGTCAATTTATCCGGGCAAATTACATTTTACGATCAATCATTGGCATTGTATGCAACATCGGCCGTGCATGACAGTAGGGCACTGATATATATTCAAGGAACATTTAATTTCCGTTCAACCATGACGAACGACTTCTTTCTTTGTCCACATTTCATTGTCGATATTCAACAATATAATGCTATCACCACTGACGTAATCAGGGACGGAAACGAACGAAACCTGACGGAAATATCCGAATTTACACGACTTGTAAACGGATTTTACTCTTTAACAAATGACAGCATTGCCGTATGTATTGATACTTATTTTGAGTTGTACGCGAAAAGTAGGGGCCTAACAGTAATGGTCGCCGGGTCTCTGTTTCATGGATTTTTGTTATCATCATCTACTTTTCTGATATATGCGTTGATTAATTGATCATGTGATGAGCGGATTTTGTCTTTTAAATTTGTCCACGCACATGGCGCGAGTGTACCGGTTAATGATACAGGAAGCAGATGTCGGGCTTGGTAAATTTAACCTGAAAGCTTGTTTCGCAATCGATGTGAAATACGTAACTAATTGATAACTTAAAATCGGGATCAAATCAGGTTAACAAGTGGGCCATACTGATCATGTATTATATATTATATACCTGTACACTTTCCGGTGCAAATACATGCAGCTGCTAATGCTCGGTTCAAACATGAAGGATTAAAATTCCGTTTTAGACTAGGTCAAATACGGTACCAAATATGATAATGGTACGTCACTGAAATATGAAAATATGAAATATGAGGTGACGTCAAAATATGAATTTGCGTCATTAAAAATGAGGAGGTGGGGAGTGGTTCACACGCCAATCATACTTTTTACTTTATGTGTAAATTGTGTTATTTAGTCATTTAAAATTAAGAAATGTGTATATATTTTCTTTACTCTGTCTTAAAAGTTATACAAAGCTTATAAAAATAAAAGGGAAATTTAAATGCAGTAGCGAGACATGGTTTTTTATTGTCTATTGGTACGACATTTCCAAGAATAGTACGAAATTGCAGTGGTACGATATTGAAGTGGTGCGAAGTCTCCGTCAACTATTGCAGACATAGCGCCGTGATCACAATTACTCACATATCATTTTGTGCTCGGTAGAGCTAAACGTTAATTTGTGAAGTCTTTGGAATGTCCTGAACACTGTAAATTGTAAAAAAACAGGATAGTGCGTATAAAACATTCTTCTCTGGTTACGCCCTTGTTAAATCCATTGTTGGCGCATAAAGAACATCGGAGGGCGGAAACTTTGAAAACACATTGAATAAGCTCTTCAAAGGAACGTTTAATCAGTGAAAACATTGTGATAAAAGGGAGAAATGTGTTCATTCTGAGCAATTTATCCTTTTGCCGCAATGTTTTCGATAGGTTTCTGCTGCAGAGGCGTCAAAATGCGTGTACATGTTGGAAATATTTAATGCCATTTTCAACGATATAACAGTAAAATCACGGCGATCCTTTCACCTAACGAGCGTTTCCCGGCTTTCTTGCACCTGTATTCCACATAACATTCTACCCGGGAAACTGGCTACCGTCCAATATGGACTATAAGTTAACCATAAGTTTTGTAAATCATCGGAAAAGATTGAATGGCTGAGCCGGGGAATCGAACTCGTGGCCGCTGAATTTTAAAGTCCGTGACTGACTGATCTATAGCGTCTCAACATTACCGTCTACAGGAACCGTCCATGCTCGTATTATAATTTGAGCCCATCTTTGCGAAATTTATCCTTTTTGCCACAATGTTTTCAATAGTCATAATGTGGAAAAGGGTTTATACCATTTTCAACGTTATTCCAGTTATATCACGGCGGTCAGTTCACCTAACGAGCGTTTCCTGACATTCTCGCACCTGTATTCCTCAAAACATTCTACCCGGGACACTGGCTACCGTCCAATATTTACTATCACCATGATTTTTTGTAAATCAGCGAAAGAAATGAATGGCTGAGCCGAGGTATCGAACTTTTGGCCGCTGAATTTGAAAGTCCTAGTCGTTATCGACTGATCTATAGCGACTCAACGTTACCGTGTCACCCGGAACCGTCCATACTCGTTTGATGATGTAGTAGTGTGGTCTGTCCCATAGATAGACAATATGTAGGTATGTGTTTGTATACGGTGATACTTATAATCGCTCTGCCCTTGAGCTATTTTTTTGTAGCGACGTGATAGAGTGTTCGCCTCCGGGACGAGAGGTACCGAGTTCGAGCCCTATTCGGGTCGGACTCTTTCAGCTGAGTTTCAATGCTATAAGTCTGTCTGTGCGAAAAGATACGCGTTGACAATTATGAACAGTGTAAGCTCAGATGAGCCTGTGCATCTGGTCCGTTTTATCTTCATCTATACCATTTGACAGAAGATTTTTTATAAAACATGTTCGTGTTAGTAATATGTGAACAATGCGGATGCACAAGTGTGATCTGGATCTGTACATCACAAGTGCCAACCTGTACCTTTTCCCATGGACAGTTTAAAGTTAAGTCCAGTTAACTGACTTCCTTCCCAAATAGAATTCTAGTCCAATGAAAAAAGACGAATGACGCATGTCAGCATACATGCCCTTTTGTCGGGAACAATAAGTGATTCTAGTTGACAATCCTAGGATGATAATCCTTGCCGCTACAAACAGAGCTATTTTCGCTCTACTCAAACGGTTTGACATAAATATTGAAATAGCGCATGGTAATAGGGCGTTCACCAATGTTCGTAAAAGATAATAAAATATGAAAAGCTTTGGTATGTGGATTAATGCCATTTTCAACAATTTTAAGGCACATCACGGTAGCCAAGTCATCAACCAATGGGTTTCCTGGCGTCCTCGCATCAGTTCTTCCCAAGCAACTTTACTATGCTGTTCCATATTTAATAGACTGTTAGCCCATTGGTGGAAGACGATTGACGTCGGAAAGAAATGAAAGAATGTAAGATGGGAGAAAACTTTTATATGCTATACCTTAATTACCATAGTATGGCTATAACATAGACATATATCCACGTACATAGGAAGTAAAGGTACAATTTGGCATTCATAAACAGAATAATTGAGAAGTCCAGCGAGAAAACCATATTTTGGACTCGACCCAGATCAGCCTACGCAGTCCGCGCAGGCTAATCCGATCCGACACATTCTGTCTCAGGGAGATATATGTATAGAGTAATGATTCCTGAAACAGAAAATCCACAGGAGGCGAAAAGTTTCTGACCGGGAAAGCCTGCGTGGCATGCTTAGGCTGATCCGGGTCGATACTTAAAAACGCAGAGTCCATAATGATGGTTTTCTCGTGGGGCAGCCTTAGTTTAAACTTATTTATTTTACATCGATTGCGAAACAAGCCTTTGGCTTAGATTAATCACTCTCGATGTCTGCTTCCTGGAGACTTAACCAGTACTCGCGCCGTTTGTGTGGAAAAATCCCAAAGTCAGGACCCGCTCATCACGGGACTCGAACCAGGGACCTTTGATACGAGAGGCCGACGCTCTACCTCTGCACCACTGTCTTCCACAGATCAGCCTTCACATTTGCTGTGTCTTATCAGAATCTACAAACGTTAACAGAAAATTCTCACAAGCTTATATTCATGTATGTATTATATATATTACGTTAATGTTGCTGTTGGAGAGATTTCCAGTGAACATGTTCATAACTGCGTTATGCCCTTTAACATTCATTAACCGTGTTGGAATTAGAAACTCAGTCTGTGGAAATGGGTGGGGAAGTGATGTCATCGATTGGTTACGTCACGTGACTTCATTCGTAAAATGTCAAGCCCAGCGTAGAAACACATGCGCACTAAGAAGCGTTGTAAGAAAAATACACAGGAGGGAACTTCAACAGCTAAAAATAGTTCCGGGAAGTCATAGTGATATACTGTAAGGTATATCACGCTCAAATCCCTCTTTGCGTATAGTAGAGAAATTGTCCATTGTGTTAGAATTAATATTTAGGAATCCACCTTGGCCGTGTGGTTAGCGTCGCTGATTTGGAACCCGGCCTCTCGTGTTCGATCCCCATTCGCGGCTCGACGGCCATTGGTCCAGGGACCATGCATAATTGAACTGTCGCCCTGATATGACTGAAATAATGATGAAAACGGCGTAAAACCTCAATAAAATGATATTAAAATTAAAATTCAATACTTATACGTTCTTTCATAGAGAGTGCTCATAGTTTATCCTCTAAACGAATGACGATGTTTTCAAAGTGGTCTGCTGCAGGTGAGAAGTATGTGGGAAAAGGGTTAAATATTGCCGGGACCAGTTTTTCCCTTGTACATTTCACGCGCAGCAAGGACACCAAGGACAGCAACCCCAATAAGTAACCCAACTTTGGCGACTTTCAATGCTGCTATTTTAGCAACATACGTGGACGTAGAATCTGACGTTTCTATGGCCTTTTTCATAGACGGTCTCGCCAACAAACGAGTGTAATATTCCTTTACAAGTGTTCGCTTTGTGCTGGAAAAGTAGCGTTCGTCAATGCCTAGCACGTAAAGTCTGTATATTAGCACAGCGGCTGTTATATCGACGGCTGTAAACGTTTTACCCATCAGCCAAACAGCATCGTCTCCGGAACCGGAAGTGTCTAAAATAGAAAGATTTTTTTTTGTTTTAATTTATTTTCAATGTTTCAGAAGATTTTTAAGCCTATACAGAAAACGACCTTTGAGGTTATTGTGGGAAGGCAGAAATCGCATTGTCTCTTTGACCCTGTATCTACTTTTACCTAAATGGCAACTATCTGTTTTATTCGGCGATAGACGATTAACGTGGGTTTTGACCTAGATGTTAAACAAATGATCTAGCTTGTAGACCAATCAAATGTTGTATTTAATGAATAATGTCGAAGAAATAAAGCAAATGAAACGTTTTGATTGGTTCTTAGATAAGTTGGCGATCCCACGAGAGGTACTTATAAGGTGAAGTTTTAAAATGAATATTTTTTTTTTTTTGAGATATGACAAGTTTTCAGTTATTTATCGTCAATTGAAACTTAAACTGTGTTACATAATACACCTCTTGGGAGCCTCGCGTAATCTCCAACCATGTGATGAATTCTCGGCTTTGAACGTATTAACGTCATGTCGTGCTAGTGTAATGAATGTTGACTTGGATTGGCAAGTGAAAGGTCTGTGGTTCGCTTCCCGGCAGAAGCAAGCTCTTTTTTCTCTCTTTCATTCATATCAAAACCAAAGTATATAAATAAAACAAATATTACATATTTAACATTGATTTCCGTCATTCTAATAAGTAAGACAAAATATCAAATAATATGCGCATGTTCCATTTCTTAGTGTTTACTCATAGTGATCGCCGTTTATCTTGTTTAAGGATATTTCTTGTCTGTCTAAATTACACTTACACGTCTCGTCAATACTCGTCAATACTACCTGCATACCGGCCTCTGCGTAATATATCGACCCAGATCCGGGCCGACACATTCGTCTCAGGGGCATAGAGTAATGACTCCTGAAACAGAAAATCCACAGGAGGCGAAAAGTGTCTGTCCGGGTTAGTCTGCGCGGCATGCTTAGGCTGATCCGGGTCGATAATTTACGCAGAGTCCACACTGTTGGTGTTCTCGTTGGACGGCTCATTTCATTTTGCTGAATAAACTAGGGATATCAACCGGCTTTTGATTTTCTAATAAGTTAATCGTTATACATAATAAGTAGATTTGTCAAATTTGACTTGTGATTCCTCATCTTTTAGAAACAAGGGGAACAAGAGATCATATGACACTCACCAGTGTACCATTGCTCTGTATGATATAGCGATCACAAACATTGCGGTAATTTAACCATCTCCCACATATGATAAAGCTGCATTATAAGACTGGATAAAAAATTGAAGACACATATTCTGACAAATATTCACCAGGATCACGTGATATTTCTTTACTTTGCCTATCTTTGACTATCCCCGAAAATATCCCCGAAACACTGATCGAAAAGAAGGGACGCCATTACAACCATTTTAAAGCCATTATTATGACCCGACCGGGAATCAAATCCTAGTCTTCCGGTCACGAGGCAAACGTTATACCACAGGCGTCCGAGTTTCTTTGAAAAAGAAATAGGAAAAAAACACACAATACCTCGTTAAGTTACTACAAATAGTCTCTCTATAGGTCAAATAGTCCATAAAAAAACTTTGTTTGCGTAGAAATGAGTGTATATTATCACCAAAATGCATTGAGTATATGACATTGAGTTTAAATTCATTGTAAATGTGTATAGGATGCACTGGAAATCATTGATCACTTTTAGTATTTTGACCTTGTTTGAAATTGAAAGTAGAGAATGCTAAACACTGGTTTTGTGAGGGCTCTTTTTCCAAAATGACGCTTACCTTTTTCGCCTGGTGCATTTTTTCTTGCATAATGAATGACCACACATTTTTCTTTGGATTTTTTTAAAGCTTGGAGGTAACTCTTTTCAATGATATTGGTGTTATACATGAGAAACGATTAGAGAGTGAGACAAATGAGTACTGAAACTGGTCAATTTACATGGAAACACAGAAGGAAATTAGTTGGTGTATTGCAACCTATGTATATTGTCCTTTTGCTATAATGACAATAGCCGTTATTTTATCGTATCAAAAAATCGGGGAATCCCACACCGGACCGTGTTACATGTATTATATAAAGAATACTTTTATCGTTATTATTATACTATATATGAACCATATAGCTTTTTATAGTAACACGGTTCTTGACGGGTTTCCCCAAATGTTCTCATACGAAAACATTATCATTAAAGCATATCGACATCAAAGCACTGAAAGTGCTGGCGACCTGGCGGATGCAGGAAGGTTGGAGAAGTAGGGATAATGTGAAAGGAAATAACAACTGCAGCTTATTTTTATGTATTTATTGTTAAGAAGTTCAAAGATCATATCAAAAATAGTAAATATTATGACACTTGTAATTGGAAAACAGGAAGACCTTGTTGGCCCTTTATCGCTCACAAGTATACCCATTTAATACATGAGGAATCAAAGAAAAGATTGACAGCAGGTTTAGGCTGAAACATTTTGAAATTTCTGCCTTATTATATTGAGAAATATGTCAATATTAAATCAACTTCCATCAAGTAGTTTCTGTGTGTTTTACAAATTGCACCCACTCGAGCAAACTTGGTGGAGGTTCAGAGAGGTTCAGTCAAGGAACATTTCAGAGAAATTATTTTTGAAATCCGGCTGGGTCAGTAGTTTCTGACAAAAATAATTTAATAGTTTTTCTTTTTGTCGCCATGGCAACAAGTTGTGCACTGAATGGAATTATGTGAATAACCGTAAAAGAGTGGCCATGCACGGAACATCCATGCCAACGTTGTTTTCAACTTGCAGATCTTGGGTTTTTAGGAGAGCTACGGACAGTGAGTGAGTCCGATAGATCATCTAGAGCCTTTGGCTCAGGTGATCTAAAAAAAACTTAGGTTACAAGAAAAACACTAGTATATTGAAAACATAATTTCTTGTTTAAGGATGACCACAGTTGTAGTCGAATTTAGCGTAGTATTGGGTAAACATGAAAGTATGTATGCAATTTGATCCAGCAACTAACATAATTAACGCATTAAAAGACAAACACTATTACGTACAACTAGTTACAGAACAAGGTGAATGAATGAAAGATAAGACGTTTCATAAAGAGCAATATGCTGCACTCCATAAGCATGTGTTACTCCTACACATTGAAAGCATTTATTCAACATGTAATTGGGTCCACTTTTACGTACAGAGTGACAATTGTTTTATTAGCGTGCTGGTAACATGTTAATTTATGAAGCAAAGGGATATGTAGCATTTGTGTGATAAATGCACCATGGTCAACTAGTCCCCATAAACCATTATAATGCTTTGACAAATTACCTAGTTTGACCATATTGGACAGTTTTGAACAAGGCCCAGAGTACATGAGAAACAAATAGCATGACAAAGTTTCATGCTGATTAAATAGAAAATTAAAATTCTGCACCAATGCAATTAATTGAACTGGTGATAATGTTGGAAAAATAAGATTTGAAAGAAAATAATTCTGTAAACCTTGGACTAGACTGGCGAAACGTGCTTGATCATGGCTATACTGAACATAAAATAAGAAGAAAGTTATTGACAAAAATAAACAGCTCATCGTGATCGAATTAATACAAGAGAAGCACACATTTGCAAAGAAACATAACAATCATTTAAATAAGACAAAAAGAACCATGATTGGATCCCCTGCCAATAGCAACTGCTAGAACATACCCGACTGAGTGTCACATCAAGGAACATTTGTGCCAAATCATATTGAAAGAAGATTCTGTTTTCAGACTTTTCTATAGCACTGGAAGAAAACAGGCTCCAACGACACAGTTTTGTTTTTGGAGGATTTGCACCAGCTTGAGAAAACTTGCTAGATGAACAAAGAAGGAACATTTCGGCGAAATTTACAATGCACCAGTAGTTTCCGAAAAGACACTTTGCATTTCTTTTTTGCGATATTTGCAATAGAAACAAAGTTATGCATTGATTACAATCCAACTCTTGGCATACATTTGAAAGGGGACCATCCAAGGAACAATAGCGATATATGGAAACAGCCCTGCGGCCATGTTTTAATGAAGCCCAACAGATTAAGCAAACTGTGAAAATGACAAAAACAATTTCAAAGGTGTTCCCTGTTTATTGCCATGGCAGATTTTTAGTGAATGGACATATTTTGGAAAACCTATATGGGTAACATGCAAGGAACATCATTGTTCTTTGAAGCCAAAAGTTATCATTGGACAATGACAGATTGTCTTTCCAATAGATAACATTAAGCCGTCATGTTCAGGTAATTCAGCAATGCACCATGGGTACCGTATATACTAGATTCATAGAAATATCATTCAAAAATAACCCTAAAAGTAGGAAAAAAATTATTTTAAATTCCAAAGTGTTTTTTCTTTATCTAAACATAAAGCAATATCCCTGCGTAATTATAAATGAGATCATCAATCAACAACAAAATCAATATATCACAGAGCAAAAAAAGCATTTTTTTAAAAATGATTAGTACTCAAAAGCAAATTAAAAGTAAATAAAGTAATTGTTTACATTTGTGTTGCTTAAATAATTTATATTTAATCAAACAAGATCCGAATGTAATAAAAAGTATCTATGGCTTGATGTGAATTTACTAAGCTTAGATGTACACTGTGCATACAGATTAAAGCAAAACTAAATTTAATCAAAGTACTGAAAGTACTTAAATGCGAGGGATGTTGGCTCTAGAGTGTACAAAATTTTCCTTCAATTTGACCTAGTGACCTACATTTTGACCCAACATGACCCATGTTAGAACTTGACCTAGATATCACCAAGAAAAACATTCTGATAAAGTTTCAACATGCTCAAGCTAAAAATGCAGAGTGTTAACAAGATTTCCATTCAATTTGGCTGAGTGACCTAATTTTTGACCCGGCTTGACCCATATTCGAACTTAGCCTAGATATCATATGGATAAACATTTTGACCAAATTTCAAGCTTCTGTAGCCAAAAAAAGATGCTTCTACAGAGTTAACAAGATTTTCCTTCAATTTGGCCTTGTGACCTAGATTCTGACCCGACATAACTCATGTTCGAACTTGACTTACATCATCAAGACAAACATTCTGATAAAGTTTCAACATGCTCAAGTTGAAAATGTGGCCTCTAGAGTGTTAACAATATTTTTTTCCTTCAATTTGACCTAGTGACGTAGTTTTTGACCTCAAATGGCCCAGTTTCGACCTTGTCCAAGATTTGATGGAGATGAATGTTCTGATAAACTTTCATGAAGATCCGATGCAAAATGTAGCCTGTAGAGTGTTAACAAGGGAAATGTTGACGATGCACGACAGCCGTATTTCCGTATTTTTCATTGCAGGGATTTTCTCAAAGGGTTTTTGAACTACCCGCTTTCAAGCTACTCGTTTTCCATATATTTAAAAGAAACATTTAAGATCCTTATGTCTTACTTAAATTTCTAAATTATGTATACAACGTCATGGATTAAAACTTTACATTGTGTACGTTTACTTTGTATAATGTGCATACTGTTTAGCTTGTTGTGAAACGTATTTAACTGATCCGTGGACAATCATGAAAAAATGTCCATTTTGAAAAAACAGAGGGCAGCACAAACAATTCACAAATTGACACTTCCTGAAAACTGAGCATGACAATATACGGAGGTATTCAGCATAGCTGAATCTCCCGCATAACAAGTGTCTGGATGAATGAGGGATCCCCCAAATATATAGATTTGCCAACAATTAGAAGCATTAGTTAAACAACATTGACATTGTGAAAAAATGAGAATTTGTTCATTACATCTCCCTTTGCCACGATGATTTCAAGTCGTACAAAAAAGCAATCTCAAAAAAATTATGGGGTAAAATTATCCCTGTTACTTAAATTTAACAAAAATGCAATGTCTGAAAAACAATGGGGTAAATACACGATTCACCAAAACAAAACAGATACTTTCATTTACAACTTTTTACAGCAGAAGGTGAATGGATGAATATTAAAAAGTGCATTACTACGAGAAAGCGATATTAACCCTTTGCCCCCATAATGCTGCATTTCCCTGCAGCCAATATAGAGCAGGTATTTGAAAACAGTGTACGAAGAGCAATCTGAAATCTTCCGTAAATGTGAGCGTAACTCACACATTACTTATAAGTGGGGAATCAATACTTTCAATTTGGAAGAGTCCAAGAAAATGTTTATATAGCAAAGAGTTGCACATTTAGATCCACAAGCATTTTCCTACCCCTACGCACTCAGAGAATTAAGTGACATTAATTCATCACGTATCAGTTATGGGTGAATTGGGCCACCATTACAGTGTGGAAAACATTGCATGGAGAGATCATATGACTCATTATGAGCATTCTGAATTCTGCCTTGCCCGTTATGTAATGACCTTCTGTTTTGGGTGCATTAAAGGTGTATTTCTGGAACAAAGTGTTGAATATTAGACATGCGGAAAATGCACTTTATGGCTTTATGCACTATATGACTGACCGAAGACCGGATCTACCATTGCTATGCTTTATGGCTTTATGCACTATATGACTGACCGAAGACCGGATCTACCATTGCTATGTTTTATGGCTTTATGCACTATATGACTGACCGAAGACCGGATCTATACCATTGCTATGCTTTATGGCTTTATGCACTATATGGCTGACCGAAGACCGGATCTTCCATTGCTATGCTTTATGGCTTTATTCACTATATGACTGACCGAAGACCGGATCTACCATTGCTATGCTTTGTGCAGGTGACCTTGTTTTGACACATTTAACAAATATGTAACCCATTTTCATGGACTCATCCAAATTGAAATAAGTAATTCACCACTTATCAGTAATTGTTGAATTGTGTTTACATTTACTGACATAGTGGTAAACATTGCAGGAAGAGTTCAGACTTGGTTTCATTTTTTTCCTCAAATGAAAACACGGACGGCTTAGGTTATACCCACAACACGACGGAGACGGTGACCTCGTTTGGCTGTGTCCATTTTATTCAATGCATGATATGCTAATTGACTCTTCCGAACTGAAAACAACTTATAAAATAGGGGGGAAATTATAGTCGAAAGAACATTTGGAGTCAACGGGATTAAAGGTCGGATTTAAAAGGATAATAATTTGTGATTTCTGATTTTCTCACGATGTTTTGAAAAATCATCCGAAATTAGATGCCGAAACGAGACAGTTTCATTCCTTCAGGCAAAGGGTTTATACATTTCTCACATTGGATCTACAAGTGCGAAAGGGTTAATATTACAGATCCATGCGACGTTATGGAAACCTTTGTTATACATTCTCCTAAACTTATGTATGGTGATATTGAATGATTCACGCCATATGAAAACCCACCTTTGCAAAAAAAAATAAAAATAAAGACCAAAGTCAAATAACAGACTTGAATAATCAGTGCAAAACTTAAAATTCTTTCGAAATGCGGGTTTGTTGATGACCAAATGGCGAACAGCGATTGATTGGTGGTTATGTGTTGTTTTACTTGCAGGCGACTTTTGAAAACATTGTGACAACAGGAGAAAAAGCTCTCAATGAACAATGTTCCCCATGTGTTCAACTCTATTCAATTAGTATACTTTCTTTAACAGAGTCCGTATTTTTGATTGAATGTTTTTAAAGTCTCCTGCTGAAGATATATTGTAGGCCCTATGTAGAAAAGGTTTAACCCTTTCCCTCATACGACAATTCTGCAGCAGACGACTTTGAACATATTTCGTAAAAAAATGGAAAATCTCTATAATTGAATGGATAACCTATGACTTAAAGTGGAAAACATTATGTCAAAAGGAGAAATTGCTCTTCTTCTTTTGTCACTATGTTTTCAAAAAGCTGTCTGTTGCAGAGGCGTCAGAAAGCGTATTTATGAGGGAAAGGGTTAAACAATTCTTCAATGATAACACGGCGTTTCCAGGGTAAGTTACCAGGACTACTGGTTCATTTTATCCTAACACAAGTCAGCCAGTCGAAATTCTAGCCCAGCAACCCTGAGCAGCCACTACAACAAGTTTTAAAAAAGTAAGTATGACCCGGCCGGGGATCAAATCCGCCACCTCCGCACCCAAGGACGAAGTGAATAGGGACGGTCTGATCAGTCTGCGCGAGATCGGGATTCTCGTGGCGTGGCCCCAAAACACATTGAATATTTGTTTACACCATGCTTTGGTCCAATAATAATATATATGGGCGCGTACATAAATTATAATCTCTTTGCAAATTGGACAAATAGGGAAAAACTTTTCATTCACGTTTACCTGTTCAATATGAATTTTAATCTAAAAACTTTTTAATACAAGATGGATTCGGTGTGAACAGTGTGCAGACAAAAGTTGTAGACGACTCCATGCATACATAATTCCTTAACCTTTTTTCCACCTGCAGACGCATTTTTACGCAATAGCAGCAGACGACTTCTGAAAACATTGTGGCCAAAGGTGAAAATGCTCATGATGAATCAGCCATGGTCGAGTGGTTAGCGTCGGGGATTTAAAACCGGGTGTCCCGGGTTCGATCCCCAGTCGCGGCACGACGGTCATGGTGGAGTGCCCTTGGGCAAGGCACATCTTCTAGCATAGAACTGGTTTGTTTACCCAGGGATCATGAATAAGTGAACTGCCGCTGTGTAGTATAACTGAAATAATGTTGAAAGCGGCGTAAAACCCCAATAAAACAAATCCTTTGACCACACACAATGTTTTCATTTTTATTTAACAATTAAGCTATCATTTATGCAGATTTTTCAGGTTTTTGTCACTATGTTTTCAAAGTCGTCTGCTTCAGATGTGTTGTATGTGGGACAGGGTTAATAAAAAACAGGGCATTTAAAGTCAAGAACTGCATGATCAGTTATTTCATTGAACTCACTGAATGCAGACTGAATCTACAGTGTGTGTAATACACTGAATCCTGCCGTTATGAGCACGTGTTTTCCATTTTCAAAAATATATTTTAAGAAAGTCGATTATCTTTGGTTGCATGCTGTGTTATACCACGTTCAACATTTGTTTCGTTGTATCACGGCGTTTCCTGGGTAAGTTACTAGTACTACGTGTCCATTTATCCTGTAACATTTAGGTCAGTCGTAATGCTTTACCCTACAATTTAGTTTGCACTATAGGTTAAATTTAAGTCATAGCAATTGTTAAAAAATAAGATGTATAGAAAAAATGTACTGCATGTACGTTCAACCTCCATTTAAGATCTTAGAGAGGATAATTCAAGAGATAAATATTTACTTTTTGTGTTCTGTAGTTTGCATTTTTTACACATTCACGTATGTTATGTTATGTTAATATGTTTGTACGATGATGATCCGTATTTTAGATCAAATCAATAAACTTATGTTCTGTTCTGTTCTGTTCTGTTAAAGATTAGCAATTAAATTCCTTCTTTATTTCATTGTAAATCAACACATTTCAACCTATCAATTGTCACACTTTCTTCGTGTTTTACAGGTAGATGAGAGTTACCTAACACCTTTAAAATAATCCATAACCCTTTCCATCATACAGACGCTTTATGACATCTCTGCAGCAGACAGCTTTTTGAAAACATAGTGACAAAAGAAGAAATTGCTCAAAACGTGCAATTTCTCCTTTTGCCACAATGTTTTCCACTTTTAGTCATAGGTTATCCATTCAATTATAGAGATTTTCTATTGTTTGACAAAATATGTTCATAGTCGTCTGCTGCAGAATTGTTGTATGAGGAAAAGGGTTAACACAGTGGAGATCATGTTTTATGCACACACAAAAAACGGAATCATTCCGTGAATATGATTCCCGTCATTTTCAGAGAAGATTTTTAATAGTCTTTCCTTTGCCTGCTATAGCAACCATAATTCTATATAAATCTACATGGAATTGAATTGTTTGAAATATTTTTAAAGAGAAGAACTTAAGGAACATTTGTATTTAATTATTGAAAGAAATAACGGACGCACTTCGTGTTCCGGTGAGCTATAATGTTAGTGAGTCTTATTTTCTTTTAAAAGATCCATGGCTTACTACCAAATAGGTGCTATAACGTAAACAGGGGTTCGATACCAAACAACAAATGTTAACCCTTTCCCACATATAGACGCTTTCTGATGCAGACGGCTATTTGAAAACATATTGACAAAAGAAGAAATTGCACAAAACGTGCAATTTCTCCTTTTGCCACAATGTTTTCTACTTTTAGTCATAGGTTATCCATTCAATTATAGAGATTTTCTACTTTTTTTACAAAATATGTTCAAAGTCGTCTTTTTAAAACGATGTGGCAAAAGAGGAAATTGGTCGTGATGAGCAATGTCTCCCTTTTCCACAATGTTTTCAACTCTATTCAATGATTAAGCTTTCAAGTATGGATTTTTACCAGAAGTTTTCAAAGTCGTCTGCTGTAGATTTGTTGTATGTTGGAGAGGGTTAACACATTTCATAGATTACCGGATCTGAGAAATTTGATATGCTCGGTCACAATACATATTTAACTTTAAAGAAGACGAATTTATTGACGATTTGGGCGTTAAGTATGTTATGGTAAGGAGTGCGTCAATAGTTACGTTCATAAAAAACTCATTTTAACCCTTGTTCACAAACAGACGCTTTCTGACACAACTTCAGCAGACAAATTTTGACAACACTTTGGCAAAAGGAGAAATTGCTCATAATAAGCAATTTCTTCTTTTGTCACAATGCTTTCAACTCCATATTCAATAATTACATTTTTATTTTACACATATTTTCAACAATCTTAACAAGGTGTTTTCAAAATCGTCTGCGGCAGATTCGCAACGAGTCGGAAAGGGTTAAAATCAATAAACATTCAATTTCGAATCCATAAACTTGATCCATTCACTTTTCTGTATATATATATGCATGCATCCTAACCAAGACGACGGCAGTCGACTGAATGACTTGGAGGAGTAGAGTTACTTGATTTGGGATTTTGAAAGATAATCGCATCGTTAATTTTCAGTTCGATTAAAAAAAGTAAGTTGGGTGATTTGTTAGGGAAAATGCGTTATATGTGGGGGTTTCATTTTTTAATTTCTAACGTAGATTGTGTAAAATTATTTTTAACCGTTTTACATTCTAGACATAAAAAAACTATTTTAACAGTCAGTTGCTTTGAGAACAGACCGCCTCAATTTAACTAGGAACTAGTATAAATTAAATTTCTATTTTGTTGTGCGCTTGACTTGAAATAATATAAAACAATAATATGAGCCGAAATTACCAGAAAACCAACATTGTGGACTCTGCGTAAAGTATCGACCCGGATCAGCCTTAGCATGCCGCGCAGACTTACCCGGACAGACACTTTTCGCCTCCTGTTGATTTTCTGTTTCAGGAATCACTACTCTATCTATCCCCCCTTAGACGGAATGTGTCGGCCGGATCAGTCTGCGCGGACAGCGCAGGCTGATCTGGTCGATACATTACGCAGATATATTGATATGAGCCGTCCCGCGAGAAAACCAACATTGTGGACTCAGCGTAAAGTATCGACCCGGATTTTAAAAATGGTTGTAGTGGCTGCTCAGGACTGCGCATGCTGATCTGGGTCGATACATTATGCAGAGTCCATAATGTTGGTTTATTCGTGGAACGGCTCATATTTAGTTAGAAATTATTAATTGAAATTACTAACAGGTGTGTTGCTAGGCAACTGAAAAGGTGTGCCAACTTTTTAGAAAACAGATTATAATATACATGTAATTTGAACAAATCGTTCATAATATAATGATACTTTTTTTTTCTCGCTTTTAATGGCTTTGGATAGAAGTAATTGTTATTCGTGGTATACAGTTATAAGCATTCTTCTTGGGTAAAACCTAGCCGGTAGAGCGTTTTCAAATAGTGCATTATAGAACACAATTCAACATTTATTATCTATAATCATAAGTATGGTGAAAAACAATATACCGTATAATATGATAAGTATGTATACAAAGAATAGAATGTTTCGATATGCACACCGATCTCAGTCCACACTGTTCTCAGTCGAGTTTTGTTTCATGTAGTGCAGGATAAGTCTTAAAGTAAGGATATACGATTTATTTACTAGCGGGATGTTTACATCTAATCATGAATGAGCGCGACTTCCCGTGTAAGGGTACATCGTCTGCCAAAAGGCTAGACAGTTCGTTTAATCCTTCCCCCTGGTACTGACGAATTTACACGCCTTTGTAGCAGCTAGACGTCTTTTATTGATATTGTGAGCAAAGGGGGGAAATTTCGCTAAACCAGCAGTTCCCGTTTTCTAACAACGACACTTATTTAATATAATACGTCTTCTAAAATATTCTGGAGAATAATGCGATGAATCTGTTAATATAAAATCCGCATTTTTGGAATAGTGTTGAAAACAGTGTGGCAAAAGGAGAAATTTCGAGCACTTTCTCCTTTTGCCTCAATGTTTTCAAATGCCGTCTGCGTTAGAGTGTGGGAAATTATAAAAATCAATATTATCATTATAATTATTATTATTCATTATTATTATTTTTATTATAATTATTATTATTCATTATTATTATTCATTATTATTATTTTTATTAAAAATATTATTAATATTATTATTATCATTATTATTATTTTTATTATAATAATTATTATTATTCATTAATATTATTATTATAATTATTAATAATATTATTATTATCATTATTAATAATATTATTATTATCATTATTATAAATATTAATAATATTATTAGTATCATTATTATAAATAGTATAATGATCATCATAATTATAAATAGTATAATGATCATCATAATTATTATTGTTAATACAAAACAAATAATAATTATAATTATTTATTATTATCATTATTATAATTATTTTTATTATTTTAATGCAATACAAATAATAATCATAATTATTTATTATTATCATTAATATAAATATTATTATCATCATTATTTTTATTCCAAAACAGATTTCCAAAAAAAAAGCAGCCATACCAGAATAATGGGTGCGTGTCACAGTATGAAAAAGATTGTAAAGTGCGGTGGGGACAAACCGGGGAAAGGTCATGGGAGAAAAGGGTCCGCTGACTCCCATCACTCCCATCACTCCCATCATTCCCATCACTCCCATAAAGGAAAAGGGCACGGTAGGCGGGGTTCCAAAGATTCTGACGATTCACACCACGGAAAAGGAAAGAAGAAGGGACACGACTAGCCAACTCTCTGCCAGTTTATTATTCACCGTCTATAGTTTTAATTATTTTCCAGACATTTCTATCGAATGTTCGATCTGCATTGAGATTCAACAAAACAACAAGGATTCCACGAAAGAGACAGTTTACAAAATGTATATTGAACTAAGTTATTATTTAAACATATATATGTACTGTTGTCCGAAACCTCGCTATGTATTTATACTATGCTTTTGAGATAAGATGTGAGTTCCTGAATGGCGGCACTGTATAGGTTTTTTTTATGTTGATGGTGTGTTTTTTGTTGTTCTTTTCTTCAAACATGTATGAACAAATACTAACATCGTTCAGAAATAACATGTATAATTTTTCTAACATTACTATTTGAACCTGTTGTCGTATTTGTGTATTAAAACCTGTCATTGCATAACATTGATATTTGATTGTATATATGTTTTTGTAACATTGTGTGTATATATAGTCCGAAGGTCTGATTATGCAATACAACTTTCGTTTCGTTTCGTATATACATATCTTTGTCATTGCTGTGTCTCCTGCTTTAGGAGGGTGGCACCTGGCGATAATTTCTACGTCGACTGTCCGTCACGCGTTCGTTTACCAACAGTATGCTAGGAGACACGTGTGTGCTTTCTACGATATATCTGCAATAGGTGTTCGGGGGAAGGAATGATTGCACCGACAAAGTTTTCATTTACAATACATTTCTGTTGTTTTTTCCAGGGTTTAAGATTACGTACAATGCGTGTTTTTTTTTATTATTATTGCAATAAACTGTTATCGGGGGCGTAGCTTGGCAATAATCAATGTGTAGGCCGTCTCGTGAGAAAATCAACATTGTGGACCCTAAGCATGCCACAAAGGCGTACCAGGATATACACTTTTCGCTTCCTGTGGATTTTCTGTTTCGGGAATCACTACTCTATCTATTCCCCCCTTAGACGGAATGTGTCGGCCGGATCAGTCTGCGCGGACAGCGCAGGCTGATCTGGTCGATACATTACGCAGATGTGTATCTCCGCAGCTGCATTTTGGGGCATTGTTAGAACAAATGTGTAGGCACGTGCCTACAGTGCCTAAAGTGAGCTACGCCCCTGGTTATATATCGGGTAGTTCGAGCATCTTTTATACACATGTTTATTTATTCTTCTCATCCTTTCGTTTTATATAAAAAGAAGGTTTTTCTATGGTTTGGTGTTAGAGTTTCTGTATTTTGTTCCGACTTCTTATAATACTATTTCCTTTGAAATTAACCGATTTGTAAAATTAATGGGTTCTTTTTCAACAAGATTTCAGTTCTATTACGGCGACCAGTTCACATACCCATGTGGTTCCTGGCTTACATGCGCTGGTCATAACTCCACGAACATAATAGTCACCGCCAAGATGGTTACCGTTCTAGCCAGTTGGTGGTTGACGCATGGCACATGGATTTATGTCAACCATCAGATAAATTAAATAGATAGGTGTTGTTCGCGATATACTGAGATACAGTATAAACTAAGACCCGCCCGGGTAAATGATTCATTTATATTGTTTCGTTTGTTACTATATTTCTTATATACCATACAAAGGCTACAGACATATTTCTGAGCAATTTCTTCATTTTCCACAATACTTTCAAAAGCCGTCCGTTTTAAAGAGCTTCAGAAGTTGTCCATATAAGGGAAAGAGATGACTAATCTAAATAACGTACCACGAAATATCACGTGCTAGATCACATCCGGGCCTCTACATGTTAAATTTTTAACATGTACTTGCTTAAACAAAGCAGACGGCATTTATTCGGCTGTTTACGAAAATAATTCAAGTTCAGAATATAAACCAAATACTGAGTTCATCATCAACAATTTCTCAGTATGCTCTACACAGCTTTCAATTGTCGATTGCTGCAGATGCTTCAAACTTCGTCTGTATGTGGGAAAGGGTTAATATCACTGACGACGATACAAGGAGTAGGAAATCAGCGGGATAAGGGTAACATAAACACGTGAGCCGTTCCGCGAGAAAACCAACCTGCTGGTACTTGCATAATGTGTCGATCCAGATCAGCGCAGGCTAATCCGGGCAGACACATTCCGTTTTCAGGGGGATTGAGGTATAGAGTAATGATTCCTGAAACAGAAAATCCACAGGAAGCGAAAAGTGTATGTCCGGGTTAGCCTGCGCGGCATGCTTAGGCTGATCCGGGTCGATACAATGTTTGTTTTTCTCGTGGGACGGCTCATGTTGAGTTAGAAGGCAACAGGATAGAGCATGGTCAGACGGCGTAGAGCAGACGGCTAGCCTGGCTCTAAACTGGTGGCACAGGGTTCACAAAATCGGTCCATCCGAAAACGGTAAATCAAGTTTTAAACACTTAACTGTTCGTGTTTAACACATACATGAGTCGACCTGAGTACAGAAGGTTTACCCTAAGGGGGGGGGGGGGGGGGGGGGGGGGTATCGTCGAATGGGCTCAGGTACAGGCATACACCAATCATGGCGGCGCCCCCTGGACATGGTGAAGCAACCAACCAACTGTAGATACAACACGTGTGTGGACCAACCGGCTAACATTTCAAACTTTGAAAGTAGGTTGCTTCATTACTAATGAGCCATCCCGCGAGAAAACCAACATTGTGGTCTTTGCGTGAAGTATCGACCCGGATTAGCCTAAGCATGCCGCGCAGGCTTACCCGGATAGACACTTTTAGCCTCCTGTGGATTTTCTGTTTTAGGAACCATTACTATATACCTCTATCCCTCTGAGACGGAATGTGTCGGCCCGGATCAGTCTGCACGGACTGCGCAGGCTGATCTGGGTCGATACATTACGCAGAGGTCATATGTTCGTTTTCTCGCAGGACGGCTCATTTATGTATTGCTTCCAATAATCAAGTTGTAATGGTCCACTTACTTTAGAGTTTGCGAAAGATATATCGGTATATAAGGGGAGCTGACCAATCTAGTCGCCATTGTTGGTTCATGCCAGACGTACCTTTGATTGACTGTTCTAATCGGTTCTCTATCGTATCGAAGACTTTCTCCAGGTCGTCCAAGACTTTTGACATCGCTTCCTCGTTCACCACTACGGCCAGTCGCTCCTCTGAGGTTTTAATCTTCGCGGTCATTTCCGCCTGACTCTCCTTGGGCAACTTCTTCTGCGCTGCTTTCATACCGTCTATCATGCCCTGCAGTCTTTTAACTGTTTAAAAAAATGGAGACTTTTGTATCACTGAGTTTAGAAAGAAAATGGCAAAGATTGTATCCCTTTCCTACGCTTTCTGACACCTCTACCGTCAGACGACATTAGAAAAGAAGTGGTAAAAGTAGAAATTGTTATATTCGATAATTATGCTTTCATTTATAGAGCTTTCCAACGTTTTTGCCGAGACGGTATCAAATTCGTCTACTGCAGATTTTTTTGTATGAAGGAAAGGTTTTTTTGTATGAAGGAACCTATGCTTTTCATTCAAATCTGATAGACCTTGATCAGGGTCCATATTGACTAACCATTCTAAATTGCTTCTAGTTATAAAACTAGCAAAATTATCATAATTAGATGGATACAATATGTCGTATTGACTAACTATGTTTATAACAATAACAGGTCTGTATTTGAGCCGCGTCTAGCGATGTTGGCACTAAAGGCAATCGCGTACAGAGAAGACTCGGGGTGCATCCGCACAGTCTTACCAGGGTCTTCATCGTCCGCATATAGGTCATATATACCTAAATTGACCGTCGGGGAAAGAAACTTGAAGTGAATCCCCACAAGTTCTATGTCAATATAGTTTAAAAATGATGTCATAGGCTATACACCTAATTGGATGATACATTTTGTATTGATTGGGAATGCAGAGCTGTAGATAAAGGGCATTTCTTCTAAAATCCTTATCTAACACTTAAATCCTATGTTGTGGGTACTCAAAAGAATCGTCTTAGTCAGACGATGCTTTTGAGTACCCACAACATAGGCTTTGGTTAAGTAGTAAAGATGATATTGTGGGGGAAAGACCACTTTTCCTTATCTAGTGAATGCGTGTTTGCACAGGCTTACACCAATCTCCGATGTTCGGATGGGCAACTGGACCAAGTGCGGTAAACGTATTCGCTTTAGAGCCGACATGTCGATAGTTCGAATGTTGAATATATAGATGTACATACAATGATACATATTGTGGAAAATAATTAATAGCGTACAAGCACATAAAACAATCGGTCCAATGCACGCGAAATGAGGTAGACTCGGTACCAGAATGCTCGTATAATCAATTTTAGCTATGTACACAAACCAACGCATATTCACGAAGGAACCGTGGGGACATTTGTTTGTTTGTAATATTGGGGTTTTACGCCGTTCTCGACATTATTTCAGTTGTATCACGGCGATAGTTCACTTGTTCATCATCTCTGTGCCAGGGAATTCCAACTTAACCGTTGCGCCGCGACTGGGGATCGAACCCGGGTCGACCGGTTCCTAATCCCCGACGCTAACCACTCGGCCATGGCGGGTTCAAACCGTTTGATAAACTTTCGAGAGCAATGGACTGATTGTCTGCGCTTTACATCAGTCAATACATTTTCAAAATAAATGTTATTTTGTCCTCACCTGCGCCAGCTTTGTTCATCATCTTCGACACAACTTTAGGAAGACGCAATTCATTTGTACAGAACTGGCGATTGGCCAAAATGCCGTATGAGATATGGTCAATTGGTACCCGATGTAACAATTGCCGTAATTCACGTACGTCCTGTCCTATGGGCGTTGATTCGTCAGGCGCCAGTCTGGGACCTTAAAATGTAAAAAGATATTATCTCAGGGGTATTTAATGGTGGCGGTTGTTACTATTGCTCTTTTGACGGTCAGTAGTGCTTCCGTTAAAACTTTGCGACCTCAATTTTACCAACTACAGTAGATTCGCAGATAGTCTGGTTCCCGACTTCCTATGATATTACATAGTTATAAGGGGAAGGAACTCCAGACTAGTTCGCAGAGTGTTGGTTGTTTATTTAATATGAACCCGTCCATGGGAAAAGGTACACGTCGGTCTGCAGAAGACGGCTTTTTGAAAACATAGTGACAAAAGAAGAAATTGCTCAAAACGAGCAATTTCTCCTTTTGCCACAATGTTTTTCACCACTTTAAGTCATGGGTTATCTATTCAATTATAGAGATTTTCTATTTTGTTATTAAATATGTTCAAAGTCGTCTGCTGCAGAATTGTCGTTTGAAGGAAATGGTTAAAAGCTTCTGTCAACATGTGTAGAGTCTGCAACAGACGACTTCTGAAATCATGGTGGCGCCAATCAGAGATTAACCTGCTATTGACTAGGTATAGAGTAGATTGATTGATTGATTGTTTGGGGTTTAACGCCGTTTTTAACAATTTCTCAGTTATATCACGGCGGCCAGTTCACCTACTCATGCATGTCCTGGTTTTCTCACACCAGAACTCCACACAACAATCTTCCCAAGCAACTGGCTGCTTTTCCACATAGACAGAGCCCATTGGTGGAAGACAAATGACGCATGTCGCATTGACTTTTGTCAATCGTCGGAAAGAAAGTTGGCCGAGCCGGGATTCGAACTCACAACCCCTGGATTGACAGCCCGCGTCGCTACCGACTGAGCTACCGGGGCTCGGCAGGTATAGAGTAGAAACACGCAATACAATTTTACTTTTTTAGAAAAAACAAATGCGTTGTTAACCTTGAATGAACTCTACACAAATCAAGACATCTCTTTGAACTTGAAAAGAACTTTCAGCAATGTGGAGCTACTACTCATAAGACAAATGAGCCGTCCCGCGAGAAAAACATTGCGGGCTCTGCGTAAAGTATGGACCCGGATCAGCCTAAGCATGACACGCAGGCTGACCCGGATGGACACTTTTCGACTCCTGTGGATTTTCTGTTTCACGAATCATTACTCTATACCTCTATCCCCCTGAGACGGAATGTATCGGCCCGGATCAGTCTGCGCGGACAGCGCAGGCTGATCTGGGTCGATACATTACGCAGATGCCATAATGTTGGTTTTGTCTCGGAACGACTCAAAGGACGTTAGTTAATGCTGATATTGTAATGGTATTTAAACATCAACGTTTGCCGCATGTCTAAACAGGGACGAGTAAATACTCACAAATAGCATGTAAAAACAGAAATACGAGTTAATGGCGCACAAACTTAAAACATTGGAAACATGAATCTATTTTCAAATGTATCATAGGTCAGATCGTGTACTTTAGTCAGATTGATGCAAAAAACAACATAGATTGTGGCAAAAGTAGAAATTGCTCAACTTTCTCTTATAATTAACCTACTATGTGTTCAACTCTTTTCAATAATTCTACTTTCATTTTATATAAACTTTCCGTATCTTTACCCGGATCCTTTCAAAGTCGACTGCTGCAAAAGTGTTGTACAGTCCAACCTGTGGTTAAGGACCACCCATAGGAAGAGAACAATCTGGTCTTTGTTCAAATGTGGTCATTAATTACAATTTATGCAGAAAATGAGTAATGTTAAAGTTTAAAGAGTGGTTGCTAAAGACAGGGAATTGCTAAACAAATGTGGTCTTTAACACAGGTTCGGCTAAAAGTGTCTAATCCGAGTAAGCCTGCTTAGGCTGATCCGGATCGATACTTTACGCACAGTCTACAGTGTTGGGTTTCCTCGCATAGGTTCGGCTGTACGTGATAAAAGGTTACGATTCTCGGTTATACCTTCAGGGCAGTGTTGATCGAGGTAGTCAATGATTGCCTCTGAATCGGGCGTGAACTTTGACCCATGTTGTAACACAGGGACCTCTCCTTTAGGGTTCAGTTTCAGGTACCAATCCTCCTGTTGCTCTTGAGTCATTATGTTGACGATTCGTTCCGTAAAAGACACGCCTTTCTCCTGCAGCGTAAGGTACGCCTGTAATAGGTAGTTAAGCAATTATTGATAAACATACGCCTTTCTCATGCAGCATTAGACACGCCTGTAATAGGAAGTTAAGCATGTATTGATAAACATACGCCTTTCTCCTGCAGCGTAAGGTACGCCTGTAATATGAAGTTAAGCATGGATTGATAAACATAAGCCTTCTCCTGCAGCGTAAGGTGCGTCTTTAATAGGTAGTTAAGCAATTATTGATAAACATACGCCTTTCTCATGCAGCGTAAGGTACGCCTGTAATAGGTAGTTAAGCAATTATTGATAAACATACGCCTTTCTCATGCAGCGTAAGGTACGCCTGTAATAGGTAGTTAAGCAATTATTGATCAACATACGCCTTTCACCTTCAGTGTTAGGTGTTCCTGTAATAGGAAGTTAAGCATTTATTGATAAACATACGCCTTTCTCCTTCAGTGTTAGGTGTTCCTGTAATAGGAAGTTAAGCATTTATTGATAAACATACGCATTTCTCCTTCAGTGTTATGTGTTCCTGTAATAGGAAGTTAAGCAATTATTGATAAACATACGCCTTTCTCCTTCAGCGTAAGGTACGCCTGTAATAGGCAGTTAAGCAATTATTGATAAACATGCTCAACTTTCACATTTCTTTAAATG
>JASEVX010000010.1:15479586-15524190 GCA_031761405.1 Serripes groenlandicus
ACTTTCATTTCCCGTAGTCTGGACTATATGGTTTCAAGGTTGCCGGTTACATATGTTCTGTATGGGGAAAGGGTTTAATCAGACGCACAAAACACTGATTGCATTTTTAGTAGAATTGCATATCAAGGCTAGCATAGTTTACATGCAGCTTCTTTTCAACACGTGTAATAATTACTTTAGGGTTGGTTTTCCTTGAGAACCGATCAATTGTTGAATTAACATCGAAAAACTTACAAGGTTATAAGTGCATGTCTTATTTATATCTACAGTTGTCATTTCTTCCAAATGCCAGCTTAATGCAAGTTTACTATACTCTTTCACTTGTTGTCAGCATTGTTCGCGCTTAGGATTTCAAGGACTTGCACTAACCCTTTTCGACCATAGCAAAAGGATAAATTGCTAATCAACAGCAATTCCTCCAATTTTCCACAATGTTTTCAAATCTATTTAATTATTATACATGTATTTAATTATTTTACTTTACAAGATTTTTAAATATTACTGCCTAGATGTCCTCATAGTCGTCCGCTGCAGATTTGGTCTATGTGGGAAAGGGTTACGACTGATGAACCGGTCTAAAGGCAAACTGATCAGAAGTTACCGGTAATGCACCATAGCTGGGACAACTAATACGTATTAGTCGTCCCAGACCATAGCAATGTCAAAATATAACGGAACCTGTTGATAGTGGCGTAAACAATCAAACACACGATCCGTAAGGGATTTTTGCATCACCAAACACGCTTGATGATTAACCCTTTCCCTCATAGAGACGTTTTTTAACGCCTCTGCAGCAGATGGCTTTTGAAAACATGGCGATAAAAGAATAAATTGCTCAAACCGAGCAATTTCTCATTTTGTCACTATGATTTCCTTTCTATTTTAAAATAATTGTACTTTCATTTAAAGGGAGTTGCCAATTTTTGTTTGGTTAAGTCTGCTGCAGTTTTGTTGCATATGGGAGAGGGTTAAACATCCACAGCTTTCGGTTATAACTCTTTTCCCACATATAACAAATCTGCAGCAGACGATTTTGAAAACATCTAAGGGGAAATATGGAAAGTCCCTGTAAATGAAAGTTAGTATTGAAAAGAGGAGAAAACATTTTGGCAAAAGGTTTAAATTGCCCAAAAGACCAATTTCTCTTTTTGCCACAATGTTTTCAAAAGGTCATTTGTGCCAGGTGCAAGAAAGTGTGTCTGCATGTGGGAAAGATGTTGATCGTGTGGGATATTATTAATGAGAAAGATGTTGATCGTGTGGGAAATCATTAATGAGAAAGATGTTGATTGTGTGGTAAATCGTTAATGAGAAAGATGTTGATTGTGTGGTAAATCGTTAATGAGAAAGATGTTGATTGTGTGGTAAATCAATAATAAGAAAGATGTTGATCTTGTGGTAAATCATTATTGAGAAAGATGTTGATCTTGTGGGAAATCGTTAATGAGAAAGATGTTGATTGTGTGGGAAATCATTATTGAGAAAGATGTTGATTGTGTGGTAAATCGTTAATGAGAAAGATGTTGATTGTGTGGGAAATCATTAATAAGAAAGATGTTGATCTTGTGGGAAATCATTATTGAGAAAGATGTTGATCTTGTGGGAAATCGTTAATGAGAAAGATGTTGATTGTGTCAAATCGTTAATGAGAAAGATGTTGATTGTGTGGGAAATCATTAATAAGAAAGATGTTGATTGTGTGGTAAATCATAAATGAGAAAGATGTTGATTGTGTGGTAAATCATTAATGAGAATTAAGTTGATTTTGTGGGAAATCATTAATGAGAAAGATGTTGATCTTGTGGGAAATCGTTAAAAAGAAAACTGGTGATTGTGTGGTAAATCGTTAAAGAGAACGGTGTTGATCGTATGGGGGAAATTGTTAGTGATATTGAAATACAACCCGTATATAGACATCAAGACAGATCTTTTAAACCACTGGCTTCTTCTACGTTCTAATTAGTATTATAATTATATTACAAGCGTTATGAGAATTGACACACAGTAGCTCAATCGGTAAGGAAAGTGCCACCGATCCAGAGGTCGCGAGTTTAAATCTTAGCTCCGACCTTCATTCTTTATGATGATCAACAAGAGTCACCGAGACTAGCACAGTTCATCTTACAACTATGGGTTAAAAGTATATAAGGGAAGAAAGCCACTGGAAGAACGCTGTGTAGAAATGATTGTTTTGGCGTTTAAAGCCACTTTCGCCATTTTTTCCGGTTATATCACAGCGTTTCGTGGTTAAGTTACCATTACTACTGGTCAATAAATCATAGTCAGTCGTTTTTCATGACTATCAATTGACAGTTTTTCAACATTTACTGCCAAAATAGTTTAGAACTACTTATTACTACTTTGTTGTCACTATTAGCAATATTTGCAGAAGTTTCAACATTTCAAACGTTCGATCTCCATCTGGAGTTCAGCACCTTTAACTCCAATTAGCATAATCACTTAACCTTTCCCTCATATAAACGCTTTTGGACACCTCTGCAGCAGACGGCTTTTTTTTGAAAACATAGTGACAAAAGAAGAAATTGCACAAAACGTGCAATTTCTCCTTTTGCCACAATGTTTTCCACTTTTAGTCATAGTTTATCCATTCAATTATGGAGATTTTCTACATTTTGACAAAATACATTCAAAGTCGTCTGCTGCAGAATTGTCATATGAGGGAAATGGTTAATGAATATTTTCTCTGGTTCTTAGAATTGACTACAGATACCTACAACTGTAACATACCAAACAGAAAACGTCAACAAAGTTTAATTAACATTAGAATATATTATAATGTATATGTTTTACAGCATTAAATCTCATTTATATACATAAACCAGGTACAACAAATGTTCAGCAGATGACTGAAAACATTGAGGTAAACATACCGAAAATCTCTTTAAATTTAAATCATGATTGTTAAATAGCAGAGCATTTTTTCCCTTTGCCAAAATGTTTTCGTAAGTAACAGTCTGCTGTTAATCTGTGCGTAAAAATACCTCTACTCGATAAGGGTTAAATAATTATCTAAGAAACATCTAATTCAACATATTTCATTATAAATCAAACATTTTGGCAACTTGGATGTTATCTGTGATTACTCGTCCACATGAGATTGCAATAAGATTATTTTTTATTCTCTCCAGAAATACATATTTTAGAGTTGTTTGCTTTGAAAAAATGGAGAGGAAAATTTCTCGAAATTAGTATGTATAATTTTGAAAATATTGATGGATACAGAGTCAAATGTTGTCCACATTAAGTAAAGGGTTAGTTTCAGATCTAACAGAAATTCATATATTCTGTATTTGATGAATATCATAAAAATTTACAAACACTTTTATCTTTTATGAATTATGGACACATGAAGAACAAGAGGCCCAAGAGGGCCAGTATCGCTCCACTGCCATTAGGCAAAAATTAAATCTCCAAACAGCCCCGTCCCCTGGCAGCCATATTTTAAGACCAATCAACATGGCTTGGTGGAATGTGATAGAGAGTCACACAAGGAACGTTTCTACAAAATAATTTGAAAATCGGCCAGATATTTTCGAAGGAGAAGATTTTTTAAGTTTTCACTATAGCCATATAGTGCAAAACAGCCCTAGCCCCTGGCGACCATGTTTTTCGACCAATCAACATTTCTTAAAGGAATCTAATAGAGGGTCACACTAGGAACATTTCTACAAAAAATCAGCCTCACTATAGCCATATAAGGCAAAATAGCCCCGCCCTCTGGTGGCCATGTTTTTTGACCAATCAATATGGCTTGAAGGAATCTGATAGAGGGTCACCCAAGGAACATTTCTACAAAATTATTTGAATCAACAGGTCTTGAAGGAATCTGATAAAGATATATTATTTGAAAATCGGCTTGACACTATCAGAGGAGAAGATTTTTTAAGTTCTCACTATAGCCATATAAGGCAAAATAGCCCCGCCCTCTGGCGGCCATGTTTTTTGACCAATCAATATGGCTTGAAGGAATCTGATAGTGGGTCACCCAAGGAACATTTCTACAATTTTTTTGATTCGACAGGTCTTGAAGGAATCTGATAAGATATATAATTTGAAAATCAGTCCAACACTTTCAGAGGAGAATTTTTTTTTTTAAGTTTTCACTATAGCCATAAAAGGCAAAATAGCCCCGCCCCCCTGGCGGTCATAGTTTTCGACCAATCAACATGGCTGGAAGGAATCTGATAGAGGGTCACCCTAGGAACATGTCTTCAAAATTATTTGAAAATCGGCAAAGACACTTTTGTCTGAGAAGATTTTTTTAAGTTTTCACTATAGCCATGTAAGGCAAAATAGGAATCTGATAGAGCATCACCCATGGAACAATTCTACACAATTATTTGAAAATCGGAAGAATTTTACAGTTTATTCTTTCGTTGCCATGGAAACTATAATTTTGCTTTCAGCCAGTGGAGCTAAAAATGAAATAAATAAAACCATAGTAAACCATAATGATATGTTAACAAAGAGGAAAGCAGCATTAACCTGTGCATATAATTATGTCTGTCAGGTCAGATTAGTGACCTATCATTTTGTTGAAAGACACATCTGCTCTGGCCTTTGAAAGCAGATAAATTTCTTTTCTAAATATGTTTTCAATTTTATTTTTGACAATATCATAACAGTAAATTACTATATTTCAAAATATATATGTACTCCAGCTGTTTTAAACTTTTGCAGATGTTTTGTCATAACCTATAATGTATCAATTTGATGAGTTCACACAGAGCGGTTGTAACTACATCTTGTAAAATTCTTGGATACAACAGTTTTGCACTGAGCCAAAAATATACTTTTGCATAGGTGATTGGAGTATTGTGCTCAAGAGATGACCAATTGTAAGGCATTTGGGACCAGTGTAGGTTTATACCAACCTGCACAGTAAAACAGTCTGATCTAAACTGTATAGTTTGCCAATTAGAAACAGAAAATGTCACAAAAGCAGTTGAAAAACAGTATTAATCATTTTCCAAAGGCAGAAACTTTTTGATTGACAAGTTTTGTAAAAATTGTGTCAAAAGGAGAAATATGCTAATGCTCATCTTTTGCCATAATTTTTTCAATTCATTTAAATAATTATGCTTCCATTTATAAAGATTTTCCATATTTTTTACGCTATTATGTTTTAACCCATTACTTCACACAGATGACATTTGACGCCTGCCATTGAAGACGACTTTTGAAAACATTGCAATAAAATGTGAAATTGCTCAAAATGAGCAATTTCACCTTTTATTGCAATATTTTCAATTCTTTATCAATACAAATCTTTCAGTTTTCTAGATTGTTGAAATTGTTCGTCTGATGATTGTAAAGCAGACGACCTTTGAAAAGTCATGTGAAGTAATGGGTTAAAAGCCAACTGCTGCAGATTCTCTCTATGTGGTAAATGGTTAATTGGAATCTTTCAGCGCTAATGACAAAATTGAGGTTTTTGCAAACAATACAGATCCATACGAGTCAGCTCGTAACGAGCTGTCTCACCTGAAATCAGCATTGTTTGTTCTTTAGCTATCAAATTATTCCAAAACTCTTATTGTTATATGAAAAATGGAAACGCCTGATTTTTAACATGGATGAGTTTACTTTAAACAGTTCGGCGCTGAAAGAGTTTTTTAAAAATTGTCACAGCTACCCTACGGTTGATTCTCCCTTCAAACAAACAAGTTACAGAGCATTGTAGGCAACGCAGAATTCCCCTTCTCTTTCAGGGGCAAAATCACAGACTCAGAAACTGTGACCTAGACCCTCATGTTAACAGAAAATTAAATAACATGCATAATCTACTTATTGTCCTCTATGCACACACCAAGTTTCCTAGATCTATAGTATACATACATATGTATCTATTTTTTTTCTCCTCCAGAGTAATTGCATAAACCACCTAATCAGACAGACTGAGGGAGAGTTAACCCTTTCCCTCATATAGACGCTTTCTAACGCCTCTGCAGCAGACGGCTTTTTGAAAACATAGTCTGACACCTTTGCAGCAGATGACAGTTGAAAACAATGTGACAAAAGAAGAAATTGCTCAAAACAAGCAATTTCTCCTTTTGCAACGATGTTTTCCACTTTTAGTCATAGGTTATCCATTCAATTAAAGAGATATTCTATTTTTTGACAAAATATGTTCGAAGTCGTCTGCTGCAGAATTGTCGTATGAGGGAAAGGGTTAACCTATATTCCCCTCCTTACGGGGACAGGTAAGGTAAGGGATAATGATAACTTGGCACTGACTAGATTTAGGGATATTTTCTGACACATAAAATCTCATAATGTTGCTAATATTCTTGTGTAAGAAAACACCGTAGCAAGGATGGTTTGTCCAAGTCCCCAGAGTAAGGCATTAAATCTGCTCATCTCCACGTCAGATGCCCGGTAAACGCCAGCTACAGCTGCACCTGGAAAATCAAATAATATACATATCAGGAGTTGACTAGAAAAAGGGGAAGTCTTACCAAGACAATTCTTTTGAGAATCCAAAACACAGGGTTTGAGTGCCTTATAAGGATTTTAGAATATGCTCAGTCAGTTGCAATGCGGGCTGTCAATCGAGGGGTTGTGAGTTCAACATTCTTTCCGACATTTGACAAGTCATTGTGACAAGCAGTCTATGTGGAAAAGCAGCCAGTTGCTTGGAAAGAATGCTGTATGAAGTTCTGGAGTAGGTCAACTGGCTGCCGTGATATGACTGATTTTTTTTTTTGAAAACAGCGTTAAACCCCAATCAATCAATCAATCGAATATATGGAAAAAGCCCCTTATCTAGAGCTCTGTATCAAGATTTTTGCTTCTCATTCAACTTAGGTTTTGACATGAAAATAATTAAAATGACCTGCCAGGACTCATATTCAACTTGAAGAGAAATATTCAACAATTAACCCTTTCCCTCATATAGACGCTTTCTGACGCCTCTGCAGCAGACGTTTTTTTTAAAACATAGTGACAAAAGAAGAAAGATTTTCTATGTTTTGACAAAATACGTCTGCTGCAGAATTGTCGTATGAGGGAAAGGGTTAAAAAATGTTTCCACTAGAGGTCCCACAAAAGCACAATGTTATTCTTAAGTTTGACTTTTCAAAAATGACCCATATTAGATTTTAGAAAACAATCATTCTGACAAATATTTATTAAAATAGAGTCATAAATCATGTGCCTTGTAGATTGTCCATTAAACTTTTCTTAAATTTAACCTTGTGACCTAGTTTTTGACTCAACATGAATATCCATAATTCATTCTTAGCCTAACTATCATTAACTTGATTACGACAAACATTCTGAATAAGATTCATAAAGATTGGATAAAAAAATGTGACATCTACATTGTCCAAAAGCAAATTATTGACAACAAACGGATGACATGTCACAGAAACAGGGCAAACACAATAAAGCATCTTGAGCACTTCATGCTAACATCCCCCAAGATGATTTCAAAGTTGTCTGCTGCAGATTTGGTGCATGCCAATGTTTGAAAGGGTAGTAGTAATCCATTTGGCAGTTTTAACCCTTTCCCACATACACCAAATCAACAGCAGACGATTTTGATACCATCTAGGCAAAAACATGAAAAATCCCGGAAAAAAAAGATATAATTAATACTGAAAAAAGTTGAAAACATTGTGGCAAAAGGAGAATTTGCTTGTTTTGAGCAATTTCTTCTTTTGTCACATTGTTTTCAACTGTCATCTGCTGCAAAGGCGTCAGAAAATGTCTATATATTATATGGGAAAGAGTTTAGCAGACAACTTTTTAAATAAGTTATAAAAAGTCAGAAAATACTGCTTTTAATTCTTTCTATAATACTTCTACTCTTTTGCAATTAATGTCTTTTGTCAATCTAGATTTAAATTCTTCCTTTCTTAAGGACAAAAAAATAACGGCATATCAGGAATGGGCTTTACTTTGTTGAAATGATAAAGAATGAATGATACCCACTGCTTACCACCCCTACAGTAAGGGGAGCCAACACACCCATAGCAAATATCAAAGCAGGGATCCAGCGTCCAATTTTGTGTTTCCTGAGACGACATATTCCAACAGAAGCAGCAATGATATGTACAAACAGCGATGAAAACAAGGCCCACAGAAATACTTGGTACCACATCTCTGAAATATTAAACAACAAAACCTCTTTATATTCTATACTTTCAACCCTTTCCCACATAAAGACCCTTAGTCTGACACCTCTGCAGCATGAGTACAATAAGCTGACAGCGCTCACGTTAATGGACGTATTGGGCGTTTTTACGCCCGAAAATCGATCCCGTACGCCCAAAATTGACAAGGGAGACGTCCAAGTACGTCCAGGAATTAAGGGTATACGCCGACAATCAAAACACAGGACGTATATATGTCCACTAGAAATTGTGTGTAATTATCTAAAGACACTGTGTATTGTGTTTTGTGTCATCTGCAGCATGAGTACAATAAGCAATTACTTCTTTTGCCACTATGTGTTCAAGTTCAACTTTTCAACTTTTATTCCATAATTGTTCTTTCATTTATTAACCCTTTCCCTCACATAGATGCTTTCCGACGCCTCTGCAGCAGACGGCTTTTTAAAAACAGTGACAAAAGAAGAAATTGCTCAAAACAAGCAATTTCTCCTTTTGCCACAATGTTTTCCACTTTTAGTCATAGGTTATCCATTCAATTAAAGAGATTTTCTATATTTTGACAAAATATGTTCAAAGTCGTCTGCTGCAGAATTGTCGTATGAGGGAAAGGGTTAAGAGTTTCTATACATTTAACTCAATGTTTTCAAAGGCATCTGTTGCATATTTGTCTTAAACTCTTATGTAGGAAAGGGTAAACTTAAACTAAGTATTGACAAATATCCGCAGGGGCTTAGCTCCCTTTAGGCACTGTAGGCACGTGCCTACACATTTTTTCTAAAAATGCTCCAAAATGCAGGTGCGGCGATACACATCTGCGTAATGTATTGACCAGATCAGTCTGCGCTGTCCGCGCAGACTGATCCGGCCGACACATTCCGTCTAAGGGGGGATAGATAGAGTAGTGATTCCTGAAACAGAAAATTCACAGGAGGCGAAAAGTGTATAACTGGGTACGCCTGTGTGGCATGCTTAGGCTGATTCGGCTCGATACTTTACGCAGAGTCCACAATGTTGATTTTCTCACGAGACGGCCTACACATTGATTATTGCCAGGCTACGCTCCTGATCCATAACCCTTTCCTATCCCACAGACAACAAGTCTGCAGCTTACAATCTTGAAAACATCTACGCAAAAACAAATGGAAAATCTTTAAAACTTATTGCATATTTTAATAATTTCAACTTTTTAGTAACTACAAGAAATTGCACATTTAGCTGACAATGTCTGCGACTCACAAATATTGAAGACATTGCATATGCCTCAAAATGCATCTGCATTTAGTAAAGGACTATCCAAATTATAATCCTATAAATTTACATCTAAAATACAGAAATATTTGAATTTCATGTTGATGTACATCAAATAAAAAAAATCCCCTCGAAACTATAAACCAAATCGCAATGTTTTCTGAGCCGTATATTCATTTAGGCGTCGCTTGTTAACCATGAGTTAAGTTTAAACTTATTTATTTTACATCGATTGCGAAACAATCCACATATTTTATTTCAAATATTTCCATTTATCTGTAATACCCAAACAAAATCCCCCCCCCAGGTTTTTGGCATAGGCAGACACCCCCCCATGATCCCCTAGTGTTTTTACCAGGCGAAGAGTCTCATTCTGGTACCACTTACGTGTGAATTTAATCTTAAAATGTGTTAATAAAAGTGTCATTATCATTATTATCAGTTTGCTCTAATTAGTATACTATTTTTTTTAACAGTGGGAATTACTTTCAAATTCTTTAAATCATCATCTTTCATCTTGAAAAAAACAAAAACAACTTTAATATTTAATTTAATCTTTTAATATTAATTTTTTTCATGAAGAACATTCAATATTTTTCATATCAGGTCTAATGATTTTACACTTTTTTTCTATTTAAACATATTACTGTACTTTACACTTTTTTATTTTAACATTTTCATGTTTTATACCTGATGGGGGAGGGAGTTTTATGGGGGGAGGGGTGCGTTGTCAGCCTGGTAAAAACACTGGGGGGGATTTTTTCTACCTATGCCAAAATCCGGGGGGGGGGGGGGGGGGGATTTTGTCTGTGGTTCGTAACAAGTTCTCTTTTTTATGATTTTTCTAAGTCGATTCCACCTAATGGCCAACATCAATTGAATGTTTAAATTACCTCCAAATCCTCGCAGTGGGTGGCCTTTCTTGAGACCAATCACGCTAATGATGGAGTCCAAGTCTTCTACCTTAAAATCACTTTCCATGGTAGACAAATATATCAAGCAATGAAACAAAATACCCTTAGTGCTGTCATCTAACATTCACACCATCCTGTGTGTGAGGCGGAAAATGAGCTAAGACACTTGAAATGACATGGCTAGGTGGTAACCTATCGTTTCATTCTGAACTGAAATTAAAGCTGTTTTATTTCAAATCATGTGAATTTCTTATTTTCACTTTCAAATTTCCACCATCTTGATTTTTTAGGTACACTTGATTAGTGAGATGGTATTTTGAATTACAAATTCGAGGTAGTATGCATATATACAATGCAAAGATAAATTAGTGATAATTTGTAAATAGTAAAATGTTACATGAATTAATGTTTATTGTGACTTTATCAATCTATCAGATTTTGTTCAATGAATTTAATACAGGAAAATAGAGATTTTCGTAACAAGAACAGTATTCTGATTATTTTTTCTCCAACTGTATTTGGCAAACAAACAAATGTATTGATGAAAGAACGTATCCATGTGAAAAGGAACTTCATTATTTAAACAGCATTAGTATAAATCATGTCAGACGACGAAGATTACCGTTCTTCTGAAGATGAAGAATATGTTCCAACAGGTGAGAGTTCTATAAGGACAATAAATAATGGACCTTGCCAAACTGTATCGAGTTCTTCCACTTCATGTACAATGATCAAAGAACTAGAAGTACTGTAGCACCTTGCTCAATGGATAATTTATAAAAAAAAATATTCCCTTAAAGTTGAATGAGAGAAAGGGCTCACATGTTATGCCCAGAACTGTGACATATATCCTTACCTGACCAGATGTTGTGGGTACTCAAAAGAATCATCTCAGCTTAATAAGTGTAATGTGTACCCAGTCCTTCATGGAGTTGAGCCATCTTGGGTCACCCATCCAGGCACTTACTGAGATGTATGTTGCTTAACTCAGTGAAAAAGCCAACCACTCTTCCAACGTCTCTATAAAAACCGGCTTCCACACCAAGACTGTAGAAGTGGTATTTGTGTACCTTAGTCTAGCTATACCACATTCCCGTAACATTATATAATCAGATAAATTAGTAATAAAACGAAGATATATTGAGAGGTGAAGACTCATAACTCAATCTTATATAGGTCTCTGATATTTGCCTTACATTTTTAATATACTTTATCTATCACAGTTGGCGAAGAAGTGTCCGAAGAAGAGAACTCCGGAGAAGAGGAGAACCTTGATGCATTGAAGGACGATGGGGAACCAGTGACTCTTGGTAAACGTAAAAGAAAATTCTCCAAGAAATCGCCAAAGAAAGCTGAAGGTCCAAGGTAATTGGTTTTGACTGTTCACCTGATATGATTGGGAACATAAGAAATTGCTAAACTTTCTTGTAGCAATTAATATTTATTTCTTCTTTTTCAACAATGTTTTTATAATTAACCCTTTCCCTCATATAGACGCTTTTGCCACAATGTTTTCCACTTTTAGTCTTAGGTTACCGGTATCCATTCAATTGTGGAGATTTTCTATGTTCAAAGTCGTCTGCTGCAGAATTGTCGTATGACGGAAAGTGTTAAGAAATAGCCTGATGCTGACCTCATTGAATTAAGTTACTGAATGCATCAGATGTCGCTATAGCAGGAACAATTGAGTCTCTTGTCCAAACAAGGTCAGTGTTTTTTTTTCTTTGAAGGAAAGACGTAAAGTTATCTTTTTTGTTAATTTATAGAATAAGATAAAAAAAAAATAGTGTTCTTGAATGCTTTGATTATTTTTTCCAAAAGTTATAGTAGACTAGAGGATTTAAACTGTGAGATTATGTGTTGATAATCACTTCAGCTTTCAGACACGTTTCAGTCATCTTACATGATAATATACTGACTACTGAGTTGTCTGCTTTAAATAGACATTGAGTAGCTAGGTATTAATTAGCAGATAGTTATACTGCCTAACTACTGATCTAGCTTTTGTTGCAATGTGTCAGCTCTGGTCAGGTTTTAACCCTTTCCCTCATACAACAATTCAGCAGAAGACTACTTTGAAAACATTGCCGCAACAGTTTGGAAAATCTCTGTATAAGGAAGTATGATTATATAAACGAGTTGAAAACCTTGTGGCAAATTCTCCATTTGCCACAATGCTTTCAAAATGTGTCTGCTGCAGAGACGTCAGTATGTGTCTTTATGAGGGAAAAGCTTAAAGAAACAGACCAATTCTGCTCGCCAAATAGTTAATTCTGAACGGCGAGGGTAAAGAATAACAAAGAATAATAAAATAAATAATACAGCAATCAGATTCTTTGCCCATCTTTTGCCGGCGTAAAACCCCAATAAATAAATAAATAAATATTGACCATCTTTTGATGTTACTTATTTAAGGAAGCGCACAGGGGGTATAAAGCTGGAAGGGGATACCACAACAAAAATAGAGGAAAAGGATGAAGCAAACAAAGAACTAGGAGTACAAATTAAATTAGAACAAGAAAAAAAGAAAGAAGAAAACGAAAAGAAAAGAGCTAATGATCTCTGGTCCAGTTTTATGAGTGATGTAGGTAAACCATCTCCGAGAAAACCAGGTGCAGCTTCATCTGGTTTAGGATCTTTGACGACAGTTAAAAAGGTTATTTATTTTATTTATTAGGGTTTTATGCCACTCTAAACAGGTTTTCTGCTATATCACAGTGATTAGTTCATCTAGCCATGTTTTTCCTGGTTTGCTTGCACCAGTACTCCACACAAATGTCTCCCTTTTCCAAGACAGCTGGCTACCTTCCCATGCATACCATATTTAGCCCATTGGTGGAAGACAAATGATTCTAGTCTAGGGACTTCTGTCAAGGTAATGTCCCCTGGGTTGATACTAAGCCTTGTTGCTACCTTCTGACTTTATAATATTGCAGTTTGTCTAGAAAGGTAATGTAAGACGACCTGAGTGAGTCAACAAGTGGAAGCCAAAGCTAGCAAGTACATTGTGAACATTAACTGTTTCCTACATATAGACACTCACTAATGCCTCCGAGGCAGACAACTTTTGAACAGAACACTGGCAAAAGGAGAAATGGCTCATAATGAGCACTTTCCCCTTTTGCCACAATATTTTCAACTCTATATATAATATATATATATATAAACATTTAATATCTTCTATTTTTCCTGTTTTTGCCTCTGTGCTTTAAATGTTGTCTGCTGCAGAATTATTGGGAAGGTTACCCATTTGCCTGATGAATAACTTTAACCCTTTTCCACATACAACAAATTTGCAGCAGATGACTTTGAAACTGTACCGCAAAAATATGGAAAAATCTCTTGAAATGAATGTGCAATAATAGAAAAGAAGTGAAAACATGGTGTTAAAGAGAAGAAATTGCTCGTTTTGAGCAATTTCTTCTTTTGTCACCATGTTTTCGAAAAAAGCTGTCTGCTGCAGAGGTGACAGAAAGCGTCTATATGAGGTAGAGGGTTAATAAGGATGTTTTGATAGTGGTTTTTATCATGGAAAATGTTGATAACCATTGAAAGAAAAAAATTGATTTAAATATTAAAATGCTTTTCAGCCTACCTCATCCGAGCCTAAAGCCCCTGTATTGTTAAGCCTACCAGCTTCTTCTACTAGCCCAGCAACAAGTTCACCAGTCTCTTCTACTACCACAACAACAAGCTTACCAACTTCCTCTACTAGCCCAGCAACATGTTCACCAGTCTCTTCTACTAGCCCGGAAACAAGCTTACCAGTCTCTTCTACTAGCCTGGCAACAAGCTCACAAGCTTCTTCTACTAGCCTGGCAACAAGCTCACCAGCTTCTTCTACTAGCCTGGCAACAAGCTCACCAGCCTCTTCTTCTTCTAAAATTACAGTAACAAGGGTGTATGATTTTGCAGGCGAAGCAGTCAAGTAAGTTGTAAAAAATACAGGAATTCTTTTAACCCTTTTCCTGATCAAAATGACTTAACCCTTTCCCTCATACGACAATTCTGCAGCAGACGACTTTGAACATATTTTGTCAAAACATAGAAAATCTCCATAATTGAATGGATAAACCTATTACAAAAAGTGGAAAACATTGTGGCAAAAGGAGAAATTGCATGTTTTGTGCAATTTCTTCTTTTGTCACTGTCTTCAAAAGGCTGTTTGCTGCAGAGGCATCAGAAAGCGTCTATATGAGGGAAAGGGTTAATATAACATTGCAAAAAAAAAAATGAGCAAATTCTCATTTTCACACTATGTTTTTTACTTATTATAAAACCCGGCCGGGTAGCTCAATTGGTAGCGTATCTGACTCGTGATCTGGAGGTCACGGGTTCGATACCCGGTTGCGGCGACATTCTTTCGGGCGATTTTTCCATCGCCTCTCACCTCTGATCTATGTGAGAAAGTAGTCAGTGGCTTCGAAAGAATGTTGTGTAAGTACTGGTGTAGGAAAGCCAGGAACACATGGGTAGGTGCACTGACCGCCGTGATATGACCAAAGCTGTTGAAAGCGGCGTTAAACTCCAAACAAACAAAACTTATTATAAAAGGATAGGTCCCGTTTTTCCAGGCATAACATGCTTATCTGCAGATATCTTTCGAAAATTATTTGCTCTTACAATAATATATAAGACAAATGGTAAATATTTATTTACTACCTATGGACTTTTTATTTAGAGCAATATTGTTGTAACAAACACGAATAATTCAAGCCAAGCCTAGAGTCGAAGCCAGGACAGTCTAAATCATAACAAGTACTACAGCAATTTGTAAATGCACTCGAAAAGTAGCAAAGCACACATTAGAGGGGTGTGTGGGAATTTTTCCTCACAACTTTTATTTAACCCTTTCCAACATAAAACAAGTCTGACGAAGATGACTTTATTAAAAAACACCCTTTCCAACCTGCAGACACATTTTGACGCATCTGCAGCATTGTGGCAAAAGGAGAAATTGCTCTTTATTAACGAGAATTTTCTCATCTTTGCCTAGATATTTTCAAAGTAATCTGCAGCAGATTTGTTCTATGTGCAAAAGTGTTGAAATTATGTGCATAATATACATGTATTTTCTAAAGAAACCAAGATCCTTAAGCCTTCTCACATTAAAAGATTTTTATTAGCGGCAGATGACTTTTGAAAACATTGTGGTAAAAGGAGAAATAATGAGCAATTTCTCCTTTTGCCACAAAGATTTCAATTATATATCTATATCATCTTTATAGAGATTTAACATATTTTAACATAAAATAACTAAATTGAAGATGATGATAATGATGATAATGTATCAACATAATATTTTGGTTCTGAAATTTAAAACAATTGGACAATTGTACAAGCAATACTATGTTTGGTAATTTAAAGCGAACTTTCATTGCAGAGTCACAAAAGAGCTAGATGTCAATTCTAAAGAAGGTAAAGCTGAATTAAAAAGACAACAAGAGGAAAAAACTCAAGAAGATTCACCAGCCCTTAAAACTAGCGCAGTTGGTACCAGGTTTGTTTTTAATATTTTTACAGTCCTTTAACCGTTTTGTATGGGGATGGGGGTATGAACAGAATTTCAGTTATAGCATGGTCACCATCATTATTCTTGGGCACTCCATGACCACCATAAGCAGGTATTGAGCCTGGTATACCAGGTCTCACATCCCCCATGCTAACTACTTTGACATGGCAGATTCCTCTTTCTTCCATAGAACAAACTCTAAACCTTTCCCGAATACAACAAATCTGCAGCAGACGACTTTGAAAATATCTAGACAAAAGCACAGAAAATCCCCTTAAATGAAAGAGCAATAATTGAAAAGGGTTGAAGACATGGTGACAAAAGGGGAAATTGCTCGTTTTGAGCAATTTCTTCTTTTGTTGCCATAATTTCAGTCGTCTGCTGCAGAGGCATCAGAAAGCGTCTATATCAGGGAAAGGGTTAAAGAAAGTGTCTTTTAGAATTGTAATACAGGTATTGATACTTAAAAAATGGATTGTTGTGAAATGATGTGTCATTGTTAGTACAGTTCCTGTTTTAAACCAATGGCAATGCATTGCATAGGAGATATAGTATCGGTGCCATGCTTGTGTGTGTGTCTGTCTGTGTACATCATGGTATAAGCATGATTAAGTGAAAACCAAAAGACTGTGGATAATCAAACATGGCATACTTGTTCCACATTATAAGAGGATTGTGTCCTATTGATTTTCAAGGTCACATGTCAAGGTCGTTAGAGGCAATTATTAAAAGCATGATTAAGATAAAAAAAAAAAGGACCACTGAGGATAATCAAACTTGACAAAGTTGTTCCTCATACTGAAAAGATGTGTCTTATTGATTCTTTGGGTCATGGTCATTGGTGGAAATTATCAAAAAAAATTGTAAGCATGTTTCAGAGATAACCATACCAACAAGGTTTATCAAACTTGGCCTACTTGTTCGTCACTATTAGAAACTGCCTTATTGATGTGCAGGGTAAGAGATCAAAGGTCAAGGTCACTGGAAGCAATTATCAAAAAAAAAATGTTTTCATAATTGAGAGAAATCTTTACCACTGAGGATAATTATACCTGGTATAATTGTTTCCCATTATGAGAAGATGTCCTCTATTAATTTTCAACGTCAAACGTCAAAATAACTAAGTCGAAAGACAAACATATGCTTCGAGGGGATGCCCTTCCTTGCAATGCTCTTGTTCTACAATGCTTTCCAATCTTCCACAACGTTAAATTCTCTAAACAGACTGTATAAGCAGTAGGTAAATGTAGCTCAATTGCACATTCTTATGATGGTGTCCTACTTTGTTGTCCTTTGAGATTGCTTTATTTCAGAAAAATACAAATTTCTACATCCTCTAGAAGTTTCTTATTTTTTGTAAAAAATTATATATTGGCCGGAAAGATTTTACTTGTTAGAGAGGTTTTTCCATATTCAAGCATTTTAGGAAAATTATGTAAAAATTGAAATCAGATGTCTACAAAAGGAGGAGTAAACTAATCTTTTCCCACCAATATCTCTATTATGACTCAACCAAACCCTATGTTGTGTGTACTCACTGAGACGACTCTTTTGAGTACCCATAACATTGTGTTTCAGTTTTGTAATGCACCTTATCTAGAGTTCTTATTTTAATATAGTGTTGAAAACATTGTTGGAAGAGTAGGAATTTCTCAATTGGAGTAATTTCATCTTTCGCGACAAAAGTTTTAAAATTTTGACTGTGATATATTGTGTTAAGTGTGCATTTAGACACAAATCAATGTTTTACATATTTAACTAATCCATGTTACAGTGGCATGAAAAGGACAATTGGTGGATTAAGCGGTGGACTAGGTGGTGTGTTAGACAGAATCAACAAGAAACCCAAAATGGGAACTTTAGTAAGTGGCTTTGAAATATTTGTTTAACCCTTTCCCTTTATACAGAGTATTTTTGCACACATCTGCAGCAGACCTTGTAGGATCATGAGCAAGTTTTCCTTGTTACAGAAATGTTTTAAACTTAATCCATTAATTAGCTGTACTTTTATTCAAAGAGATTTTCCATATTTTTCAAAAGTCATCTGCTGCAAATTGCAGACCTGCAGACAAGGTTTGAAAACAGAGTGTAATAGTGAGAAATTGTTAATGAACTGATATTAATTAAACTTCACAGGAATATACCTGAGGTGGTCCTTTTTCCTTGTTCAAAGATTGAATGCCTTATTACATTCAAAAGGCTGTTCCACCATATTTTTCATTTTCAATTTCTCAAGATGTTTTTAAAGAAGTAGCGAACAAATGTTATGTTTTCAACTCTATTTAATAATAATTAATTTCATTTACCTGGATTGTTTTAAGATTTTTTTACGAAATGTTTTCAAAGTCATCTGCTGCGGATATTTTGTATGAGGGAAAGGATGAACATCACATTTGAAAATATATTTTTAGCTCCCTTGGACTGCAGCCTAGTAGAGTCTTATGTTGTCATTTTGTGGTTTGCATCGGCGTAATAAATGTCAATGTCCAGCTCATTGTCGGCAGCATTAGAAAAATGTTTAAACTTGAATTTACAATCAAGCCCTCGCTCAGCATTTTAGGTTATCCTGTTACGTATTTTGTTGACTGCTTTTTCACAAAATGAATGTAATTATTTCCGACATTCTTGTAGGAGAAGTCCAAAATTGATTGGGAGCAGTTTAAAGAGAAAGAAGGGATAGATGAAGAACTGAAAATTCACAATAGAGGAAAAGAAAGGTAATGTATAGCACTTGATTAATCCTTTCTGACACCTGCAGCAGACAGCTTTTTGAAAAGCATAGATACAAAAGACGAAATTGCTCAAAACGAGCAATTTCTCCTTTTGCCACAATGTTTTCCACTTTAAGTCATAAGACAAAATATGTTCAAAATCGTCTGCTACAGAATTGTCGTATGAGAGAAAGGATTAACCCTATCCCACATACAGACACTTTCTGACGACTTTTGAAGCAATTTCTCCTTTTAACATAATATTTCGGATTTTATTCAATAATTGTCCTTTCATTTATAAAGAGTTTCCATATGTTTGCCTTGATGCATTCATAGTCTTCTGCTGCAGATTTGTTTTATGTGGGAAAGGGTCACAGACAGTTTTTAGACATTTTGCTGCAGATTTGTTGTATGTGGGAAAGGGTCACAGACAGTTTTTAGACATTTTGCTGCAGATTTGTTGTATGTGGGAAAGGGTCACAGACAGTTTTTAGACATTTTGCTGCAGATTTGTTGTATGTGGGAAAGGGTCACAGACAGTTTTTAGACATTTTGCTGCAGATGTGTTGTATGTGGGAAAGGGTTACAGACAGTTTTAGACATTTTACAGCAGAGTTGTTTTTTTTGAAGAATTTGCAAAAAATGACATCTACAAATTTGAATGTATGATTTTAATACAGTCTACAACAATTTAGGAAAAGGAGAAATTGCTTGCTTTAATCAATTTGCCCTTTTCTCAAATTGTTTTCGACTCTGTATCAAAATTATAAGTAATTTCTGGTAAACAGTTACACTTTGGGATATTTATCATTATGGATGAGACAAATTGTGATAGAATCAATGGATGACAAATGTTCTAAGATAGCATGTGTTTTCTGTAATTGTTCAAATCAAACATTCTCCCCTGTATTATCAGACTGCTGTTGTGGTTAGAGTATCGGCCTCTCGATTGGGTAACCTGGGTTAGATCCACGGTTGAATTATTACCATAGACTTGGAATTAATAGTAGTAATGGCTCCCCTCTTTGGCGTTTGCACGAATATGCAGCAGAGGATTTTTGAAAGCAGTGTGCAAAAACAAGATATTGCTCAAAAATGAAAAATTTCTCTTTTAGTCAAAATGTTTTCAAATCTATTAAATAATTATATATCATTAAAAGAAAATGTCAATATATTTGTCCAGGCGTTTTTCAAAGTTGTCTTCTGTAGACGGCTATCAAAACATCTAGACAAAACTATGGAAACCTTCGAAAATGAAAAGATTTTTCTTGAATAAAGTTTGATACCTTTTGTCACACTGTTTCCAAAGTCGTCTGCTGCAGATGCGTCTATAAGTGGGAATAGGTTAATAGAAAGCATTTTTAACCAGGTTTTCCGAAGGAAAAATCTGGTTATTAGTTTGGCGAAGTCGGCGGGCGGGCGGTCGGTCGGGCGGGCGGCATCAACTTTCCTTGTCCGGACCATAACTTTGTCATGCATAGAGATATTTTCAAATAACTTGGCACAAACATGCACCATATCAAGACGATGTGCCAAATGCAAAACTTTTGTCTGTAGCTTTAAGGTCAAGGTCACAGTGACAACAAATAGACATCAGTTGAACTTTTCTTGTCTGGACAATAACTTTTTCATCCATAGAGATATTTTCAAATAGCTTGGAACAGATATACACCTTATCAAGACGCTGTGTCATATGCACAATTTATGTGTTTAGCTTCCAGGTCAAGGTCACAGTGACAGATAATATACTTTACTTGAACTTTTTTTGTTCAGACCATAACTTTACCATGCATATAGATATTTTCAAATAACTTAGCGCAAATATGCTCCATATTAAATAACTTGGCAATTTAAAAGAATATAGCATAGATATGAGTAAGTTTCATAACCTCGGGCCCTGGATCTAGTCGGTTTGCAAAGGCATAAACGCGTTACTATCAAGTAAAGGGTTAAGGCAGATCACTGATTATCAACCTGGCATTAGGGATCCTAAAATGTGGCTGCTTACAACAAAAGGTTGCTTAATATCTGTTATCTATTATATGTTCTTAATAATTGAGGCCATCAACACACGATTGACTGTATTGAACTGATATTTGTTAGATAAAATTGTGATATATTTAATTGACAAAGTAATTATGATTATTCATCAATAGAAATATTCCCTGTTACTTGAATTACTAGCTTTGATAAACTATTAACAGAAAGATTTGACAGATCTGTTAATTCTTAATTAAACACCTTCCATTATAGAAAACCTGGTTTCATGGAATTTCCATGTCTTGTCTTCTTCTATTTTAGTTATATTGAAAGAATGCACTTTTTGCAAAGAACTGATGTAAGACAATTCGAGATAGAGAAGACTTTACGGTTGAACACAAGTAGCAAGAGGTAGCAGACGCAAAACAATATGGAAATTGTAAATCAGGTCTTTGTGTGTCGTCTGCCGTCTCAAGTGACGGTCACGGTTTTCAGTTATTGACCTATTGACTTTCATTAACATAGTTGAAACCTGGATATTAGATCAACAAACGTCCTTGTTAACCCTTTCCCTCATAGAAACGCTTTCTGACGCCTCTGCAGCAGACAGCGTTTTGTAAACATGGCGACAAAAGAAGAAATTGCTCAAAACAAGCAATTTCTCCTTTTATCACCATGTTTTCAACCCTATTCAATTATTGTTCTTTCATTTAAAGGGATTTTTCTGTGCTTTTGCCTAGACGTTTTCAAAGTCGTCTGCTGCAGATTTGTTGTATGAGGGAGAGGGTTAATATAGGTGGATGGGCATTGTCCCTTTCCAACCATCTGCAGCAGATGACTTTTGAAAATAGTGTGGCAAAAGGAGTAATTAATTGCCCATAATGAGCAATTGCTCCTTTTGTGACAATGTATTCAACTTTATTCAATAATTATAATACAAATCCTTAGTTAGAGCTTTTACACACTTTTGACTAGATGGTTTCAAAATCTTCCGCTGCAGATTTGTTGCGTGTAGGAAAGGGTTAAGATATCTTGACGTGATCTTTAACCCTTTCCCTCATATAGACGCTTTCTGACGCCTCTGCAGCCGACGGCTTTTTGAAAACATAGTCACAAAAGAAGAAATTGCACAAAACGTGCAATTTCTCCTTTTGCCACAATATTTTCCACTTTATGACATAGGTTATCCATTCAATTATGGAGATTTTCTACTTTTTGTCAAAATATGTTCAAAGTCGTCTGCTGCTGAATTTTTATATGATAGAGGGAAAGGGTTAAAACCTATGTCTGATGAAGACGATTTATGAAAGCATGTCAGCAGACAAGATCGTAAAATATTTTGGGTAAAAACCTTCCGTAGATGTTTTCATTAGTGACCTCCTTTTAAAAAATATTTTCATTGATTAGATTGTCATTATAAGCAATTACTCCTTTTTCTAAAATGTTTTCATAAGTTGTCTGCATGTGGAAATGGGATTAGATACAAACTGAATGTTATGATTGTGGTCGTTACAGCATAGATGAAAAGATGTAAATACTGATATGTAATGTTGCTTTTGAATGCAGAGTGGTATGAATCAAAATTGAATGTCTGGTTATTGTGTCATGTAAATGATGTTTATAAATAAAGAATCTTGTGAAAATGATGTTTATAAATAAAGAATCTTGTGAAAATGATATGTTATCCGGTCATGTTACTGTATCCTAAATATTATATCTAATTTAGTCATTTAAGTCTTATCTTTTTTGGGGATTCTTAGCTCACCTATGCACGAAGTGCAAGGTGAGCTATTGTGATCACATTTTGTCTGGCCATCGTGCGTCGTCCTTCGTCAACATTTGGGCTTGTTAAAACTCTACAGGCTACATTTTGCATCCAATCTTCATGAAAGTTTATCAGAACATTCATCTCTATCAAATCTTGGACAAGTTCGAAACTGGGCCATATGAGGTCAAAAACTAGGTCACTAGATCAAATTGAAGGGAAATCTTGTTAACGCTCTGGAGGCCACATTTTCAACTTGAGCATTCTGAAAAATCAGAATGTTTGTCTTGATGATATGTAAGTCAAGTTCAAACATGGGTCATGTCTGGTCAAAAAGTAAGTCACTATATATATATCTAAGGTCAAATTGAAGGAAAATCTTGTTAACACTCGAGAGGCTGCAATTTTTTGCATCAGCAGTTTGAAATTTTGTCAGAATATTTGTCTTAAACATTTCTAGGTCAAGTTCAAATATGGGTCATATTATGTCAAAGACTAGGTCACTAGGCCAAATTGAAGGGAATTCTTGTTAACACTGTAGAAGCCGCATTTTTTTGCTTCAGCAGCTTGAAATTGAAGTTGAGCTGAATGATATCTAGGCCAAGTTCAAATATGGGTCATGCCGGGTTAAAAACTAGGTCACTAGACCAAATTGAAGGGAAATCTTGTTAACTCTGTAGAAGCCGCTTTTTTGGCTACAGCAGCTTGAAATTTGGTCAGAATGTTTATCTAAATGATATCTAGGCCAAGTTCAAATATGGGTCATGCCAGGTTAAAAACTAGGTCAATAGGCCAAATTGAAAGGAAATCTTGTTAACACTCTCGATACTGCATTTTTAACTTGAGCATGATGAAACTATCGGAATGTTTCTCTTGATGATATGTAAGTCAAGTTTGAACATGGGTCATGTTGGGTCAAAAAGTAGGTCACTAGGTCCATTTTAAAGAAAATTCTGTTTACATTCTAGAGGCCGCATTTTTGCTTCAGAAGTTTGAAATTTTACATTTGATGAGAATGTTTATCTAAATCATATCTAAGCCAAGTTCCAATATCATGTAGTGTCAAATACTAGGTTACTAGGCCAAATTGAAGGAAAATCTTGTTAACACTTTGGATGCCGCATTTTTTTGCTTCAGCAGCTTGAAATGTTGTCAGAATGTTTGTCTGAATTATATCTATGTCAAGTTCGAATATGGGTAATATTGGGTCAGAAACAAGGTCAATAAAGGAAAATATTGTTCAAACTCCGGAGGCCGCATTTTTACTTTGAGCAAGTTGAAACATTGTCAGAATGTTGTCTTGATGATATGTAGTCCATGTTGGAATATGGGTCATATCAGGTAAAAAAATATAGATCACTAGGCCAAATGAAAGAAAATCTTGTTAACAATAACACTGTGGAGGTTGCATTCAGAATAATTGTCTTGATGTGTTTTCCATTGCAGTACATTAAGGTGAGCGAACTAGGGCCATCATGGCCCTCTTGTTAATTAAAATTACTGCCCAAAAAATAAATAAAATTTGATAGGTGGTACCCTAACGATTTATGGTCGTTCCTCCCCACCTAGACATTTTTTCCTGTAAGAGCCCTTAACATTTTTCGTTATATAGATCTATGCTTTCTGAAGCCTCCATAGCAGACAGCTTTGGAAAACATTGTGACGAAGGAGAATTAATTTCTCCCTTTGCAACCATGTTTTCAACTGTTTCCAATAATTATACTTTCATTTTAAGCGATTTTCCATATTTTTTTCCTGGATCTTTTCAAAGTAGTCTGCTGCAGATTTGTGGTGTGTGGGAAAGGGTTAATTCAACTGGTGCATTATGAATACACAACAAGGTCAGCTTACATGGAAATACAGTCAAACCTGTATTTGAAGACCACCCATGGGAAGTTAAAAATCTGGACTTTGTTCACAGGTTGTCTTTAATGGCAGGGTCATTTATACAGAAAATGAGCATTTAGGAAACTAAAAGTATGGTTGTTAAAGACAGGGAATTGCTATTTCAAGGTGTTCTTAACCCTTTTCCTCATACAACAATTTTGCAGCAGACGACTTTGAACATATTTTGTCAAAAATTAGAAAATCTCTATAATTGAATGGATAACCTATGACTAAAAGTGGAAAACATTGTGGCAAAAGGAGAAATTGCTCGTTTTGAGCAATTTCTTCTTTTGCCACTATGTTTTCAAAAAGCTGTCTGCTGCAGAGGCGTCAGAAAGCGTCTATATTAGGGAAAGGGTTAAAAGCAAAGGTTTTAGTAAACAGACTTTGTGATTTATTCATCCTGCGTCAGTTGAAGTTACGAGGTCACGACAGAGTTGAAAAATCTAACAACTCTGCAGAAGACAACTTTGAAATCATTTAGTCAAAAAATATGAAAATTAATTGAATGAAGTCGAAAACATTTAGGTAAATGTCGTCTGCTGCAGATGTGTCTGTATTTTGGAACAGGTTAAGTTAGAGAGCAGCAAAAGCTAACCTGGCAAAGTTTTAGTATTAACTCTTTCCCTCATATAGACGCTTTCTGACGCCTCTGCAGCAGACAGCTTTTTGAAAACATAGTGACAAAAGAAGAAATTGCACGTTTTTGAAGAAATTGCACAAAACGTGCAATTTCTTCTTTTGCCACAATGTTTTCCACTTTTTGTCATAGGTTATCCATTCAATTATAGAGATATTCTATTTTTTGACAATATATGTTCAAAGTCGCCTGCTGCAGAATTGTTGTGAGGGAAAGGGTCAAGGGGCCAGACTTCTGGAGAGGACTTGCTGATTATTGAACTTGATCCACTAGACAATAATACCTGGGATGACTGATACACCAAATATCTAAGCTCTTGGCCTTTCAGTTTCAGACAAGAAAATGTTCAAAGTTTTCACCTATATAATACATGCTTACCAACCCTCCAGATTCAATTGCTAGTCATTTTTCTTTTAAATCATGAAGATATGAATGTACTGAAAATTACTACAACCATTTTGTAACATCCACTTCTAAACAAATTGTCACTAATTAAAGGTCCTTTCTCTGAACAAGTTCAAAACAATGTGTGTCTGTCAACTAAATGATTTCTCCCTGTGTCATTAGATTCACAAAAATTCCATTGGTACTCAGTATTTTATTCAAAACTTGGTCTTATTTAAATGTGGTTAAGATTTTTTTTTCTTGGATGCAATATGAAAAGTAATTGACACAATAGGCAACTTGCTTGATTTTCTAGTTAAACCACAATTAAGATTTTTTTTTAATATCAATTCATGAATTTGAAAACATGACAAAATAATATTTAAATGCTAACATACAGTTGAAAATAGTCTGTTAAATAGAAAACATTCTCAAAATGAGTATATTCTTTTATTCTTTTCCTATGAATATTGAAAGTATTGTCTCCTGCATAGTTATCTAAATTCCGTTCCGATCGTGAAAATTTCTACTGTTAAATTCATCGCACTGAAAATCTCCCCCTTCAAACCCCAATCTCCCACTTTGAGATCATGAAACTCCCTTTGAGAATGAGAAAAGGGTGGTAAGCATGCCTATATATCTCTATGTAAAACAGATGATCCCTGGTGCGGGGCCAATTTTGACCCCAGGGGCATAATTTGAACAATCTTTGTAGAGACAATGCTACACTGTTTCAGACAAGAAGTTATTTTATGTTGCCATGGCAACCAATGTTCTGCATAAAATTAGTTTCTTTGAACAATTGTGGAAGACGACCACCAAATGAACATTCCTGTGAAGTTTGGCTGCAATGGACCCAGTGGTTTAACCGGAGATGTTGTTTAAGAAATTCTTGGCACCAGACAAAAGTGATTTGTACACAGGTGAGCTTAAAAGAAAAGGAAAAACACTCACTATTTTCATATATATTTTACATTTATTTGCACCACTTCAACACAAATTTAAAGACTTCTTTAGATGTACTATGTAAACAATGTTATTAGAAAAATAGAGTATATATAGCACAATGATAATATTCGGCTGTTATAAAACATACTTGATATGACATGTCACAATATTTTGATTTTCTGCTTCCATGTGACTAAACTTTTTCCCACATAGAAAGCAAATGCAGCAGACGACTTTTGAAATCATTGTGACCAAAGTGCAAATTGCTCATAATGAGCAATTTATCCTTTTGTCACAATGTTTTCTACCTAATTTAGTTTCCATGGTTTTTAGTAAATTATTTCCGAGTTGTCTGCCACAGAATTGAACAATTCATACAACAATTCTGCAGCAGACGACTTTGAACATAATTTGTCAAAAAATGGAAAATCTCTATAAATAAATGGATAACCTATGACTAAAAGTGGAAAACATTGTGGCAAAAGGAGAAATTGCACGTTTTGTGCAATTTCTTCTTTTGTCACTATGTTTCCAAAAAGGTGTCTGCTGCAGAGGCGTCCGAAAGCATTTATATGTGGGAAAAGGGGTTAAGTACAAAATCTCCTTGGTAGTGATTTTAAGACTAAATGTACTTTTGTCAGAGTGATTCTCATACAAATATTCTATATTTTTGAAATGTTGAAAATGTAACGATTGATTAAATGGGAAGTGATTTTTTATTTTTTAGTTAAAAGTATTATTTACCCTTTCCCTCATACGACAATTCTGCAGCAGATGACTTTGAACGTATTTTGTCAAATAATGAAAAATCTCCATAATTGAATGGATAACCTATGACAAAAAGTGGAAAACATTGTGGCAAAAGGAGAAATTGCACGCTTTGTGCAATTTCTTCTTTTGTCGCTATGTTTTCAAAAAGCCGTCTGCTGCAGAGGCGTCAGAAAGCGCCTGTATGAGGGAAAGTGTTAAAAATCGAGAACATTATAATAAGCTCCATAGAACAATAACTTCCTTTTCTAGAATATTTTTAAAATCATGTGCTGCACAGGTTTCTAAAATTATATCTATTTATCTTTATCCCTAAAGAGATTCTACCATAACTTACTACAGCATTTTTGATTCTCCTTATAAATATTTAAACGTCAGAAAGTGTCTAAACCCTTTCCCACAGCAAATCTGAAGCAGAGGATATATCTTAACAAAAATGTAAAAAGTCTCTGTACAGGAAACTGTTGGTTAGATTTGAAAATATTGTGGAAAAAGAAGAAATTGTTCATTATGAGCAATTTCTTATCTTTTCAACAAACTTTTCAGAAGTTGTCACCTGCAGATTCTATGATTATAAAAAGTCTTCAAGTGGGAAAGGGATAAAAAAAAAAGAGACAAAATCTGCTGAAGGTTAATTTCTCTTATCAATGATTGAGAGAGAGCCAATACCAGAAATATAATCTGAAAGTTCATAATTTGTCGATTTTTAACACTTACCCGTCTACAGATGCATATTCAGCAGATGACTTTCATAAACATTGTGACAAAAGGAGAAATTGCTCACCAATGAGCGATTTCTCCTTTCACCACAATGTTTCAAAATTCTATTCAATGAATATCCTTTAATTTATGTATACAGATTTTCAATAGTTTTGCCTAGGTGTTTTCAAAGTCGTCTGCTGCAGATTTGATGTATATTGGAACAATTAATGTTTTCTCTGAGTGGTGCCCCTATAATGATATAAGGATATAGGATAATAAAACATGAGATTCTATAATAATAACATTAACAGTTAACAGTTATACAACCTGCACAGTTTGTTGAAAAACAAACAAACAAGAATAACATTCTATGATTCAGCCTTTATGTGGCAAACAACTTAACCCTTTTCCTCATACGACAATTCTGCAGCAGACGACTTTGAACATATTTTGTCAAAAAATAGAAAATCTCTATTATTGAATGGATAACCTATGACTAAAAGTGGAAAACATTGTGGCAAAAGGAGAAATTGCTTGTTTTAAGCAATTTCTTCTGTTGTCAATATGTTTTCAAAAAGCCTTCTGCTGCAGAGGGGTCAGAAAGTGTATATATGAGGGAAAGGGTTAAATAAACAGACCTAGATAACGACATCTTAAAAGGTCTAAAGAGGTAATTTTCCTTGCCATATATCATCATATGATGTGAGAACTTGTTAAAAATAATCTCATGGAGATTATAAATGTCTCCCTTCAACAAATGTCAAAGGTATTAAAAATAAAGAATAACCCTTTCCCACATACAACAATGTATTGGCAAAAATGTGAAAAATCTTCAAATTTAGAATTAATAATTATTGAATAAAGTTGAAAACATTGTGGCAAAAGGAGATATTGCTCAGTAAGAGCAATTTCTTCTTTTGTCATAATGTTTTCAAAAGCCTTCTGCTGCAGACGTGTTAAAATGCGTCTGCATGTGGGTACGGTTTAAACAAACAGGTCTAGATATAGAAGTCTAGAGAGCTATTTTATTTCCATAGCATTATAATGTTGTGTGAGCACCAAGTTAGAATGATCTCATTGAGACTAAAATTGTCTCCCTAACACAAATGTCATTGGTATCTACAATATAGAATTTAAAACCTGTTATAAAGATAAATACATGACAGCCTCCCATTATGTAAAACAGCCATTTTGTATTAGGAAAAGGTACACAAAAATTAACAAATATAAACTTTCTTCTATCTTCCCCAAATTTCAAAATGTTCCAGGAAGAAACTTTAACATAATTATTACATTTGTAAGAAAAGAGCTACCAGCATATCCATGCTAAAGATCCAAATGGATACTACATGTACTTAACAAAAGTTTCTTGAACCTTCTATAACTCATTGGTGAACAATTCAGAGCCAGATCAGACTGCACAGATGTGTTTGCTGATCTGAATCTACACAGGTTGTAAATGCTTTGCAGTTGGTTATTGCAGAACTCCACTCAAATGTTGAACTCATTTCACCAAAAATTGTACTTAGGTTGCAATTTTAGTTTTAACCCTTTCCATCATACAAAAAATTTCTGACGCCTCTGTTGCAGAAGACTTTTGTTGCAAAGGAAACTAGATGCCCACCGAATCGGTGATTCCGGGGGCATAAAAATGCTCATAAATTAATGAGCAATTTCTCCTTTTGCTTCAATGTTTTCAACTCTATTCAATAACTAGAAATATCTCTGAAGGTGATGAATACCCCCAGCTGGTGCCTGACAATATACATATGTATGAGAAATTCAAGGGGCCATAACTCATTTAAAAATAATTCCAGTGCAACACGCCGATAATATGCACAACTAGGCTTGGTATCAATCATTCTTGTGAAGTTATATTGAATTCTGACTAAGGGTTGCTGAGAAATAGTATTCACAAGAAATGTCCACAGACCAACAGACCGACAAACCGACCGACCGACAAGCATGACTCCTATATAGCCCCCATATACTATGTATCTGGGGGTATAATAAAAAATTGTTTATGAAAAAGTATCCATATTATTGCCTAAATGTTTTCAATGTCGTCTACTGCAGATTTGTTGTATGTGGGAAAGAGTTAAATATGAGCCGCACACCAGGAAACCCAAGCTAAGTGCATAACTTATGTGACCACTGTAGATTCAGATCAACCTGCACATCCGTGTAGTCTTATCTTCACTGTTTTCAACTAGACGAAACCTTCAACGATCTTTTGACAAACAGTGAACATTTGAATCAGACAGCATAGAGAAAACTCAATCTGTACTCGTCACAAATACCCTACAGTTTGTTTTCCATGAGCATTGGCTTTAGCCTTTCCCACATACAACAAATCTGCAGCAGACATCTTTGAAAATATACCTGAATTTTTTTTTGAAATCACTTTAAATGAAAGTACAATAATGAAACAAGTTGAAAACATGGCGACAAAAGGAGAAATTGCGTTTTGAGCAATTTCTTCTTTTATCGCCATGTTTTCAAAAGGCCATCTGCAGCAGAGGCGTCAAAAACCGTTTATATGTTGGAAAGAGTTAAAGGTGCTGAAGTCCAGGTTATAGTCAAATTTTTTAAAAAGTTCAAAAGTTGTCTAAACGTTAGAATCATAATTCTGGGATAAAATTTCCCTTTCGAGTACAATAAACATCTAAATGTTGATAGTTTATGCTTCATTTTTACTGGGTAGACATATATATTACCCTGTAAGCCAAATTTTTCATGACTTTCAATTGACATTTTTCAACATTTACTGCAAAAATAGTTTTGAACTATTTATTACTTACTTTGTTGTCATGACTATTAAGAATATTTGCAGAATTTTCAACATTTTGAAATTGTTATCTCCATATGGAGTTCAGCTCCTAAATTATACATCTACATATGTAATTATTATATTTATAAAAAAATATGTATGCCATAAATTTGTATTGTATTGCATTGTTTTGTATATATAAACATCGAGAACATTCTCTTACAATGAAGTGGTCCGAAAGAATTCGACAAACAAGTTTACATGAAGTACAAGGTGTCAACTTATTATACCCTACAGCAAAATGACATGACTCAAACGACAGAACAACAACAACACTGTAACGTTACGGTCAACCAAGGTCATTACCTTTACCTCACAATATCTCTGTTTAACCCATTCCACATGTAAATGCTTTCAGACGCCTCGGCAATAGACAACTTTTTTTGAAAAAATTGTAGCAAAAGAAGAAATTGCTCAAGACGAGCAATTTATTATTTTGCCACAATGTTTTCAACTCTATTTTATAATTAAACTCTCATTTATAGAGATATTTCACGGTTTTTTTCCAATATGTTTTCAAAGTTGTCTGCTGCAGATTTGTTGTATGTGGGAAAGGGTTAATAACATTATGGGAAATAAAGAAATTGTTCTAACCCCCAAACAAATATTAATTACGAACCCTTTTCCAGATATGATTTGAGTCAAATCCCACTTGCAGACGCATAATATCATCATAAGCAATTTCTCCTTTTGCAATGATGTTTTCAACTCTATTCAATTGGTATACTTCCGTTTAAAGATTTTCAATATTTCTGGCCTAGATTTTTTTTTTAATTTGTTTGCTGCAGATTTGCTGTATGTTTGAAAGGTTTTACCCTTTCCCACCTGCAGACGCATTTTGAGACAATAGCAGCAGACAACTTTTGAAAACATTGTGGCCAAAGGTGAAATTGTTTATTATGATCAATTTTTCCTACGACCACAATGTTTTCAACTTTATTTAACAATTAAGCTATCTTTTATAGAGATATTTCAGGTTTTTGTCACCATGTTTTCAAAGTCGTCTGCTGCAGATTTGCTGTGTGTTGGAAAGGTTTAACCCTTTTCCTCATATAGACGCTTTCTGACGCCTCTGCAGCAGACAGCTTTTTGAAAACATAGTGACAAAAGAAGAAATTTATTTTCCACTTTTAGTCATAGGTTATCCATTCAATTATAGATATTTTCTATTTTTTAACAAAATGGGTTCAAAAGTGTCTGCTGCAGAATTGTCATATGAGGGAAAGGGTTAATAGAGTAAAGGTCAATTCAATTACAAGGTTTAAAACTTTCCCAAATACATTAAATCTGCAGCAGATTACTTTGAAAACACAGAAAATCAATATCAATGAAGGCATAAGATGAAAACATTGTGGCAAAAGCAGAAATTGATTGTTTTTAAAAAAAAATCTCCTTTTGTAACACAATGATTTCAAAAGTGGTCTGCTGCAGAGGCGTCAGAAAGCATCTATATATGTGGGAAAGGGTTAACTTCAATGATAACATCCTAGATACATGATACATGAACTTATCCACAAACTAACAAAATATTTATCCTAAACACTTTTCCACATACAGACATAATAATTAGACACATCTTAACCCTTTCCCTCATACGACAATTCTGCAGCAGAAGACTTTGAACATATTTTGTCAAAAAATGGAAAATCTCTATAATTGAATGGATAACTTATGACTAAAAGTGGAAAACATTGTGGCAAAAGGAGAAATTGCTCGTTTTGAGCAATTTCTTCTTTTGTCACTTTGTTTTCAAAAAGCCGTCTGCTGCAGAGGCGTCAGAAAGCGTCTATATGAGGGAAAGAGTTAAGCATATGACGTTTGAAGCAATAGTGACAAACGGAAAATATTTCCTTTTGAATCAATGTTTTTAACAATATTCATTTATTACACTTTCATTTATTTCCATATTTTTTGTCTAGATGTTTTAAAAAAAGTTGTATGCTGAAGATCTGTTGTATGTGGGAAAGGAGAGTTTATTAACTAAAAAAAATGTGGTTTTGAAAAGATGTTTATTCTATAACCATTTACCTACTGTAATGTTTAGCATTGTCTGCCTTGAAAACATCTAAGGTCCCCCAAAAAAATATAACGAGAAAGGGCAATATCCCATTTTGGCAAATTGCTTTAAACTTTGTGTAAAATTACTTATGCCAGTTCACCAGAAAAAATCATACATTTTATTTCTCCTTAACCCTTTCCCTCATATAGACACTTTCTGATGCCTCTGCAGCAAACAGCTTTTTGAAAACATAATCATCTGCTGCAGAATTGTCGTATGAGGGAAAGGGTTAAATAAATATAACAAAGTTTACCGAGATTTTTATGAGCCTTCACTACTTATCTCATTCAATCTACTTACCAGTCTCATTTCAACCCTTTTACATTTTCATATAAATGTTCAAATGCCAACAAAGGTAACTTACCTTTTTTAATAACGAATCAGCTTTTGTAATATCCTTTAACCCCTTTCCAGCATACAACAAATTTGCAGCAGACAACATTGAAAACATCTAGGCAAAAATATGGAAAACCTTAATAAATTGAAGTTAAATTATTAAAAAAAGTTGAAAATCATAAGCTCTATTCAACTATTTTCCTCCATTTATAGAAAGTTTTTTTTTATGTTTTTGCCTAGATGTTTCCAAAGTTGTCTTCTGCAGACTTTTTAAATGCTGGAGGGTTAAATAAGCTTATGCTTGCATGCAATTATATGTATAATATAATTTTTAAATGCAATTACATGTATATCAATAAAATAATGTTCAAACAACACACTGTCAGCGTGTGAATGACAACTTTCTACTCTGCTTGGTCCTGGAGATTGTTATTTTCATTCAGATTGATGTATACATTATTTTGATTTGTACAACATTTCAAACCCACTCCACCCTTCTCAATGTGCCCTTCGTTCTCGTCACTCCCGTTCTTATCATCCAAATAAAGCTCCTCTGATCTCGGGGCATAACACCTTTTGTATATCTCATACCCAATAATCGCAGCCAACATCGGAATGGGTGTAAAAATGGCTGCGGCTATCGGCGCTACGATACTGATATCGTTGTCTGGAGGTGGTAGAGAGACCTTCAGCAGCACTATAGCGATGCCCGTGTTCTGTATTCCTGTTTCTATGGCGATGGTCCGAATCCTCTCCCAAGATTGTCGGGTAATGGCTGCAGTCACCCCGCCAAAGATAAAGCCTATGTACGGCACGAGAGCGCCTGCTAGGAGAATTTCTGGTTTTTTTCGCATGATTGTGAAGATGTAGAGGTTGGAATACACGCCGATGGTGAAAACAAGTACGAAGAAAACGACCATAAGAGGACGGATCCCTTTTGTGATGAATTTGGCCCAGTTTGGTTTCTTCCATTTGATGAACATCCCAATGGCGACTGGTACGAGAAGACCGACGAGTGAGGTGAGAATGTTGGTGTACGGGACTTCAATCTCCGTTTTGTATATCACTCTTACGCCAACAGTGAACAACCATAGTGGTATCATACCTGTCAAAAGATAAATACATTTAACATTAAACTTTCCAAAATACAGGAAATCTACAGCAGATGTCATTGACGTTGAAAACATGTAGCAAAATGTATTAAAAATCTATATTCATGAAAGTTTAATTACTGATTATAGTTGAAAACATTGTGGCAAAAGGGGAAATTGCTCATAATATGAGCAATTTCTTCTTTTGCCACAATGTTTTCAAAAGCTGTCGGGATGCAGACTTTTGAAAACATTGTGACAAAAGGAGAAGTTGTTAGTATTTATCAGGCAAAAGGTGAAAGCACATTTCCTACATATTAAGGCACTTTGACACATCTGCAGCAGACAACTTTTGAAACAATATGGCACAAGGAAAAAATAAATACTTTTGTCAAAATGTTTTCAACTCTATTCAATGACTATTTACTCACTTAAATAGAGATGTTTCATATTTTTGCCTAGATTTTTCTAAAGCCTTCAGCTACAGATTTGTTATTAACCCTTTCCCTCATACGATAATTCTGCTGCAGACAACTTTGAACGTATTTTGTCAAAACATAGAAAATCACCATAATTGAATATGATAAAAAGTGGAAAACATTGTGGCAAAAGGAGAAATTGCAGGTTTTGTGCAATTTCTTCTTTTGTCACTATGTTTTCAAAAAGCTGTCTGCTGCATAGGTGTCAGAAAGCGTCTATATGAGGGAAAGGGTTAATGTGTCAACCTGTGATCATTCAAGATAACCAAATGAAAGCAAAAATCAATGAAATTCTTGTCCAGTTGAAAGCCCATATTAAATCGGTGATTAGTGATAAGATGTACAAGCATCTAAGGTATTAACGCTTCCCCACATGAAACAAATCTACAGGCAGAAGACTTTTAAAACATCTTAGCAAAAATATGGAATATCCCTTTTATATGAAAGTATAAACATTTTTTCTATAGAGATGAAAGCATTGTGGCAAAGGGAAAAATAGTTCATTGTGCGCAATTTCTCCTTTTTGCCACAAACATGTGAAAAGTCGTCGACTGCAGATGTGTCAGTATTAGGGAAAGAGGATTAACCCTCATACGACAATTCTGCAGCAGATGAGTTTTAACATATTTTGTCAAAATAAAGATAGATAGATAGATAGATTTTAATCGACTTATACAAATACATGTATATCATCATTTACATACATTTACATTAATATAATTAATACGTGAACAACAAATAATAATCCGAAATAACTTTGAAGTTTCCTGATTTTGGTAGATTTCAAAAATAGATTATAACAAATAATGAAAATTTAACTTTAAACTTTAAGCAGAATTAACAATTGTTGGAAGACATATCTTAATCCAAATTCATACTGTCAATCACCTACATATATTACCTCAAAATCATCTTATTTAGGTGATCTGAAGCTTATAGTATGTGAGTAATGGGTAATTAGGAATATATAAAACTGTTGAGCACTATCAACGATAAATGACATATATTTAAGCAGTAGAACATAGAAATATCTCTATAATTAAATGGATAACCTATGACTAAAAGTTGAAAACATTGTGTCAAAAGGAGAAATTGCTTGTTTTGAGCAATTTCTTCTTTTGTCACCATGTTTTCAAAAAGCCGTCTGCTGCAGAGGCGTCAGGAAGCGTCTATATGAGGGAAAGGGATAATTAGTAAAGGTTTGATATAGATATCAAGGCATGGCAAAAATCAATGCCATTATACATAGTCAGTTAACCCTATCCCACATACAATACATTTGCAGCAGACGACCTTGAAAACATTTCGTAAACAAATTGGAAACTCTTTATAACTGAAAGAACCATAATTGAATAAGGGTTGAAAACATTGTGGCAAATGGTGAAATTGCTCATTATGAGCAATTTCTCCATTTGCCGGAATGTTTTTAAATAGTCGTCTGCGTCTGTAGCGTCAAAAGGTCTCTATAAGTGGGAAGGGGTTAAAATCCCGGAGGTCTAGATTAGGGGCAATATGCATGTTCTCAAATCCTTTTGACCCTCTTACCCTTTATGTTGTAGGCAGTGGGTACTCAAAAAAGAGACAAAAATAATTAAGTACCCACAACAGAGTGTTTGGTTGGATAATTAAGAGAGGCTACGAAAAAAAAAATCCACATGAAATATATCTGCAGAAGATGACCTTAAAAAACATCTGGACAAACTAGTGAGAATCTCTATAAATGAAAGTGTAATTATGGAATAGAGTTGGAAATATTGTGACACAAGGAGAACACTTTTTCCTTAAATTAGATGGAGTACCAACAAGGAAAAGTAAGGCTTGGAGGGTTTGAAATACTGGCCCCTAAAACAACAAAAGGTCTGAGTGAAACATTTTATTCCAATGTTTACCTTGTTGAACTATTACATGTATATATGCGGTACAGCCTGATTAAAACCACAAAAATGCAGTTTAATCCTTTACCCAGTAGAGAATTTTTTTTTTAAACATTTGGACTTCGCAAAATAAGGGAATAGTAAATTTTCTGCATTGTTACAACTTTGTATCAAATTGATTCAGTGTTATGCATGCCTCCTATTCTTTCATATATTTAAACATTTCCAACAAACATCTAATCTGCAGAAGAACACTTTGTTGAAAACATTGTGGAAAAGGGATAAGCCTTCTCATTATGAGAAATATCTCCTTCTGCCACAATGATTTCCAATGCTGTCTGTGTCAAGAAGATGCATTCTGTCTTTTGAAAAGACTTAACTCTTATGCTGCCACAGGCAGTTAAAGACTTTAGCAAACAATGCAGATTCAGGTGAGACAGCTAATATGAAATGAGATGTCACCTGAAATCTGCATTGTTTAATTGCCACTAGAGATTAAATTTTACCAAATTTCGTGTTGGGCGAAAAATAGAGTGGTCCAATTTTCAACATGGAAGAGTCTATTTTGTGCAATTTGGCAGTGAAAGAGTTAATGCAATATGGAGTAAATGGTAAAGTCTCTGGTGATGATGATCGGTCCTTTTGATGTTACAGTTTCAAAGGTCTTTTTTATTCTCAGTTTCTTCTAAATCAAATAATCTGTTTACTTTCATGATGTACATGTATTCATTTTCTGTACGGTTTTGATTTATTTCAAGATGTAAACCTTTCCCATTTACACCCACTTTCTAACCCCACGAGAGCAGAAGAATTTTGAAAAAGATTGTGGCAAAAGGAGATATTGCTCCTTTTGCCACATATGTTTTCAACTATGAGAGGCATGTGTATGAACAAGGATAAGGTTGTACAGAGCTCTAGATAAGGGGTGTTTTGCATGTTCTTAAATTCTTATTTGACCCTCTAACCCTATGTTGTGGGTACTCAAAAGAATCGTCTCAGTGAGACAATTCTTTTGAGTACCCACAACATAGGGTTTGCTTTAATAATAAGAGAGAAATTGTGGGAAAAAGAGCTGAGTACCCCTCCTTATCTGGACCTCTGAAATTTGTTTTATCATTGTGAATACTTACCAAGAGATAGAAGCGTACTACAGAGAGTCATCGTGACACTGAGAGAGACGTCGCCGGCAAGTAGATATGTGTACATGTTACTGGCCGCCCCGCCGGGTGAACACGCCATTGCGAAGAATCCGAGGGCGTTCACTTCATCAAATTTTAACATGTAGATGACAGCTAGTGCAATCTGAAACACAGCAATTAAATAGGTACTTCAAGTTAACCCTTTCCCTCATACGGCAATTCTGCAGCAGACGACTTTGAACGTATTTTGTCAAAAAATAGAAAATCTCCATAATTAAATGGATAATCTATGACAAAAAGTGGAAAACATTGTGGCAAAAAGAGAAATTGCACGTTTTGTGCAATTTCTTCTTTTGTCACTATGTTTTCAAAAAGCCGTCTGCTGCAGAGGCGTCAGAAAGCGTCTATATTTTTTCAAAAGTCGACAACCAAATCTACCTGGAGGCCTCTGGTAAATGGATGCTAATCACAAACAACTTCATCATTCTGTTGTCCTTGTAAATAATAGTTGAATGTAACCATGCTCATTTTGCCACAATATTTTTCAAATCTATTCAATACATGACATTTTAATATATTGATATTTTCCATATGTTTGCAAAGATGTTTTAAAAATCTTCTGCTTAACCCTTTCCCACCAACAACAAATTTGCAGCAGACGACTTTGGAAACACATAGACAAAAATTGGGAAAATCTCATTATGAGCAATTTCTCCTTTTGCCACAATGTTTTCAAAAGTCGTCTTCAAGTGGGAAAGGGTTAAGGTATGTTGTATGTGGGTAAGGGTTAAGGTATGTTGTATGTGGGTAAGGGTTAAGGTATGTTGTATGCGGGTAAGGGTTAAAGAGTTATTGATAAGGAGTTAAACTTGAGTGAAGTGATAATATTTTATATGGGTTAACTTAGAATATTTAGGAAAAACATAAGTAATCTAGCTATTAGGATGTGAACAAATCCTTAGATAAACATTAAATTTATTTTTCCATCAGATTTTTTTATTATTCAAAAAACATCTCTTGATTTTGAATGGTGAAACGATTCTTTTGTTAAATCCTTTGCCTAAAACGGACGCTTCCTGACACCTCTGAAGCAGACAAATGTTGTGGCAAAAGGAGAAATTGCTCATGATGAGCATTTTTTCCATTTGCCACAAAATTGTTATCAAGTCTATAAATTATTAAACTTTCATTGACAGAGGTTTACCATAGTTGTGCCAAGTTGTTCTTGAAGTTAACTATTGCATAAATGTTTGTAAGAAAGGATTAAAAAGATAAAGAGAAAACAACCCCGAAAAGTTTATTTTTACATCAGATTTCAACCCTTTCCTATATATAAACCAAATTTTCTTCTTAGCCCATAAGTGATTCACCCTTACCCTCAAATAGACACTTTCTGATGCCTTGGCAGCTGATATCTTTTGAAAACATAATGCAATATTTCCTTTTGCAACATTTAGATTTTCAATTTTTTGCACTTTCATTGATATGGAATTTCCCCTTTTTTTAATTCACCTTATGAGCTGTCCCGCGAGAAAACCAACATTGTGGATTCAACGTAAAGTCTCGACTCAGATCAGCCTGCACATGCAGTGCAGGTTTACCCGAATAGACACTTTTTGCCTCCTGTGGATTTTTTGTTTCAGGAATCATTACTTTATACCTCTATCCCCCTGAGATGGAATGGTCGATACATTACGCGGAGGACATAATGTTGGTTTTCTTGCGGGATGGCTCTTATGCAGCTTTGTTGAATACATGTGGGAAATAGTTAATTATTGAATAAAAGTCAAATCATTGTTGCAAAAGCAGCAATTGCTTGTTTTGAACTATTTCTCTTTGTATAACAATGTTTTAAAACATCCTCTGCTACAGAGGCTGCTGCTGCGATGATCTGTATGTTGGAAAGTGCTAAAGGAAATATCTCTTAAAGAATTTTCTTTTTGAGTTTCCAATAACATATGATATATGTAGTTAAACTGTTAAACCTTTTAACACAATTTAATGCAAACAAAATAAAATTTTGACACATCTGAAGCAGTGACTTTTGAAAACATTGTGGCAAAATATATAATCATTATTTTCCCCCCTAATTTCCTAATTTCTGATTAAGTACTGTATGCTAGTCAGCAAGTTAACTATTTATGCCAACTTAGTCATTTACTTAACCCTTTCCCACTTGCAGACGCATTCCGACGCATTTGCAGCAGACGTCTTTTGAAAACATAGTGACAAAAGAAGAAATTGCACAGAACGTGCAATTTCTCCTTTTGTCACAATGTTTTCCACTTTTTGTCATAGGTTATCCATTTAATTATTGAGATTTTCTATGTTTTGACAAAATACGTTCAAAGTCGTCTGCTGCAGAAATGTCGTATGTGGGAAAGGGTTAAATACATTCCACGGTGACCATTAATTTTTGTTTTACAAAATATTAACGAGACAAAAATATTGAAAATGCTCTATAAGTATTTTTAAAAAAAGTTTGGTGGAATTGGACCATGAGTCATCATTCATTAATCCTTTCCCACATATAGATGATTTCCGACTCATCTACAGAAGAAGCCACTTATGTTTTCAGCCCAATTTTATAATTTCACTCCCATTTATGAAGATTTTTCATATTTTTACAGGATGTTTGCTGCAGATTTGTTGTAAGTTGGAATGCTTTAAAATACATTTTCAGAGTTTCCGCTTTTGAAAACATCTTCGAATAATGAAACATTTTGCAATTTGTAAGGTATAATCTATATACAGAGTTAAAAATTGTAAGAAACTGAGAAATAGCTGATTTGAGCAATGTCACCCTTTTTCCAAAATGTATTCAAAATGTTTTCTGCTGCATACTCACAGGCTTCAACTGCCATATATATGTATCAGGAAAAGCGTTAAATTATTTAACCATTTGAATGATTTCATAATTATACAAATCAGTAACAAAATGATTATTTAAATAATCTCCATCTATAAATAAAATATATATACAATTCTGTATAACTATTGAAATAAACTGAAAGCATTATATCAAAAGAAATTGCTCATGTTTTCAAATGCTGCAGATGCATCAAAATGCAACTGAATGTGGAAAAGATTTAACCCTTTCCCACATACAACACATTCGCAGCAGTCGATTTTGAAAACATCTAGGTAAACATTTTGAAAAAATTATAGTATTTTTTAACCCTTTCCCTCATATAGGCTCTTTTTGACACCTCTGCAGCAGACAGCTTTTTGAAAACATAGTGACAAAAGAAGAAATTGCTCAAAACGAGCAATTTCTCCTATTGCCTCAATGTTTTCCACTTTTAGTCATAGGTTATCCATTCAGTTATAGAGATTTTCAATTTTTTGACAAAACATGTTCAAAGTCGTCTGCTGCAATGTAACAAACCGACTGTCAAACAAATACTGTGCAGATATTTCCCGCGAAATTCATTAAATATGCAGGCGTATTAATATCAAAATTATCGTCCAATCAGAATCTTGTTGTTTATGCAAATTAACTGCCTAACAAATTGTCGTAAAAACTTGCAAATGTGTCAAAATGCATCTACAGATCTGTAGGAAAGGGTTTAAAACATGGTAGCAAAAGGAGAATTTGCCCATTTTTTCCTTTTGCCATAATGTTTGCAAAAGTTAACCCTCAGCTGCGTCTGACTGTGTGAAAGAGACTTACCAAAGGCATAAGTATAAACTGTGAGAACATCCCTGTGACGGGTCCGATTGGTTTCCTTAAAACCTCCTTGACAACCGATAACTCCGTTTTACAGCCCATGGCGATGTTGGCGAGACAGACCAAAATGATCACCATGCCGGTGAACGAATGGCTTAAAGCCGACTGCTTCCGGCTCACTGTCACGTTAAACCGCTGCGGAATCTCGTACCAATCAAAATTATTCGGCTTTACCGCACCGACATCATAGGAAACTTGGTCCTTTATTTCCGATCTATTTGAGAAAAAAGTAAAATAAACCCTTCCAAGAAATTTACCCTTGACCTTCAATGTGAAGTTAGTCTCTGCATTTTTCACACTGTTTGTCACATTTCCATCAAATTCTATATGATCCGGCTCCGACATCACCGGTATTATCTTCAAATCGACATCGTGATATTTCACGGCGGAAAACGTGAGAACACGCTCCTCTTCCTCTTTCATAACGATGGGGTACGAATCGTACGGCTGGATGTCAACATAGGATGGGTTCGTCTTGTTCGCCCACACAACTCCATAAATAGACAACAAAATATTCAGAACGAACAGAATAATTATTTTGATAGGACACGCCATTTGTATCTATATTATTTAATCACAGTAAATATCCGTCTACTATAAAACGCGAATGAGGAGGTCAACAACGTGACAGTTAAACGCGAGAATCCGGGTTCTGTAAATTATTGATCCATGACCGTTCCAGTTTATGACACGCTCAAGGGAGGCTACTGAATTTTTCAGATTCCGTTTGCAATTCGTCACTGGATAGTTTCGCTTTATTCGCCGAGGGCGTAATATGTAAGCAAGGAAAAATGTTCTTTCCGTCCAGAGACTTATAAATAAGTCACAGAGGGCATTTTTATGTAAGATTGTCTTGTGCAACAAATTATATTTTCTTTGTTAATGAAAATTGTGGAATAATCTATAGTAAACATATGCAAATCAGAAAAACTCCAAACGATATTTTGAATATATATTCTAGTTCATTACGACACCCTATTACATAAACGGAACTTTAAAGACGTAACCTTTAAAACTTGGCACACATGGAAATAACATTTATTTTAATTGTTTTCATATTGGCGAGTGATAGGGCGAAGGAAGGGCATATTCGTAACATTTCTGGAAAATAAGCAACTGCCAATACGCATATTAATTTGGAGAAAAGAGCTATTTCCAGCTAGACTCTTCCCCAAACCTTTTTCAGAGTGTCGTCGTCTTTCCCTTGCGATGTACAAGCATGTTTATAGAACAATGAGGCCTATTCAAAAGGATAACTTGAAACAGAAGCGATTGCCAAAATGTTAGCACCAAAGCCAAACAAATTGTCTACTGATCTCAAATTAATTAATCCCTTCCCAGCTGCAGATGACTTTTGAAAACACTTTAAAAAAAAAGAACAGAAATTGCTCATCATGAGCATTTTCTCCTCATGTCACGAAGTTTTCAACTATATGCAGTAGTTATATATACCTTTATATGGAACAGAGTGTCTTTATGTTTTGCCAATATGTTTTCAAAGTCATCTGCTGCAGATTTGCTGTATGTAGGAAAGGCAAATGTCTGAGAACCTGTTTTCGTTGAACCTCAACTAACTTAACCCTTTCCCACATACAGCACAGTTGTAGCAGGCGACTTTGATAACATAGAGGAAAACATATTGAAAACATTGTGGCCTTATTGCCTTTTATGAGCAAATTGCCTTTTATGAGCAATTTCTGCTTTCTCCCGTTTGTCACAATATTTTCAAATGTCATCTGTTGCAGAGGCAGTTGTATGAAACGGTCAACCCCTCATCCTGCTAGACGCGATTTTAAACGACATACACGTACGAGTGCGAGTTTAAATTACATTTACGAACAATGTCGACCAAGCCTCCGCCTGCACATCCGTGTCGGTGAAATCTAATGTTGACTTACACTGCCTTCAACTCATCTTACAGCATAGTCTATTCCATGAAGGTATGTAAGCCAAGCCGCAGTAGCTCAGTCGGAAGCGACGCGGGCTGTCAAGTTCGAACCCCAGGTGAAGGTGAAATACTTTAAAAATTGTAATAGTGGCTGCCGACCACGGCTCTCAGGGTTGCGGGGGTTAGCATTGCAACTGACTGGCTGGTGTCAAGATAAATGGACCAGTAGTACTGGTAACTTACCAAGGAAATGCCATAATATTACTGAAACATTGTTGAAAGTGGCGTAAAACACGAAACAATCAATCAATCAAGCATCTAAAATCGTCTGTAGATTCCAGATAATCGTTGATACAAACATATTTCGGAACAATTTAAAATATGTTTTTTTAATATCGGCAGTGCCTGGTGTTGAGAAGTTTCAATTTAAATTCGGTTATTTTTTACAATATCTCTCTGTAATGACCCTGTTGTTAAGGCATTGTAATTTAAACTGGTTTAAATAGTTGAAAGGATTCGAAACTATGGAAATCGTGCCCTTTTCAAGAGTTCTGTACAAATACCCGGTAATTTTTCAATCAATTCCTGACATGAAATGCTTTAGGCTTATTCACATTTGTGTTGAATGAACCTGTACGCAAACTAGTTAGACGATTCTAACAACTAGGGGCGTAGCTCCCTTTAGGCACTGTAGGCACGTGCCTACACATTTGTTCTAAAAATGCCGCATAATGCAGCTGCGGCGATACACATCTGCGTAATGTATCGACCAGATCAGCCTGCGCTGTCCGCGCAGACTGATCCGGCCGACACATTCCGTCTAAGGGGGGGATAGATAGAGTAGTGATTCCTGAAACAGAAAATCCACATGAAGCGAAAAGTGTCTATCCGGGTCGATACTTTACGCAGAGTCCACAATGTAGTGGATTTTCTCACGAGACGGCCTACACATTTATTATTGCCAAGCTACGCCCCTGACAACTAGTGTATAATTTGATGAGACTGAGAAGATGTTCAGTGTGTCTTGAACCTATTCTGTTTAGAAATAACCAACACAGGGTTGTGGTGTCCTGCCATTTTAAAACGACCGTCTCAATATGTTTGTGGAACAAGAACGTTGTTTTTATGTGTAAATACATATATACATTTGCACACATTTCAAGGTCAGATCAACAATGTCAAATAATGTTTACAATTAACAACTTAAATTTTAATTTTAGTGAATTGGAAACTTCAGTAAAAATGCCATTTCGCTCCACTACGTCAAACCATGGATAATGTATCTGTTCGAACTACTTCGTCTATCGTTTCTCTTTAAAGAAGGAATGTGGTGACGGTTATAATAACAACTTACAACTAAACATCAGAATACAACGACAACGACAAAAATGACCGCTTAATACATCACGTGCGACCGCTTTATAAGAACCAATATGGTAGCAGTGATAAGTACATATTACAACAAAACAACTGAAAACATCGACAAACGACAGAACGGTCTTCTAGCACAGCACAGTGGACGCAAAATAACGGAAGAATATGTTGACAACTTGATATTTTCAGCTTACAACAAAAAACCTG